>JANCRA010000087.1:732211-822211 GCA_024362935.1 Setophaga petechia | reverse complement strand
TTATTTCCCTTTTCTGAGCCACAAATAATTTAATGGGAAGAGAGGAGGATCCAATCTTCACCACAGCCAGGGTTTGGGGTGTGTTTGGGGACATCCATCTGCTGCTGGATATTTCACCCATTCCTGGATATTTCACCCATTGTTGGACATTTCAGCCCTTCCTGGACCCCTCAGCCATTCCTGGCCGTGCTTTTCCTGCCCAACCCTTCTGTCACTTCTGTCACTCCAGGTCTTCAATGTCCCTGGAAGCCTTGAAAGGGCTCCATCCCCTTTTTATCCCCCCTGAGCTGTGCATGGAAAAGAGAGAATTCTGCAACAAGTCCTGGGTTTTGTTCTCGAGTTAAAAGTCTTGTGTGAGTCTCTTTGACTCATAAGATCATGGAATCACAAAAGGTTTGGGTTGGAAGGACCTCCAATCCCACCCAGAGCCACCCCTGCCATGGCAGGGACACCTCCCCACTGTCCCCAGTGCCCAGCCTGGCCTTGGGCACTGCCAGGGATGCAGGGGCAGCCCCAGCTTCTCTGGGCACCCTGTGCCAGGGCCTGCCCACCCTGCCAGGGAACAATTCCTCATTGCCAAGATCCCACCCAGCCCTGCCCTCTGGCACTGGCAGCCATTCCCTGGGTGCTGCCCCTCTCTTTCTCATCCTGGAGCTGCCCCTACACCCTGGGCTGTGCTGGGGCTGCCCCTCCTGCCCCTTGGCACAGCTCTGTCCTGGCTTTCATGGCTGGGCTGTGTCTCCTGCCCCTGCTGCCCCTTGGCACAGCCCTGTCCTGGGTTCCATGGCTGTGCTGGGGCTGCCCCTCGTGCCCCTTGGCACAGCCCTGTCCTGGGTTCCATGGCTGGGCTGTGCTGGGGCTGCCCCCTCCTGCCCCTTGGCACAGCTCTGTCCTGGGTTCCATGGCTGGGCTGTGTCTCCTGCCCCTCCTGCCCCTTGGCACAGCTCTGTCCTGGGTTCCATGGCTGTGCTGGGGTTGCCCCTCCTGCCCCTTGGCACAGCTCTGTCCTGGCTTTCATGGCTGGGCTGTGTCTCCTGCCCCTGCTGCCCTTGGCACAGCCCTGTCCTGGGTTCCATGGCTGGGCTGTGTCTCCTGCCCCTGCTGCCCCTTGGCACAGCTCTGTCCTGGGTTCCATGGCTGGGCTGTGTCTCCTGCCCCTGCTGCCCCTTGGCACAGCTCTGTCCTGGGTTCCATGGCTGGGCTGTGTCTCCTGCCCTCCCTGCTGCCCCTTGGCACAGCTCTGTCCTGGGTTCCATGGCTGGGCTGTGTCTCCTGCCCCTCCTGCCCCTTGGCACAGCTCTGTCCTGGGTTCCCATGGCTGTGCTGGGGCTGCCCCTCCTGCCCCTTGGCACAGCTCTGTCCTGGGTTCCATGGCTGGGCTGTGTCTCCTGCCCCCTCCTGCCCCCTGGCACAGCTCTGTCCTGGGGTTCCATGGCTGGGCTGTGTCTCCTGCCCCCCCTCCTGCCCCCCTGGCACAGCTCTGTCCTGGCTTTCATGGCTGGGCTGTGTCCCTCCCCCTCAGCTCCTGTCCTGAGCAGGAATTCTCCAGTGCACACAGACCCTCATCGCCCCCATTTCTCATCACAGAGAAAAGCAAGGCACAGCTCTTCCCAGGAATATTTCTGGGTTTCACATTCTCTGAACCTCAGAGAAAGGAAGAACAATTCTTATCTCATTTGCTGTGCCTGTGTTTTGTGCAGAAGTAAAATGCAATATGAAAATTAATTACCCAAAATAACAATATTTTGTTTGCTTGGCCTATCAGGGCCAAGGGGGTGTGTGTGTGTGTGTCAGGACTGTCACTGACAGTCACAAAATGCTGGGCAGTTGTGCAGTTTAAGTACTTAGCAAATTCAGATGTAATGTAATGTAATGTAATATAAAATATAATATAATATAATATAATATAATATAATATTAATATAATATAATATAATATAATGTAATATAATATAATGTTATATAATGTAATGCAATGTAATGTAATGTAATGTAATATAATGTAATATAATGTAATGTAATGTAATGTAATGTAACATAATGTAATGTAATATAATATAATGTAATGCAATGTAATGTAATGTAATATAATATATCATATCATATCATATAATGTAATATAATATAAATAATATAATGTGATGTAATGTAATATAATGAAATGAAATATAATATGATATAATATAATGTAATATAATAGTACATAACAGTATAATATATAATATAATATAATATAAAATAATATAATATAATATAATATAATATAATATAATATAATATAATATAATAGTATAATATGGCATATTATAGTATAATAAAATAATTAATTAGCCTTCTAATAAAAATAAAATATAAAAATAAAAAATATATAATAAAATAATAAAAATGTAATGATACATCATTATAATACAGTATAATAATAAATAAATAATAATAAAACATATATAAATAAAATAATTAATTAGCCTTCTAATAAAATAAAAAATAAAAATAAAATATATAAAAATAAAATCTTAATTTTATTAAGATTAATAATAAAATGATTTATTAATGTAATAGTATATTATTTATAATACAGTATAATAATAAATAAATAATAATAAAACATATATAAATAAAAGAATTAATTAGCCTTCTAATAAAATAAAAAATAAAAATAAAATATATAAAAATAAAATCTTAACATGTAATAATATATCATTATAATACAGTATAATAATAAAAAAATAATAATAAAACATATATAAATAAAATAATTAATTAACCTTCTAATAAAATAAAAAATAAATAAAATATATAAATAAAATAATAACATGTAATAATATATCATTATAATACAGTATAATATATAATAAATAATAATAAAACATATATAAATAAATATTTAATTATGCCTTCTAATAAAATAAAATCCTCCTCCTCATTCCTCCTTCCTCGGGGCATTCCCTGCACACACTCTGGCCCTTCACCTTTCCCCCTGTGAGCCAAATGCCCCCCGGCTCCCCCTCAGTGCCAGCGCCACCAGAATATTCCGTGGAGCTGTTGGGGTTCCCAGCCCGGGCAGAGGCGGGCCCCTGGCCCCTCATTTCCACCCCAGCCCTCCCTTAAATGCAGATTTGCAGGAGCGCCGAGCGGAGCCGAGCACAGATCCCAGGAACAATGGGGGGATTTGTGGGGACCGGTCCCTCGGAGGATGGCAGAGCATTAACTCCTCGTGGGTGAATGTGTTATTGACTCGGAGCAAACAGCTCCTTTTGAAAGGCCCTACAAAGTGTTAGTGGCCAATAATCCACAGCAAACACACAAAGAAACGACACTGTGACAGTCGGGACAAAAGGGACAACGCAGGGGTACAGATAATGAATCATTAATGACCTGTGCTGCTCCAGGGAGCGGAGGGGGAGGCTGCAGGCTCTCCTGCGCGGGCTGGGGACACCAGGCTGGGCCTGGGGACACTGAGGGATGGCTCCTTTCCCTGGGGATGGCTCCTTTCCTTTCCTTGGGGATGGTTCCTTTCCCTGGGATGGTTCCTTTCTTCTCCCTGGGGATGGTTTCCTTTCCTTGGGGATAGTTCCTTTCCTTTCCTTGGGGATGGTTCCTTTCCTTTCCTTGGGGATGGAAAGGAAAGGAACCATCCCTCTCCCCTGGGGATGGCTCCTTTCTTCTCCCTGGGGGATGGTTCCTTTCTCCTGGGGATGGTTCCTTTCCTCTCCCTGGGGATGGTTCCTTTCCTTTTCCTGGGGATGGTTCCTTTCCTTTCCTGGGGATGGTTCCTTTCCTTTCCTTTCCTTTCCTTTCCTTTCCTTTCCTTTCCTTTCCTTTCTCCTTTCCTTTCCTTTCCTTTCCTTTCCTTTTCCTTTCCTTTCCTTTCCTTTCCTTTCCTTTCCTTTTCCTTTCCTTTCCTTTCCTTTCCTTTCCCTTTTCCTTTCCTTTCCTTTCCTTTCCTTTCCTTTCCTTTCCTTTCCTTTCCTTTCCTTCCTTTCCTTTCCTTTCCTTTCCTTTCCTTTCCTTTCCTTTCCTTTCCTTTCCTTTCCTTTATCCTATCCCTGGGGATGGTTCCTTTCCTTTCCTTGGGGATGGCTCCTTTCCTTTCCCTGGGGATGGTTCTTTTTCTTCTCCCTGGGGATGGTTCCTTTCCTTTCCCCAGGGATGATTCCTTTCCTTTCCCTGTGGATGGTTCCTTTCCTTTCCCTGGGATGGTTCCTTTCCTTTCCCTGGGATGGTTCCTTTCCTCTCCCTCAGGATGTGGTTCCCTCCTGCCTTCCCAGATCCAGAGATCTTCCCAAGGCTCCAACCATGGCCTTGTGCCACAAGGTTTTGATTTGAAAGGCAAGGCCAGTAACAGAGAGCTGGGGAAAGGAAAAGGCCTTCCCTTCCCTTCCCTTCCCTTTCCTTCCTTCCTTCCCTTCCCTTCCCTTCCCTTCCCTTCCTTCCCTTCCCTTCCCTTCCCTTCCCTTCCCTTCCCTTCCCTTCCCTTCCCTTCCCTTCCCTTCCCTTCCCTTCCCTTCCCTTCCCTTCCCTTCCCTTCCCTAACCTTCCCAAACCTTCCCTTCCCTTCCCAAACCTTCCCAAACCTTCCCAAACCTTCCCAAACCTTCCCTTCCCCTGCTGTCTGCTCATCCCATAAATCTGGACTCTGCTCACCTGCATTTAACAGAGGAGAGAAGGGAATAATCCTCATTTTTAAATAGCATAAAATATCAGCAGCTAATTAATTTTTAATCAGCATAACAGACATGTCCTGATTTACCTGAACAGAAAACCCCAGACACTCAAAGGTGGTTGGCAATTCCTTAAAAGCAAATATCAGCTCAAACCCCCAAATTCCTGATTTTGTAGGGAAAACAGACCCCTGAGCCCATCACGACTGTGCAATGACCCTGAGCCATCCCCAAGGGAGACTCCAGAGCTGCCATATTCCTAAATTGTGGGGAGGAATACAAAATCCCAGAGAGGAGAATCAGAGGGTCACTGAAGGTTTGGGCTGGGAGGGACCTCAGAGCCACCCAGTGCCACCCCTGCCATGGCAGGGGACAACCTCCCACTGTGCCAGGTGCTCCAAGCTCAGTGTCCAGCCTGGTCTGGGGACACTGCCAGGGATGGGGACCCCAAATCTCCCTGGGCACCCTGTGCCAAGGCCTGAGCATCCTTTCCATGGGGAAATCCCTCCTGAGAAATGCCCTGACTGCTCCCATACATCCATGCCATTCCTTTATCATTTCCAGTTTGTAAATTTAGAATTTCCAAGCTGGCCAGTGCGAGGTGAGGGCAGGAAAGGACTGAGGGCCATTATTTGAAGGCAAACCCACGCTGGTTCCCTTGCTTAGGAATTCAGATGTGTGAGGGATTTTGAGACTCTCCTCAAAAACGATTTTATTTAAGCTGAGAAAAAAGGTGAAGGACAAAAGTGAGACAGTGCCTGTGAGTCTGAAAGGTGGCAGATGCTCGGTGTGAAACAGGGGCACTGCTGCAGCCAGGGCTGACAACCAACAGCTCCTGCAATTTTGGGATGAATCGCCAATGGTGCTGCAGTGCCCATCCCTGCAGGTGTCCCCTGCAGGTGGCACTGAGTGCTCTGGGCTGGGGACAAGGTGCCCATGGGGCGCAGCTGGCACTGCATGGGCTGGCAGGGCTGTGCCAGAATCCTCAGGGATTTAGGGATTGTGTGAAAGGGGCACACGGGGACTCAGTGATGGTTCTGGTGCCTGTGGGCTGGAAGATGAGGAGATTCTCCTCTGCTGAGGTGAGGAACCTCCCTCCATCCCTGCCTGCATCCCTGGAGCTCCTCGGCTCCATCCCTCCCCATCTGCCTTGGAGCTCCCGAATTCTCTCTGCAGCTCCTGACTGCTGCTGAAGCAGGGCCAGGCACAGCAGAGCCACCACGGTGACACCTCCCAGGCAGCGTTCTCCTGCCAGGGTGTCGGGTCCAGGGCCACCCCTGCTGCTTGCCCTGTCCTTGTCCTGCGGGGTGTCCCCAGTGCTGGGGACACTGCGGTGTCAGCAGTGATGGGAGGAGCACAGGGACAGAGCACAGGTGACATCCCGAGCTGGCCACAGGTACACAGCACAGGTGACATCGTGGGTGGGGTGTAACAGTGGTGGAAGGAGCACAGGGACACAGCACAGGTGACATCCCGGGCCGGGGTGTCAGCAGTAATGGGAGGGAGGAGCACAGGTGACAGGGACACAGCACAGGTGACATCGTGGGCTGCGGTGTAACAGTGATGAAAGGAGCACAGGGACACAGCACAGGCAACATCCTGGGCTGGCCACAGGGACACAGCACAGGTGACATCGTGGGCTGGGGTGGCAGCAGTGGTGGAAGGAGCACAGGTGACAGGGACCACAGCACAGGTGACATCCCGGGCTGGGGTGTAACAGTGGTGGAAGGAGCACAGGGACACAGCACAGGTGACATCCCGGGCTGGGGTGGCAGCAGTGATGGAGGAGCACAGGTGACAAGGACACAGCACAGGTGCCATCCCGGGCTGGCCACAGGGACACAGCGCAGGTGACAGGGACACAGCACAGGTGCCATCCCGGGCTGGCCACAGGGGACACAGCGCAGGTGACAGGGACACAGCACAGGTGCCATCCCGGGCTGGCCCTGCCGTGCTGATCCCGGGCTGTTCTGGCCAGAGAGGCCCCCGGGCCATGGGGGGGTGGCCGATGCCAGCCCCCGTCTGTTCTGGGGACATTCAGCGAGCTCTGCCCTCCCCCTGGCAGGCGGGCAGGAGCGCCCACGGGCTGTGCCAGGGGCATGGACGGGCAGTGCCCTGTGCCAGGGAACATCCCTGTGCCTTCCCTGCCGCCCTGGAGACACCCCCACACTGCCCTGGGCTGGAATGAACCTGGATAACGGGTGTGTAAAATAAATAAATACTAAATAGAGCTGGAGAATGGCTGTATAAAATAAATAAATAACAAATGAACCTGGATAACGGGTGTGTAAAATAAATAAATACTAAATAGAGCTGGAGAATGGCTGTATAAAATAAATAAATAACAAATGAACCTGGATAACGGGTGTGCAAAATAAATAAATACTAAATAGACCTGGAGAATGGCTGTATAAAATAAATAAATAACAAATGAACCTGGATAATGAGTGTATAAAATAAATAAATAAGAAATAAACATGGAAAACAGGCGTATAAAATAAATGAATAGTAAATAAACCCAGATAATGGGTGTGTAAAATAAATAAATAATAAATAAACTCCAATGATGGATGTATGAAATAAATAAATAGTAAATAAACCAGATAGCAGGTGTATTAAATAAATAAATAATGAATAAACACGGATAATGGGTGTATAAAATAAATAAATAAGAAATTAACCTGGAAAACAGGTGTATAAAATAAATAAATAAAGAATAAATCCAGATAACGTGTGTATAAAATAAATAAATACCAAATAAACTCTGATAACGGGTGTACAAAATAAATAAATAGTAAATAAACCCAGATAACGGGTGTGTAAAATAAATAAACCCCAATAATGGGTGTATGAAATAAATAAACAGTAAATAAAGCAGATAGCAGGTGTATTAAATAAATAAATAATGAATAAACACGGATAATGGGTGTATAAAATAAATATTAAATAAACGTGAATAATGGGTTTATAAAATAAATAAATAATAAATAAACCTGGATAACTGGTTTATAAAATAAATAAATAGTAAATAAACCAGGATAACGGGTGTGTAAAGTAAATAAATAAGAAATAAACCCAGATAACGCCCAGCACTGGGGAATACCATCCTGCACAGGGAGCCTGCAAAGAGCTGCTGCTCCTGCCCTGCCCCAGCCCCTCCTGCCCTGAGCTCTGTCCGGGGCTCCTCTGCTGCAGCCCCACAGAACCCCCAAATCCCCAAATCCCCAAATCCCCCAAATCCTCGGGGCTGGCACAGCCCTGCCAGCCCATGCAGTGCCAGCTGTGCCCCGTGGGCACCTTGTCCCCAGCCCAGAGCACTCAGTGCCACCTGCAGGGGACACCTGCAGGGATGGGCACTGCAAAGCTCCCTGGGCAGCCCCTGCCAAGGCCTGAGCTCCCTTTCCATGGGCAAATTCCTGCTGCTGGCCAAGCTGAGCCTGCCCTGGCCCAGCCTGAGGCCGTTTGCTCTTGTCCTGTCTATAGGACCAGGCTTTGGCCCTTTGGAGACTTTTGCACCAGGGTCATTCCACATCTTTTTAAATCATCAATCCCTCAAATATTTATACTCTGGCTGGTTATTTTTTTCTGACAAGGGAGGAAATATCAGAACAACCAGAAAAACCCCTCTGTATTGCTCCAGTCCCTCCACAAAATGCTGGCCCCACTGAATCCAGCAGCAGAATTACCTGTGCCACACCCCGGGAGAGGAGAGGCTCCACAGCATTTTCTGCTCCGATTCTGAGGGATTCTACTGTAATTAAACTGAGATTTTAGGAATGACCTCTAAACTTCCTGAAAAATCAAACCAGGCTGTCCTCCAGGCCAGCAATGACTTTCATCTGATGCTTCTCATCTCGTGTAATAAATTCACAGATGGACCATCCTTGTCCTTCCAACGCCTAAGAATAACTCCTAAGTACTGCTCCCAGGGGATTTGGTCTGGTTTACACACATCTGCTGAGATACGTGTCTTTGAGCCCAGATTAAGTCTTTGTTTGACGATATTTGAGCATTTGTGAAACTACTTGGCAAGAATGTCCTGATTTTATTCATTCAGAACATGTGCTGATGGTTGCCAGTGGGATCCCAACACCTCCCACAGAATCGTTTCATTCCCAACCTATTCACAGGGAAAGGGAAACCCATGGCAGAGAATGGGCAACTCCTTTACCCTAAAAATAACAATTGTTCTGTTTTTAGGCAAATAAACTTTGGAATCAAGCCTTTTCCTGTTGAGACGGGTCCTGGTTTTCTGCATGAGCCCCGTGGTGCAAAACCTGCTGTGACACACCCAGGGGAGGTTTGCATTTCCCTTTTGTGGCACAGGCAGGACAGGGAAAAGGCACAACGTAAATTTGTGATTTTACACCGAGGTTGGAGCAAAGGAGGCTCAGGGGGCCCTTGTGGCTCTGCACAAGTCCCTGCCAGGAGGGCACAGCCGGGGGGGTCGGGCTGTGCTCCCAGGGAACAGGGACAGGAGCAGAGGGAACGGCCTCAGGCTGGGCCAGGGCAGGCTCAGCTTGGCCAGCAGCAGGAATTTGCCCATGGAAAGGGAGCTCAGGCCTTGGCAGGGGCTGCCCAGGGAGCTTTGCAGTGCCCATCCCTGCAGGTGTCCCCTGCAGGTGGCACTGAGTGCTCTGGGCTGGGGACAAGGTGCCCATGGGGCACAGCTGGCACTGCATGGGCTGGCAGGGCTGTGCCAGCCCCAGGGATCCCATGGGGCCTTTTCTTTGTACACTTCGCCTGGATATGGAGAACAGGAATTCAGCTCAGTGTCCCTTGATGTTTCTCACACCTCTGTCCTCAGTGATCTGGCAGGAGACAGAAGCAGAGTCCAAGAGCTCACCTGAGCCTGCCCCCTCTCAGCTGTGATTCCTCAGCACCAGAATCATCCTGAGACTGGGAAATGGGGAGCAGGAGAAGCTGAGAATGTGGCTGCAGTCATTATACATATTTTAAAAAAATGTATTTCTATTTTGGAAAAGTGTTTTCAAATCAGTGTCAGAGAAAAAGTCTTTAAACTCTTCACATTGTTTTACTGGGGTGGTTTCTTGTGACCAGGGCAGGCTTGAAGGAAGCTCAGAGGTGTTTTGTGGGTTTTTTTGCTTCCATTTAGGTAAACGCACTAATCACGACTAATTACACCTTCCTCAAAGGCAGAGGCTCAGGAGCAGCCCCGGCTGCAGGCAGAGCATCCCTGGATTTCTCCCTGGAGGGCTGCACCAGTTATCTTTGATGGTTTGGAAGTCGGGACGTTTGGGGATCTGCCCAGGAAGCTCACCCTGTGCCTTGGCTCTCACACTCTCCTGTTGCAGTGCCCGTTTTAGCGCTGCTTTGGGACTCTCGTTGTTGAACAAAACGTTCTGTTCTGTCCCGGGATTCCAGCCCGTCCCAGGCCCTCCCTGAGCCCCGGGCAGGGAGCGCCGAGTCACAGCCATGAGCGGGGCCGCTGATGGGGGCGACCTCAGCCTGACCCCACAAATCCTCCTCGGTTTGCAGGATCGGGATCTCCCCCTTTCTCTCCAGAGGGCCGGGCAGGAGATGTTTGCCCTTCTTTCCAGGGATTTCCGTGCCCCTTGGGCACACCCCAGTCATCGATCACCGCGAGTGGGATGCACTGAACGCCGCAGATCCCATCACGGCCCGCTGCCATAGACGATTTATTTTTAATTAAAAAGAGCTTTTTCAAGTGGGTAAGGGGCTGTTTAGCCTGGTCTCAGCCGTGCTCTGCCGCGGGGCCACTCTGGTGGTGTGCGGGATCCGCGGAGCCGCGCCCTGCACCGAGTGCTGTGTGTTCAATGCGCTGAACAGATTGTGATCAGATCAGGATCTGATCACACCACATTATTACAGATGATTTATTTTTTATTAAAAAGCCGTTTTCAGGCTATTTCAGAGAGCTTTTAGCCCGGTGTTCCCCTCGGCGCTGCCGCGGGGCCGCTCCGGAGGTGTGCGGGATCCGCGGAGCCGCGCCCCGCACCGAGCGCTGTGTGCTCAATGCGCGTTACAGCGCGTTACAGCTGATCACACCGTGCTGCTATCGGTGATTTTAATAAGAAAGCGATATTCAGGCCATGTTTAGCCCCGTGTTTCCCCCTGCGCTGCCGCGGGGCCGCTCCGGTGATGTGCGAGATTCGTGGAGCCGCGCCCCGTACGGAGCACTGCGTGCGCAATGCGCTGAACGGCGCGGATCTGATCATACCACCCTGCTACAGATGATTTATTTTTAATAAAAAAAGACGTTTTCAGGCGGTTTAAGAGCTTGGTGTTCCCCCCTGAGCTGCCGCAGGGCCGCTCCGGCGTTGTGCGCGACCCGTGGAGCCGCGCCGAGCTCTGTGTGCGCAACGAGCAGTGCAGCACAGAGCGGATCACACCATGCTGCCAGAGATTTATTTTTAATAAAAAAGACGCTTTCAGGTGATTTAAGAGGGATCTGATCACACCGCGCTGATTTGTTTTTAATAAAAAAGCCGCTTTCAGCCGTGATTTAGGAGGGGTTTTAGCCTGGTCTCAGCCGTGCCCTGCCGCAGGGCCGCTCCGGGGTGTGCGGGATCCACCGAGCCGCGCCCCGCACCGAGCGCTGTGTGCTCAACGCGCTGAACAGTGCAGATCCCATCACTCCACGCGGCTATAGATGATTTATTTTTAATAAAAAACTGCTTTTCAGGCCATGTTTAGCCCGGTGTTCCCCCCTCCACTGCCGCGGGGCAGCTCCGGAGGTGTGCGGGATCCGCGGAGCCGCACCGAGCACTGTGTGCGCATTGCACTGAACGGCGCGGATCTGATCACACCGTCCTGCTATAGATGATTTGTTTTTAATAAAAAAGCCGTTTTCAGGCCATTTAAGAGGGATTTTAGCCCGGTGTTCCCCCCTGCCCTGCCGCAGGGCCCCTCCGGCGTTGTGCGGGATCTGCGGAGCCGCCAGAGCACTGCGTGCGCAACGCGCTGAACGCCGCTGATCTGATCACACTGCGCTGCTACAGATGATTTATTTTTAATAAAAAAACGGTTTAGTCTGATGTTCCCCTCTGCGCTGCCGCGGGGCCGCTCCGGTCGTATGCGGACCCCGTGGAGCCACGTCCCGCACTGCATGGGCAATGCACGGTGCGGCAGGGATCTAACCACACCGCCCCGTTATAGATGATTTATTTTTAATTAAAAAGGCGTTTTCAGGCCATTTAAGAAGGATTTTAGCCCGGTGTTCCCCCCTGCCCTGCCGCAGGGCCGCTCCGGCGATGTGCAGGATCCGCGTAGCCGCGCCCCGCACCGAGCACTGAACGGCGCGGATCTGATCACCCCGCTCTGCTACAGATTATTTAGTTTTAGTTTAAAAGCCGCTTTCAGGTAATTTAGAAGAGATTTTAGCCTGCTCTCAGCCGTGCCCTGCCTCGGGGCCGCTCCGGCCGTGTGCGGGATCCGCGGAGCCGCCCAGAGCGCTGCGTGCGCAACGCGCTGAAGGCCGCGGATCTGATCACACCGCGCTGCTACAGATGATTTATTTTTAATAAAAATCCGCTTTCAGGTGATTTCCGAAGGCTTTTAGCCCGGCGTTTCCCCCGGCAGCTGGCGGCTCAGCATGGAGCGGCGCCGTGCCCGGCCCGCGGCAGCTGCGCCTTCAGCTGCTCCTGGGGCAGAGCAGCGGCCCCGGGCCCGGGTCAGCGCCGCAGCCCGGCCCGCCTGCCAGGGCGGTGTCAAACTGCCACTCTTGTCCCCAAGGCTGTCCCCTCCCCGGCCAGGGCGGTGTCAAACTGCCACTCTTGTCCCCATGGCTGTCCCCTCCCCGGCCAGGGCGGTGTCAAACTGCCACTCTCGTCCCCATGGCTGTCCCCTCCCCGGCCAGGGCGGTGTCAAAGTGCCACTCTCGTCCCCATGGCTGTCCCCTCCCCGGCCAGGGCGGTGTCAAACTGCCACTCTTGTCCCCATGGCTGTCCCCTCCCCGGCCAGGGCGGTGTCAAAGTGCCACTCTTGTCCCCATGGCTGTCCCCTCCCCGGCCGCAGCCCGGCCCGCGGGCATCACGGACATCAGGGATGCCGCACTTGCACTGAGCTCGGCAGCTCCCGGCACTTCCACTTTTGGAGTTTAAAGCTTCACTCAAAGCTCCTTTTTTTATAGGAAAAAAAAAATATATATATAATATGTATTTAAATATAATTCCGCTGCAGTTGGTGCGTGCGGCTGCTGCGAGTGATGCAGCAGCAGAAGACCCGCGGGGAGTCGAGTCTCCAAATCTAACAGCACATCACGTTATTTTAATTGCTGTAAAAAAATTATACTCTGCACGGTGATCAAAATATTTTAGTGCTGTGGAAAACCTGCCAGAATCTCAGGCGTGATGCTGATGATCCCTGCCCAGCTCTGAGACGCTCCGTGGTTTTAAATTCCTTTCTCTCATCACCAAACGGAGCTGAAACTCCTCGTGGCTCTCAGTATAACGTGACAAAAATCAGGGGTTTATGCCATAATATTTATGTACTATTTATATAATATTTATACAATACAATACAATATTTCTACAATACTATACAATATAACAATACAATATAATACTATTATACAATATAATGATACAATAATTATATAACATTTATATAATATTTCTACAATAAAATACAATAGTATATAATATTATTACACAATATTTTTATAATATATAAATATTCGTATAATATTTATACATCATTTATATAATACATAAATATTAGTATAATATTTATTATTTCAGTATGTAGAAATTCCCCACACTGATTTTTTAGCTGCTCATTGCTGCACCAAAGCACCACAGTGGAACATTTAGGAAAGCCTTGTAATTATAAACCCAGTTTTGGACTTCATCCTTCGACCATTTTCTCCTGCAGAAATTAATCAGGAGGCTCTAAAGCATCTCAGTGAAATCTTCTGCACACTGCCCAGAGGGTGCTGAGCACATCCTCAGGCACAAAACACTTCATCCCTTCCATCCTAAAAAATTAAAATGTTTTAAAAATGAAATATTCTTCTTGTCCTTTGTCAGGATTATCTTTAACCGAGTAAATAATAGCACAAAAGGGAAATAAGGAAAAATCCTGGGCGAGGCAACAAGAGAAAGCTTTGTGATGGGGCAGCTTTAGGTCTGCATTAAAAGGCAACTTGTTTGGGTCCTCAGCACTGAAGGGGCTCAGGTTTGATTTACCGAGGGATCAGTGGGATCTGGGGATCAGGGGGGATTGAGGAATTGCTCCACTGCTGCAGGAACAGAAGGAAAAGGGAAAAGGCCAGCATGGAATGGGGTTCAGGGACCTGCCAGCTCCAGGCGCTCCTGTTGGACCTGTCCTGAGAGCCGGGGCTGGGGCAGCTGTGCTGGGATCCCCTCCCAGCCCAGGGAAGCCCTGCAATTCCCCGTGTTTTCATTCCTCGAGAAAAGCTGAGCGTTCCAGCTTTTTAGAGCTGCATTCCCTTTTCCCCCAGCACCCCTGGAATTCCGTGGTTGAGGTCACCAGCACAGCTCGCTCTAATTTCACTGCTGTGCCCTAAAGCAGCTCGTGCCCTGGAGCTGGGGCTGAGGAGCACCACCCTGCCCTGCAGAGCACATCCCTGGTTCCTGTCACCTTCCTCCCTGAACATCATCCCAGCAATGCCAGGGGTTCTTGGGAAAATGATCCAGAACTGATTTCTAGAATTTGTCTGCCCCAGCCCTGGGAGGAGCTGGAGCTGCTGCAGAGAGCCCAGAGGAGGCTCCAGGATGAGCAGAGGGATGGAGCAGCTGTGCTGGGAGGAAAGGCTGGCACAGCTGGCATTGTTCACCTGCACAGGAGAAGCTTTGGGCTGAGCTCAGGGTGGCCTTGCAGGGCCTGCAGGAGCCCCAGGAAAGCTGGAGAGAGACAATTGCCAGGGGATGCAGGGACAGCACCCAGGGAATGGCTGCCAGTGCCAGAGGGCAGGGCTGGGTGGGATCTGGGCAATGAGGAATTGTTCCCTGGCAGGGTGGGCAGGGCTGGGATGGAATTCCACCCCTGGATCCCTGGCAGTGCCCAAGGCCAGGCTGGACACTGGGGACAGTGGGAGGTGTCCCTGCCATGGCAGGGGTGGCTCTGGGTGAGCCTTCCCTTCCCAAACCAGCCCATTCCATGATTCCATCACTTTTCCACTGCAAAAGAAAAGTAAAACCTGTGATAACCCCCAAGCACCATCCCTAAATCCCGTCCAGCTTTGCCCTGCTGGGGTGCATGGATGGCCTGGTGAAATCTCTGCCAGAGAGGATTTTCCTGCCTGAGGCAGAGCCTGAGGTCTGTGGCTGGTTCATGCTCCAGTTCTTCCTCTGATTTTTTGGCACCACCTTGGTCAGTGGAGATGCTGAACCTTCCCGAGGCTCCAGGAAGGTGGGATGTCCCCATCTCCAGGGGACAGGTGACCCAGAGCTCACAGGAGCCTTTTCCCTGAATCCTGCACTGAATTCCCACCCAGGGAATCCCGCCTTGGAGTGCCCTGGCTGGCTTTTAGCAGGAGGTGGAATTTCGGTTGGAAGGGTTCCAGCAGGGCCAGCCCTGGGATCAGCCCAAGCTTTGCTCAGGAAGGGCTGGAAAAGCCAGGATGGATCCAGCACAGCTCTCTGGGGAATGGTTTAACCCCGGGAAAGGTGCTCGAGGGCAGGAGTGATGGGGTGAGGAGTGCCCTGGAGCCCGTGGGCAGCCCCTGGAGCTGCAGGGAGTTGGTTTGGAAAAAGGAGCCTGAAGGATAAAATTGCACTGCAGCCCCCGGGGAGTGAATTCCCGAGGGAACCATGGTCTGGAACAGCTGTTTCGGGAGAGAATTCCCATTTTCCAAAACGCAGCGTCTCCGTGGAGAATCCTGGAGCAGGGAATCCCCTGAGCTCAGGCACGATGGGGGGATGCTGGTAGAAAGAAATTCATCCCGGTGGGTGGAGGGACGTCGTGGGATCGTGATGGAGGAGATTTAGCTCAGAAATTCCCCATTTTTTACAATATCTATGTATTCTTAAAAAAAAAAAATTCTGTGACGCATTCACAGAATACCAGGGAATTTCTTATGAAGGGATCCAGGAAACTCCGTCACAATCACGACACGGATGTGCAGGGCACAGAAAAACGCCCGAATTTTGCCTTGTTTTCCTTTATGACATCATTTATTGTTACAACTGATCTGCTTTTCTCTGACATTATTGGCTATTTTTTATCTATGTATTTATCTGGGGTTTTTTTGAGGACCATTTTAATTTAATAGCTGAAATTTCAACTCCTCCATACCCTTTTAATTCCTCCACTCCTCAGGACAGGGATTCGGTTTGCAATGCGTGTAAAAGCTGCGTATTTAAGAGCTCTGGAAATGTGGGAATTTCCCCTTCTGCTCCAGGATCACGGAGCGGATCCGTTTGGGATTTGCTGGGAGCAAACCCGGGCGGCAGCAGCGGCGATGCCCAAACCCCGGCGATGCCAGACCCGGCCCGGCTCGGCCCGAGCATCCCCCGGGACATCCCCGCTCCTGCGGCCGGGTCCTGCCGGGCACGGGGCTCTGCTCCGGGATCTGCGCTCGGATTCATGGGCTGCCAAAATTCCCAAAATCCTTGTCCCCGCACGGGCCGAGTGGCACCGGCGCAAGCCGGGAGCCGCTGCCCACTGGAAATGCCCGGTACCGAGGGACCGGAGCCCCGGGACAGAGCTGGAAATTCCCATCCCGAGGGTTTCCCGGTGGAAATTCCCATCCCTTGGGACCAGAGCCCCGGGACAGAGCTGGAAATTCCTGGTCCCGAGGGTTTTCCGATGGAAATTCCCATCCCGAGGGTCCAGAGACTCGGGAGAGCGCTGAAAACACCCGGTCCTGAGGGACCGGGGCACCGGGATGGTGCTGGAAATTCCCATCCCGAGGGATCGGAGACCCGGGACAGCCCTGAAAGTTCCCATCCCTCGGGACCGGAGCCCTGAGCCGGCGCTAGAAATCCTGTCCCACGGGACCGGAGCCCCGGGACGGTGCTGGAAATTCCCATCCCTCGGGACCAGAACCCCGGGACAGTTCTAGCAATTCCCATCCCTCGGGACCGGAGCCTCGGGACAGCGCTGGAAATCCTCGGTCCTGAGGGATCGGAGCGTTGGGACGGTGCTGGAAATTTCCATCCCTCGGGATCGGAGCCCCGGGCCGGAGCTGGAGATGCCGGGTCCAGAGGGTTCGGAGCCTCGGGACGGTGCTTCCCGCTGGAAACTCCCATCCTGAGGGACCGGAGCCCCGGGACAGCGCTGGAAACTCCCATCCTGAGGGACCAGAACCCCGGGACAGTTCTAGCAATTCCCATCCCTCGGGACCGGAGCCCCGGGACAGCTCTAGAAATTCCCATCCCCGGGCCCGGAGCCGGCGCTGCCCGGCCCTGGCGGGACCATCAGGAGCCCCGAGCCGCAGCTGAGGCCGGCGGGGGCAGCTGGCGGAGCCGGGGCTCAATTAAACAGCCCGAGCTAATGAGGCTGGGCCAGCCCGGCCGCGCGGGGGGCGAGCGGCGGCGACAGCGACACCGACACCGGAGGGGCCGGACCCTGACCCGGACCCCGACCCGGACCCAGACCCAGATACGGACCCGGCACCGGCAGCAACAGGTCCGGGCCGGTTCGGTCCGACCCGCTGAGCTCTGGTCCGGGGCAGAGCTGGGAAGGACACGGCAGAAATGGGAGGTTTGTGGTTTTCCCCAGGGATAAATCAATATTCTGGGGGAAGGGAAGGGGGGTTTGGGTGGGAAACACCGGGGATTTCATCCCCTCCCCGGCACCTGGGGCTGCCCCTGCATCCCTGGCAGTGCCCAAGGCCAGGCTGGGCACGGGGCTGGAGCAGCCTGGCACAGTGGGAGGTGCCGGGGATGGAATTTGGGGATCTTTGAGGTCCCCCCCAACCCAAACCGCTCCATGGTTTCCTGAGTAACTCCGTGAAAAAACTTCAGGAGTTTTCATGTGGAGGATTGTAAAAATCCTCATATCCGGCGTTACAGTTGGACTCGGTGATCTAAAAGGTCTTTCCAGCCCAAATGATTCCGTGGAGAATTTAATTTCCTTCTCCTCTTAACTGCCCGACACCTTTTCCCTTCCCTGTGTCCTCCCTGCCGAGCAGGGAGAGCTGCAGTGACAATCACAGCCCAACAGAAACCGGAATATCTGCTCTCCAAAATACTGACTGGGCAGTAATCACTGATGGCAGTGAAGATTAAAAAAACCCCAAAAAAACCCAAAAAAACCCAAAAAAAATCCCACAAAAACAAAAAAACCAAACCAAAAAACCCCACCCACAAACAAACAAAAAACCCAACAAAAAACTCCAGATAATTCTAGTTTTCCAAATTAGATAATTTAAAATTAATGCAAAAGACATGTTACATAAACCCCTCGTCATTTTAAAAAGTAAATTCTATTATTTTTTTGTCTTTTTATGTCATTCAGCAGTTTGCAGGTAGAGAGGAGACCAAGATAACCTCAGAAAGGACTTTTAGTTTTAGCAGGACATTAATCAGCATTTTCCTTGCAATGAACCTTGCCACTTCCAATGCAAATTTCCAAATGCTACCTCTTTAAATATTCTTTGAATTTCCTCTATTTCATTCACTTTTTAAAAATTTTATTTTTAAGTTTTCATTCCATTTCATTCATTTTAAGATGCTTTGCAGCTGATTTACAGCTGTGGGTATTTCTGTATGTGTTGGGTGTTTAAAATTCTGCAATAGAGAATTTTCTGCCGAACTTTGGTTCCCCCTAGAATATTTTTTTTTAAATAAAAGGTATTTTATTATTTTGAGTACTAGGGACATTTTTATCCAAGAGATAACAGTTAAAGCCTGAATGTCCCTTCGTTAATGGCTGTTACTCTTTACCTGCAATGACTTTAAATGAGCTCAGTGTAAACCCAAATATTTCCTCAGCACTCCAGGGGATTCTCCACTCCGGAGTATTTTTGGCTCAAAATCCCTTGAGCTCTTTTGTTTGTGTGAAGGTTTTAGAGGATTGTCCAAAAAAAGGTGACACGGAGATTTTCCCAACCCACCTGTTGCAAAAAGACCATCAGAGACTTTGCCTTTTTCCTGGAAATGGAATTACAGGGATAAAATGGAGTTTTCTAGGATAGTGCTGAAATCAAAGCCCCGGTTCAAGGCTCCCCGGGGTTCAGATAATCCCAGGATAAAGTGAAAACTTCATGCTCAGCTTTGGGGGGAATGGAGCTCCTGGACTGCCTGTGCTGCCCAACCTCTCAGGCAGGAGCACAGGGAGCAGCTGGGTCACAGGGGGATGAAAACAAAGGAGCAGCTGTGGGGGAACGCTGGGGAACGGGCATGGCTGAGCTCTGCCCCGGGGAGAGGAGGGGAAGGCTCGGGAAGGGAAATTCCCCACGGAAATTTTATCCCAAGCACCCGGGAAGGGCCCTGGGCAGCCCTGGCAGTGATGGGAGCCCTCGGCTGGGGAAGGGGCAGCTCCCTGCGGCTGCCACGGGAGGGAAAAGGCTCAGATCCTGAAATTGAGGAGGGTTTGGGATGAGTGGGGTGAGCAGGGATCCGGAGAGGAGGAAAAAAGGGGGAAAACTCTGAGATGCTGCTGGGAAGTGGTGCTGGGCTGAGGCAGAGCACGGGGCTGTGGCTGCTCTGCTGCCTGCTCCTGCCTGGAACAACATCCTGACCGGAAAAACATCCTGATCCTGCCTGGAAAAAAATCCTGATCGGAAATACATCCTGCTCCTGCCTGGAACAACATCCTGATCGGAAAAACATCCTGCTCCTACCTGGAAAAAAATCCTGATCGGAAAAACATCCCTCTCCTGCCTGCAGGAACAAATCCCTCTCCAACCTGGAACATCCCTCTCCTGCCTGCAGGAACATCCTTTCTCCTTCCTGCAGGAACAAATCCCTCTCCTGCCTGGAACATCTCCCTCCTTCCTGCAGGAACATCCTGCTCTTTCTTGCCTGGAACATCCCCGTCCTGCCTGGAAAAACATTCCTTCTCCTCCCTGCAGGAACATCTCTCTCCTGCCTGGAACATCCCTCTCCTTGCTGCAGGATCAAATCCCTTTCCTGCCTGCAGGAATATACCTCTCCTTCGTGGAGGAACATCCGTCTCCTTCCTGCAGGAACATCCCTCTCCTGCCTGGAGGAGCATCCTGCTCAGAAAAACATCCTGCTCCTGCCTGCAGGAACAAATCCCTCTCCAACCTGGAACATCCCTCTCCTGCCTGCAGGAATAAACTCCTCTCCAGCCTGGAACATCTCCCTCCTTCCTGCAGGAACATCCTGCTCTTTCCTGCCTGGAACATCCCTCTCCTGCCTTGAAAAACATTCCTTCTCCTCCCTGCAGGAACATCTCTCTCCTGCCTGGAACATCCCTCTCCGTCCTGCAGGAACATCCTTCTCCTGCCTGGAAAATTGTTCCTTCTCCTGCCTGCAGGAACATCCCTGTCCTGCCAGGAGCATCCCTGTCCTGCCTGCAGGAACATCCTGCTCTTTCCTGCAGGAACAAATCCCCCTCCTGCCTGGAATATCCCTCTCCTACCTACAGGAACATCCTGCTTTTTCCTGCCTGGAAAACATTCCTTCTCTTTCCTGGAGGAACATCCTTCTCCTACCTAACAGGAACATCCTGCTCTTTCCTGCCTGGAACATCCTTCTCCTGCCTGGAAAAACATTCCTCCTCCTCCTGCAGGAACATCTCTCTCCGGCCTGGAAAATCCCTCTCCTGCCTGCAGGAACGTCCTTTTCCTGCCTGGAGGAACATCCCTCTCCTTCCTGGAACATCCCTCTCCTTCCTGCAGGAACATCCCTGTCCTGCCTGGAACATCCCCCTCCTGCCTGGAAAAGCATTCCTTCTCTTCCCTGCAGGAACATCTCTCTCCTGCCAAGAACACCCCTCTCCAGCCTGGAACATCCCTGTCCTGCCTGCAGGAACATCCTGCTCTTTCCTGCAGGAACAAATCCCTCTCCTTCCTGGAATATCCCTCTCCTGCCTGCAGGAATATCCTGCTCCTGCCTGGAACATCCCCGTCCTGCCTGCAGGAATACCCCCTTCCTTCCTGCAGGAACATCCCTGTCCTACCCGGAACATCCCTCTCCTGCAGGAACAAATCCCCCTCCTGCCTGGAATATCCCTCTCCTGCCTGGAACATCCCCCTCCTGCCTGGAAAAGCATTCCTTCTCTTCCCTGCAGGAACATCCTGCTCTTTCCTGCCTGGAACATCCTTCTCCTGCCTGGAGAAACATTCCTTCTCCTTCCTGCAGGAACATCTCTCTCCTGCCTGGAAAATCCCTCTCCTGCCTGCAGGAACATCCTTTCTCCTCCTGCAGGAACGTCCTTTTCCTGCCTGGAGGAACATACCTCTCCTTCCTGGAACATCCTGTTCCTTCCTGCAGGAATATCCTGCTCCTGCCAGGAACATCCCCGTCCTGCCTGCAGGAATACCCCCTTCCTTCCTGCAGGAACATCCCTGTCCTGCCCGGAACATCCCCGTCCTGCCTGCAGGAACAAATCCCTTTCCTGCAGGACCATCCTGCTTTTTCCTCCAGGACCATCCTGCAGTGCCCGGGGCTCAGGGCAGGCAGTGCCAGCTGACCCAGCTCCACTGCTCACAGGGAAAAGGCCAGAGGGGGGTGAGGCACTGGATGATCTCCTGTGCCAGCACAAAGCAGGGATGGGGCAGAAATCATCAACACCAGAACAGCAGTGGGGCCTGGGGCAGGAACAGGGAGGGGAAATCCCCATAAATCCCAGCCTGAGAGCCAGAGCTGCGTCCTGCAGTGTCCCTGCTCCTGCTCCCTCCATCCCACACACGGCAGGGCCACCAAACCCTCCCCTCCTGTGGCACAGCCAGGCTGGTGTGGCACCCCAGGACCTGCTCTGCAGCTCCCAGGCCTTGGGTTTCCTGCAGGACAGCCCGGGAGGAGAAACCAGGAGCAGTGGGGAGAGCCAGCCCAGCTCTGTGGGGTGGGACCTGCTCCTGAACTCCTGCAGGTGCCAGCTTGGGGACACGGGTGCCCTGTCCCTGGTGGGTGGCACAGGTGCAGTGGCTGTGGGGAATTTTCAGTGTTCGGATTAAAATGACCTCCCAGGCCCCAAGGAATGTAATCCTAATTTCTAACCCTGCCGTGGGGATTATTGATGCATTCCCTCTCTGCCAGAGTGGATTTGACTTCTGTCCCTGTTCCATCCTGGTGGATCCATTATCAAACTGAACCAGGCCACTCTTCCAATTTAAGGAGAAAAAGTGGGTTTTTGGTTAAAATCCCTTTTTGGAGGGAAGATGGGACAGTTTTCACTGCAGAGCTGTTACCACTTGAATGGATTCCAGCACTCTGGGAAGGGACTGAGAGAAATGTGTACCACCAGCATCAGGGGCTAAAAAGTCGGAAATAAGTGTTAAATCTCTCAATGGATAAAAATTTGGAAGATTATAGGGATGAGAATCTGGGAGATGTTGGCTGCACCTTGGGAATCAGGTGCTTGTGCACGAGCAGTTCCAGATTTATTGGCTGTGCTGAATTACAGCAGGGCTGAGCAAGGAGCCTGAAAGTTTGGAAGTTATTTGGCAGAAAAAGCAGGAATGGGAGGGGGTTTGCATCATGTCAAGAGTTGGAATAAACATCTGCGTGTGAGGACAGCACGGAATAAACTCAGCAGAGTCTGAGAGCTCTGGTGAGAGATTGCACCTGAGGCAAAGCCATTCCGGGAGCTCGGGGTGACTTTTCTGCTCCTAAGGCTCCGTTTTGCAGCAGAGCCTTGTGAAAAACAATCCGGGCGATGCTCCCTCGGTGCCACCCCCTCGCACACCCTGCAGGCGCTGCCCTTCCCCGAGGGAAAACTTCCTTCTGGGAAAGGGGAAAACACGTCCAGGGCTGCAGACCGAAACAGCAAAGCACGAGGCTTTAAAAGGGATTTAATCACCCCTTCCCCAGCTCCCTCTGCTGCGGAGAGCTGAATATCCCCGCGTTTAAACTGCAAACCACAAGGATTTAACCATCCCTTCCCTGCTAATTCCTGTCCTTTGGAGATTTGAAACTCATGGAAAATCTTTTGCTTGGGAGACCTCGATTGGAGTGAGTGGGAAATGAGGGAGGGAGCTTTGCACACATTGGGAAAGGGATAAAAATTAAAATAAAAAGCAAGAAAAGTGAAATTCATCGCTGCTCCTGCCCAGCCTCAAGGCGATGCCGGCAAAGCCGGGCCTGAGGAGGAGCTGTCAGATGCTCCCGGTGGGAAGCGGCCCCGGCTTTGTCCTTAATTGCCCCGGGAAGGCCGGGCCGTGCCAGCTGTACCTGCCCGGCCGCGAAAAGGCCCCATTAGGGACGGTTTGTTAAACAGACACTGATAAGTTGTTATCTTTCAGCATCTCCGGCTAATTAGACACCGCGAGCCAAAGTTAATTTGGTGGAAAACATTTCTCGACTTAATGACATTTACGGGCAATTAGGCGCGGAGCAGATTTACATTCCAGGCTCTTCCCCGAGCCTAACAAGAACCCACCTCTGCCTCCACGGGAGCCGCGGGGTCCCCGGGGAGCTCCCCCGGCGCAGACACCGCGGGTCCCGCTTGTTTTCCTGGGCAGGGCGGCGGTGACACCAGGCACGGGCGGTAATGAGACACAGCCGGGCAACGGGAGGGAAATAAAGGAGTTTATCCTGCTCGGGCTCCTCCTGTGGCACGGCCAGAATCGGGCTGTGCTCTGCAGGAGAGGGGTGTGGGTGATCCCTGAGGAATGGGAGCCCTGAAGGGCTGGGCTGGGGAAAGCCTCTGAGATCCCTGAGTCCAGCCTTGGGGCCTCTGAGATCTCAAATCCAGCATTTGGATCTCTGAGATCCTCAAGTCCAGCATTTGGGCATCTGAGATCCCTGAGTCCAGCATTTGGACATTTGAGATCCCTGAGTCCAGCATTTGGGCCTCTGAGATCTCAAATCCAGCATTTGGACCTTTGAGATCCTCAAATCCAGCCTTTGGACATTTGAGATCTCAAATCCAGCATTTGGACATTTGAGATCCTTGAGTCCAGCCTTTGGATCTCTGAGATCTCAAATCCAGCCTTTGGACATCTGAGAGCTCAAATCCAGCCTTTGGATCTCTGAGATCCCCGAGTCCAGCATTTGGATCTCTGAGATCCTCAAATCCATCATTTGGACATTTGAGATCCTTGAGTCCAGCCTTCGGCCTCTGAGATCCCTGAGTCCAGCCTTTGGGCCTCTGAGATCCTCAAATCCAGCCTTTGGACCTCTGAGAACTCAAATCCAGTATTTGGGCCTCTGAGATCCCTGAGTTCAGCCCTTGGACCTCTGAGATCTCAAATCCAGCCTTTGCATCTCTAAGATCCCTGAGTCCAGCCTTTGGGCCTCTGAGATCCTCAAATCCAGCATTTGGATCTCTGAGATCCTCAAATCCAGCATTTGGACCTCTGAGAATTCAAATCCAGCCTTTGAGCCTCTGAGATCCCTGAGTCCAGCCCTTGGACCTCTGAGATCTCAAATCCAGCCTTGGGGCCACTGAGATCTCAAATCCAGTTTTTAAAGCTCTGAGATCCTCAAATGCAGCATTTCAGCCTCTGAGATCCCCAAGTCCAGCCTTTGGGCATCTGAGATATCAAATCCAGCTTTGGGCCTCTGAGATCCTCAAATCCAGCCTTTGGGCATCTGAGATCTCAAATCCAGCCTTTGGGCATCTGAGATCTCAAATGCAGCCTTTGGCCAAGCCTGGCTTTATCAGGCAGCAGGTTCTGGAGGTGTTGGTACAAAATCTGAGAGAGGATTTGGAGCAGCAGCACGTGAACCTCACCTGTCCCAAACTCACTGAGGAGGGTTAATGGGATTTGTTTCTTTCTAATTCCCAGGAAGGAAAATGAGTGTGGCCCTTGGTAATTGCAGAAAGATGGGACCAGCAGGGCTGGAAGAGCCCTCAGGATCAGCCAGTGCCACCCCAGCAGCAGCAGCAGCACCCCTGCACCAAAACCCTGACCCCAAGGGGCACATCCAGACACTTCCAGTGCTGGTGGCACTTCCCAAGCCAGCCCAGCCAGTGCCTGACCCTCCTCACCCTCAGGCAAGGACAGGGCAGGATTGCACAGAATCCCAGAATGCCCAGGCTGGGAGAGCCCTCCAAGACCATCGAGCCCAGCCCAGCCCCAGCACCCCAACTCAGCCCTGGCCCCCAGTGCCACATCCAGGCTTTGTTAAACACACCCAGGGATGGGACTGCACCACCTCCCCGGGCAGCCATTCCAGAACTTTCTCCCCCTGGCTGCAAAAACCTTTTCCCTGCTCTCCAGCCTGGGTTTCCCTTGGTGCAGCTGGAGGCTGTGTGCTCTGGGTGTGTCAGTGCTGCTGCAGACAGAGCCCAGCCCCAGCTGAGCACAGGCACCTTTCAGGAGCTGCAGAGTGATGGGGGCAGCCCTGAGTCTCCTTTTCTCCAGGCTGAGCACCCCCAGCTCCCTCAGGGCTCCTCACAGGGTTTGTGTTCCCTCTCCAGCCTCGTTGGCCCCTCTGGATGTGCTCAGGGTCCCAGGGTCCTTCCTTTGGGAGGTGCTGCCCAGCTGGCACACCCTGGCATGGGCTGGGGCTGCTTTTGCCCCTGTCCCTCAGCAGAAAACACCAGCTGGGACTGCTGCTGCCGCTACTGCTCCCAAAAATTTGCCAAACCCTGGAAGTGGCAGGGAGGGCCAGAGTCAGGTTAGAGCTGAGATGGGCCCATGGCTCCAAAGGTCACATGGACCAAAAAATCTTGGCGGTGCCATCCCTGTGCCCCGGGAGTTTGGGCTGAAGTTCCCATGCCAGGGTGCCCTGGGGCTCACCCTGGACCATCCCTGATGGACCCGAGAGCCAAAGTGCAGAGAGGGAGAGGCCCAATCTCTGCTGGGGCAAAAAGGATCTTCTGTGTCCAGGGCAGGGAATGGGGCTGGGAAAGGGCTGGAGGATTCCTGAGGGAGCTGGGAAAGGGGAAAGAGAAAAGGGGGAAAGAGAAAAAGGGGAATGAACTGGGAAAAGGGAGAGAGAAAAAGGGGAAAGAGCTGGGAAAGGGGAAAGAGCAAAAGGGGAAGGAGAAAAAGGGGAAAGAGAAAAGGGGGAATAGAACTGCGAAAAGGGAAAGAGAAAAAGGGGACAGAGCTGGGAAAGGGGAAAGAGCTGGGGAAGGGGAAAGTGAAAAGGGGAAAAGAGCTGGGACTCAGCCTGGAAAAAAGGAGCGGAGGGAAGCAAAGTGGAGCAGGAAAGAGCGGAGGGAAGAGGAAAGGAACGGAGGGGGAGGGAAGGGGAAGAGAAAGGAGCGGAGGGAAGGGGAAGGAGAGGAAAGGAGCGGAGGGAAGGGGAAGGAGCGGAGGGAAGGGGAAGGAGAGGAAAGGAGCGGAGGGAAGGGGAAGGAGCAGAAAGGAGCGGAGGGAAGGGGAAGGAGCGGAGGGAAGGGGAAGGAGCAGAAAGGAGCGGAGGGAAGGGGAAGGAAGGGGAAGGAGCGGAGGGAAGGGGAAGGAGCGGAGGGAACGGGAAGGAGCTGAGGGAAAGGGAAGGGGAAGGAGCGGAGGGAAGGGGAAGGGGAAGGAGCTGAGGGAAAGGGAAGGGGAAGGAGCGGAGGGAAGGGGAAGGGGAAGGAGCTGAGGAAGGGGAAGGAGCGGAGGGAAGCGGAGGGAAGGGGAAGGAGCGGAGGGAAGGAGAAGGAGCGGGAAGGAGCGGAGGGAAGGGGAAGGAGCGGAGGGAAGGGGAAGGAGCGGAGGGAAGGGGAAGGGGAAGGAGCTGAGGGCGGGCAAAGGTTGCGAACGGGCTCGTCTCGGCCCGGCAGTGGCGCTGCGGGGCCCGCAGGGGGCGCTGCGGGGCGGCCGCGCCTCCGCTCCCCCGAGGGACAGAGGGACAGGGGGACACGGGGACAGGGGGACACAGGGACACGGGGACACAGGGACAGGGGGACACGGGGACACGGGGACACGGGGACACGGGGACACGGGGACAGGGGGACAGGGGGACACGGGGACACGGGGACACGGGGACAGGGGGACAGGGGGACATAGGGACACGGGGACACAGGGACACAGGGACAGGGGGACAGGGGGACACGGGGACACAGGGACACGGGGACAGAGGAACAGGGGGACAGGGGGACACGGGGACACAGGGACACAGGGACAGGGGGACATGGGGACAGGGGGACACGGGGACACAGGGACAGGGGGACACGGGGACACAGGGACAGGGGGACACGGGGACAGGGGGACAGGGGGACAGAGGGACACAGGGACACGGGGACAGGGGGACAGGGGGACATGGGGACACGGGGACAGGGGGGCACGGGGACACAGGGACAGGGGGACACGGGGACAGAGGGACACAGGGACAGGGGGACACGGGGACACAGGGACAGGGGGACAGGGGGACACAGGGACACGGGGACAGGGGGACACGGGCACATCCCCGGAACACAGAGAAAGCCCGTCCGGCATCCCGGCACACAGCACAGCCCGGACAGCTGGCACAGCTGGGGATGCTCCACTGGACAGGAGGAGCTCCAGGGAGAGCTCAGAGCCCCTGGCAGGGCCTGAAGGGGCTCCAGGAGAGCTGCAGAGGGACTGGGGACAAGGGATGGAGGGACAGCACCCAGGGAATGGCTGCAGTGCCAGAGGGCAGGGCTGGGTGGGATCTTGGCAATGAGGAATTGTTCCCTGGCAGGGTGGGCAGGCCCTGGCACAGGGTGCCCGGAGCAGCTGGGGCTGCCCCTGCATCCCTGGCAGTGCCCAAGGCCAGGCTGGGCACTGGGGACAGTGGGAGGTGTCCCTGCCATGGCAGGGGTGGCACTGGGTGGGCTTTAAGGTCCCTCCAACCCAAACCTTTTGTGATTCCATGATTTTATGAGTCAAAGCAAGTGACATGAGACTTTCTAACTCAAGAACAAAACTCAAAATTCGTTGCTGAACTCTCTCTTTTCCATGCACTGCTCAGGGGGGATAAAAAAGGGGATGGAGCCATTTCAAGGCTTCCAGGGACATTGAACACCTTGAGTGGAAATGAGAGAAGAGTTGGGCAGGAAAAGCGTGGCCAGGAATGGGTGAGGGGTCCAGGAATGGGTGAAGTGTTCAGGAATGGATGAAATGTCCAGGAAGGGGTGAAGTGTCCAGGAAAGGGTGAAATAACCAGGAAAGGGTGAAATAACCAGGAATGGGTGAAGTGTCCAGGAATGGGTGAAGTGTCCAGGAATGGATGAAGTGTCCAGGAAAGGGTGAAATAACCAGGAATGGGTGAAATAACCAGGAATGGGTGAAGTGTCCAGGAATGGGTGAAGTGTCCAGGAATGGATGAAGTGTCCAGCCCCAGATGGATGTCCCCAGACAGACCCCAACCCCTGGCTGTGCTCCTGGCTGAGGATTGGCTCCTGCTCTCTTTCACCTTCTGTTTCCCATCCACAAAAGGTTTCCAGCGTCCCCAGAGCCACCGTGGGGATAAACCCTGCTGGGTGTGCACAGAGCCCAGAGCCTGGCGTGGGGCTGGAGGGCTCCGTGGCTGTGCTCCTGAGCTGGGGCTCCTTCTCTTCCAGCCCTGGGGGTCCCCAGTTGCAGGGTGGGAGCTGCAGCCTGAGCTTTGTGCCAGGAAGGGGCGGCAGGAGAGCTCCAGCAGGTGCTGGGGAAGCAAATGGACAAAGGGAAGGTAGGATTCCTCCCCAGGGGTGGCTCTGCTTTGTCCCTGGCAGTGAAAAAGTTAAAACTCATAGGGTTATTCATGAATTCCGCTTTTTAAAAACATGTCCCATTAAAATGCAGATTTAGGCTTCCATTTGCAAAGAACATCGTTATTTCCAATTCTGTATGGGAATCCTTTTTGTATTTGTATCTTTTGGGGAGAAAGTCCAGCTGCCTCTTGTGAGATTGCACATATCTCTTCAGATGTCAACAAATCATTGAAAAGTGTCAGAAAGGGGGAAATGAAAGATAATTATTCAAACCATGGAGAGCTGCTTTGAAAGTGAATAGGATCTGTCAGATAGGCTTTGAGAACAGCAGTTGGCTGCTTGCATGGGATATATTAAATGGACATATCCAGAGGCAAGGGGTGCTGGGTTACATTCAGATCAGTGGATTTTTCAGGTGGAAGTAGCTGAAACCACCAGGAATTACTGAGGAGAAATCAGATTATTTTGGGGTGGAAGTTTAGCTGAAACCACCAGGAATTACTGCAGGAAAATCAGATTTTTTGGGTGGAAGAAGCTGAAACCACCAGGAATTACTGAGGGCAAATCAAATTTTTTTGGGGATGAAAGAAGCAGAAACCACCAGGAATTACTGAGGGAAATCAGATTTTCTTTTTGTGGTGTAAGAAGCAGAGATCACCAGGAATAACTGAGGGGAAATCAGATTTTTTGGGGGATGAAAGAAGCAGAAACCACCAGGAATTACTGAGGGAAAATCAGATTTTCTTTTTGTGGTGTAAAAAGCAAAGACCACCAGGAATTACTGAGGGAAAATCAGATTTTTTTGGGGTGGAAGAAGCTGAAACCACCAGGAATTACTGCAGGAAAATCACATTATTTTGGGGTGGAAGTTTAGCTGAAACCACCAGGAATTACTGCAGGAAAATCAGAATTTTTTGGGTGGAAGAAGCTGAAACCACCAGGAATTACTGAGGGAAAATCAGATTTTTTTTGGTGGAAGTAAATGAAACCACCAGGAATTACTGAGGGAAAATCAGATTTTTTGAGTGGAAGAAGCTAAAACCACCAGGAATTACTGCAGGAAAATCAGAATTTTTTGGGTGGAAGAAGTTGAAACCACCAGGAATAACTGAGGGGAAATCAAATTTTTTTGGGGATGAAAGAAGCAGAAACCACCAGGAATTACTGAGGGAAATCAGATTTTCTTTTTGTGGTGTAAGAAGCAGAGATCACCAGGAATAACTGAGGGGAAATCAGATTTTTTGGGGGATGAAAGAAGCAGAAACCACCAGGAATTACTGAGGGAAAATCAGATTTTTTTGGGGTGGAAGAAGCTGAAACCACCAGGAATTACTGCAGGAAAATCAGAATTTTTTGGGTGGAAGAAGCTGAAACCACCAGGAATTACTGAGGGAAAATCAGATTTTTTTTTGGTGGAAGTAACTGAAACCACCAGGAATAACTGAGGAGAAATCAGATTATTTTGGGGTGGAAGTTTAGCTGAAACCACCAGGAATTACTGAGGGAAAATCAGATTTTTTTTGGTGGAAGTAACTGAAACCACCAGGAATTACTGAGGGAAAATCAGATTTTTTGAGTGGAAGAAGCTAAAACCACCAGGAATTACTGCAGGAAAATCAGATTTTTTTTGGGTGGAAGTAGCTGAAACCACCAGGAATTACTGAGGGAAAATCAGATTATTTTGGGGTGGAAGTAGTGAAACCACCAGGAATTACTGACGTAAAATCAGATTATTTTGGGGTGGAAGAAGGAGAAACCAGGAATTATGGAGAAAATCAGCTGGGAAGGTGTTTTGTAGGGTTAGGGTGAGGTGTTAAAGGGAAGAGAAAGGTCTGTAAATAAAGGAAAATGGGGCTTTAGTGTTGGTCAGCTCTGGTTTGGGATAAAGGACAAGGAGGATTTGGGTGAACTGAACATGAACTGGGGGGTGTAAAGGGGAATATTCCTCAAAGTGCCCCCAGCCCCACAGCATCACCCCAATCCCTGTCCCTGTCCCCAAGGCCACATCCAGACTGCTCTGGGACAATTCAGTGACTCCAAACCTCCCTGGGCAGCTCAGCCCAAGGCCTGACCACTCTGAGAGGGAAAATGATTTCTAATTTCTGATCTGCCCCTCCCTGGTGCCGTTTGAGGCCATTTCCTCTCCTCCTTTCCCTCGGGACAGGCAGCACAGCCCGACCCCCTCACTGCCCCTCCTGGCAGGAACAATTCAGAGCAGGAATTTGCCCATGGAAAGGGAGCTCAGGCCTTGGCAGGGGCTGCCCAGGGAGCTTTGCAGTGCCCATCCCTGCAGGTGTCCCCTGCAGGTGGCACTGAGTGCTCTGGGCTGGGGACAAGGTGCCCATGGGGCACAGCTGGCACTGCCTGGGCTGGCAGGGCTGTGCCAGCCCCGGGGATTTGGGGGTGCTGTGGGATTAAAGGCACTCCAAGGGGTGCCAAAGGTGAGTGAGGAACACCTGGGGGTGGGAAGCTGCAGCCAACATCTCACCAGCTCATTTCTCCCAAGGTGAATTTCCCCCTCTCCCTTTCCCTTGTGCTCCCCCTGCCTGATCCAGCTCCCGTTTGGGTGGGTGGGAAAGGCAGGAACCCCCCCAGCAGCTTTCCCTTCTTTCTGCCCTCTGGCACGGGATGGGGCCAGGCTGGGCACTGGGTTTGGAGCAGCCTGGCACAGTGGGGGTGTCCCTGCCATGGCAGGGTGGCACTGGCTGGGATTTGAGGGTCCCTCCCAGCCCAGTCCAGTCTGGGATTCTGGGATTCTAAAACTGTGTCCAGCCCTACCTGCTCCAGATCCCCCAAAGGGAAAATCCAAAGAGGTTTTTAAAGTAGCTTTACTTGCTGTAAAATCCTTGCCCAAAAGTCACAAAATGAGAACTTTTTAATAGGTTCTCTTCAGCTTTTAAATTCAATCCAGTATTTTACATTGTGCCACAGGAGCAAACTGAAACTCCATTCCTGCATTCTGTTCCTGAACAGAAAACCCCACAGATTAAAGGACAGATTTGCAACCCCAAACACAAACCCAGTGTTTGTCTCTGGAATCCTTTTGAAGCACGGGCAGGACCCAGGCAGGTTTGGCAGAGCTCTGTGCCCATCCCTGCCCTCCCCAGGTGCCTGCAGGGCTCCACCAACCTCCCCAAGGCCCAGGTGGGAGCTGTGACAGGCATGGACAGCCAGGATCCCTCCCAAGGGACTCCTCTGCCCAGCTCCCCCTGTGGAGTCTTTGCTTCTCTCTTCTCCTAAGGTTGGGATTAAATCGAGATTTATTTCTTTTTGGACTCAGATGTTTATCAGCTCTTATCTCTGTCTCAGTCTCACAAACCCTGAGTTCTGCAGCACTTCACTCCAACAAACTAAAAATGGAGCCCTGTCTCTCTCTCTCTCCAAGGCCTTTGAAGGATAAACTGTCCAATTAAGAAATGACACCTCAATTATTTTCACTTTTAACCCAATGACCAACCACCCATGCCTGCAATGGGGACTCTGTTATCCAATGACACAAAACCACCCAAACCCATGGAGAAGGAGAAGAAGAAGAAGAAGAAGAAGAAGAAGGAGAAGAAGAAGAAGAAGAAGAAGAAGGAGAAGAAGGAGAAGAAGGAGAAGAAGAAGAAGGAGAAGAAGGAGAAGAAGGAGAAGAAGGAGAAGAAGGAGAAGAAGGAGAAGAAGATGATGATGACAACGATGATGAAGTAAGATGAAAGATGAAGAAGAAAAACAAGAAGAACGAAGAGAGGAGAAGAAGGAGAAGGAGGAGAAGGAGAAGGAGAAGGAGAAGGAGAAGGAGAAGGAGAAGGAGAAGGAGAAGGAGAAGGAGAAGGAGAAGGAGAAGGAGAAGGAGAAGGAGAAGGAGAAGAAGAAGGAGAAGGAGGTGAAGAAGGAGGAGCAGCCTCCACCCCAAAACCTCCATCTTGCTTTCTCTCTATTCCTGTATTCTAAACCTTTAAACTCTGAATTTCCCACCCTGTGATATCACACACTTCTATTCCAATTACAACCCTTAATCTCAGTTTTATTCTTGAATTCTGGAAGCTTCTCCAGGCCCTCAGGTCAGTGCAGTGTTCTCTGGGGTCAGTGCCTGGCAGCACAGAAAGTCTGGAATTCTCAATATCCAGGGTTCCAACACCCTCAGCTCCCTGGGGAGCCTGGTGTGGGGTGAGAGGCCTCTCCCCTCCCTGGCAGTACCCAGAGCCAGGCTGGAGGGGGCACAGAGCACCCTGGGATGGGATGGGATGGGATGGGATGGGATGGGATTGAAGGTCCCCACCCCAAGCATCCCCTGATTCCATCCTTGCTGCCCCAGCTGGGGTGTGCTGGGACACTCCTGGAGCCAGAGGTGCTGCATCCTGGCACACTGAACAGCCCAGGAGGGAATCAGCTCCATCCCAGGTGCCCTTTGCTCCCCAGGAATGGCAAACCCCCCCTGCCCATGGCTGTGAGCAGATGCTGTGCTGGGGGAATTCTGCAGATCTCAGCCCAGGGCTCCACTCAGCTCCTGCTGCAGCTCAGGGGGATTAAAATGAGGCAGAAACAGAAAGGGAAGAGCTGAAATGAAAGAAGTTTGAAGAAACAAAGACATTTTTTTAAAAGGTTGTCTTTGGGGAGCTCTGTCCTTCCTCCAGGGAGTTTTCCAAGGAGATAATCTTTGAGATGCTGGCACAAGGTATTTAAATCCCTGCTTCAAGACAGGAAAAGAAGAAAGTAAAGAGCAAAAGGAAAAGGTGCCTTTCTTCTGTCAAAACACAATCTACCTCTTACTTTGGGAAAAAAAACCAAACAAAAAAAAAAACTTGCTCTATTTTACTGATAATTATTTCTCCAGCAAATGGGGGTTTACATTTCAATGGATTCTTCTGCTGAGGAGGCAGCACTTGGCCTTGGAAAATCTTCTTCTTCCAGCATGGTGGTGGTGTTCATATTTACATCTAGAAAGTGCTTGAGGTTGGGATTATTTTCAGTGGGATCTGTGTCCCTGCCTGTAGAGACCAATGAGCCAACCCCAACAAGGCATCAGTGGGAGCTCCCTGCTGCTCCCAGGTGCTGTCACCACACCCAGGACAGGCTCCTGCAGCGTTTTCCAGGGATTTGAGGGAATTTGGGGGTTTTTCATGCCAGGTGTGTGTGGCTGAGGCTGGCACTGCAGAGCTGGGAGGGTAACACGAGGGCCAGGCCAAACCCACAGCCCCATTCCATGGTCTGGGCAGGGGAAATTGAATCCTTTGGGTGTGAGATTTGTAATTCCACAGCGGATTAGGAGCCTCTGCCACTGAAAACTCCACACTGGGGACTGGTTTATTTACCTTTGGTTTAGGTTTTGGGGCTGCAAAGTGTATTTTCATCAGGAGAGATGGAGTCTGGGGTTCAGGTGTTTGCTCATAAAAAGGCACTTTGTGTCTGAGGGGAGAAATGGGCAAAGAGAATTTCTGCTAAAGGGAGAAGAGAGTTTTGAGTTGGTCTGAATTCAGCTCCAAAGAGCCAGGACAAAGATGGGCAGGATGGTTTGCTCCTGATTTTGTTTTCATTCACTGTCAGGATGGTTCTGATGCTCTGGTGTGAGGGAGGAGGAAAAAAGGAACATTTTTGTCCTCAGCACAAGGTGTGCTTTCCATCCCGGGAATCCCAGATTTCCCTGAGTCATTGCCATGAAATAATTCACTGGCAAGCCACAGTCATTCTCTGTGTTTATCCTCATGGATTCCCATGGATTCCCATGCATTCCCATAGATTTCTGTGGATTCCCATTAATTCCCATGGATTCTCATGGATTCCCATGGATTCCCACGGATTCCCATGAATTGCAATGAATTCCCATGGATTCCCATGGATTCCCATGAATTCCCATTAATTCCTATGAATTCCCATGAATTCCCATGAATTCCCATGAATACCCATGGATTCCCACAGATTTCCATGAATTCTCACGGATTCCCACAAATTCCCATGATTTCCCATGGATTCCCATGGATTCCCATGGATTCCCATGGATTCCCATGGAATCCCATTGATTCACGTGGATTTCCATTAATTCTCATGAATTCTCACAGATTCCTATTGATTCCCATGGATTCCCATGGGCTCCCACGAATTCCCATAGATTCCCATGAATTGCCATGAATTCCCATAAATTCTTATGGATTTCTGTGCATTCCCACAAATTCCCATGGGTTCCCATGAATTCCTGTGGATTCCCATGAATTCCCATGGCATCCTACACGTTCCTGTGAATTCCTCACGAATTCCCATGAATTCACATGGAGTCCCATGAATCCCCATGAATTCCCATAAATTCCCACGAATTCCCATGGATTCCCATGAATTCCCATGGATTCCCATGAATCCCCATGAACTCCCATGAATTCCCCTGGACTCCCATGGATTCCCATGGAATCCCATTGATTCACAAGGATTTCCATTAATTTTCACGAATTTTCACAGATTCCTATTGATTCCCATGAATTCCCATGGGCTCCCATGAATTCCCAAAGATTCCCATGAATCCCCATAAATTCTCATGGATGTCCGTGCATCCACATGAATTCCCATGGGTCCCCATGAATTCCCATGAATTCCTTTGGATTCCCATTAATTCCCACGGATTCCTATGCCTTCCTGTGAATTCCCCATGGATTCCCACGAATTCCCATGGATTCCCATGAATCCCCATGAATTCCCATAAATTCTCATGGATTTCCGTGCATTCCCACGAATTCCCATGGAATCCTATTTATTCACAAGGATTTCCATTAATTCTCACGAATTTTCACAGATTCCTATTGATTCCCATAGGCTCCCATGAATTCCCATAGATTCCCATGAATTGCCATGAATTCCCATAAATTCTCATGGATTTCTGTGCATTCCTATGGATTCCCATGAATTCCCATGAATTCCTGTGGATTCCCATTAACTCCCACGGATTTCTACACGTTCCTGTGAATTGCTCACGGATTCCCATGAATTCCCACGGATTCCCATGAATCCCCATGAATTCCCATGAATTCCCCTGGACTCCTATGTATTCCCACTGATTCCCATGGAATCCCATAGATTCCCATGAATTCCCATGGATTCCCATGAATTCCCATAGATTCCCATGAATTGCCACGAATTTCCATGAATCCCCATGAATTCCCATAAATTCTCATGATTTCTGTGCATTCCCATGAATTCCTGTGGATTCCCATTAATTCCCACGGATTCCTACACGTTCCTGTGAATTCCTCATAGATTCTCACGAATTCCCATGGATTCCCACAAATCCCCATGAATTCCCATAAATTCTCATGGATTCCCATGCATTCCCACGAATTCCCATGAATTCCTCATGTATTCCCACGAATTCCCATGGATTTCTGTGCATTCCCATGAATTCCCATGAATTCCTCATGTATTCCCACGAATTCCCATGGATTCCCATGAATTCCCATAAATTCTTGTGGATTTCTGTGCATTCCCATTAATTCCCATGGATTCCCGTGAATTCCTGTGGATTCCCATTAATTCCCACGGATTCCTACACGTTCCTGTGAATTCCTCACGGATTCCCATGAATTCACACGGATTCCCATGAATTCCCATGAATTCCTGTGGATTCCCATGAATTCCCATGGCATCCTATGCGTTCCTGTGAATTGCTCACGGATTCCCATGAATTCACACGGATTCCCATGAATTCCCATGAATTCCTCACAAATTCCTACGAACTCACACGGATTCCCATGAATCCCCATGAATTCCCATAAATTCTCATGGATTCCCATGAATCCCCAGGCATCCCCGCTCAGGTGGGGCCGTGCCGAGGCTGCCCCGCTCCAGCCCGGCCGTGGCCCGCTGGGCGCTCCCGGCTGCAGGGGCAGAAAGCCGCCCTTGTCCCGGGCTGCAGGTGCTGCCCGCAGCGAGCGCCGCTGCCGCTGAAAGGCTGCAGGTGCTGCACGGCGCTTCCTGCACCCCGCGCCTGCCAAGGGCACACAGAGCCGCTCTGTTGCCTCCAGAGTGCATGAGAAAAGATGTTTCAATGCTGTCGTCGGATCTGGGTGCTTTGCCACGGAGGACAAAACGTCTCCTGTGAAATTGGGTTTAAATAGTCCTATCTCACTTGTGCTCCGGGGGAGCAGATTCCATTGTGCCGGTGTCCCCTCTGCAGTATGATATCATAGCTTCAGAGGAAGCCTTTATCCCGGGGTCACATCAGTTTGTCCTGGGCATGCAATCATTTTTTGTGCCACGGACAATGTTTTACTGTGGAGATATGGGCCAGATGGCTCAGCCACTTGCAGTCCAGAGTGAAACAGGCTCTTTATTGTGGCTGAATAAACAGAACCCATTGTCCCCCCGCTCGTGAAACTCTTGTGGCCGCGGCCGGGCGAAGATGAAGTATGAAATTTTCACGGCTGAGGGAAGAATATGTAAAACAACAAGCAGAAGGGGTGTGGGCTTCCAAAACATTTCCTCACTGTTTTTTTGCCCCTGGTAGAGATGAGGCGTTTCCATGCCCTGCCGTTGTCTGGGGGGGTTTCAGCCCTCCCTGGGTCCCCCCTGCTGCAGGGCCCAGCCAGGTGTGTGCCTGCACAGGTGCAGCTCTGCCAAGTCTGTGTCTCATCATTTATTGTTTCACAGCCCCCAGAGCTCCCCCTCGGCCCAGGCTCTCCCGTGGGCTGGCAGCACATGGAGCCACGGCGAGTGAGTAGGGAAAAAGAGATTTTCCTCCACGCCAAAGAAATAAATTCCTTTTCCCCCCTGGGTAGACATGGCAGCTCAGAGGGTTTTTTCCCCGCAGAAAATTCACGTTTTCCTTTTAAACTCCCCCCATCCAGAGCTTCCTCCACGGCAATGTCAGAAGTGTTCCTTTCCTCCCTCTAATTGCAACCCAAGCCAACCTTGACTGGCAAGGAGAAAGTCCCTGACAGGTTTGGGCTGAGTCCAGACCTTCTCAGAGAGTCTGTCAGGCACTGTTTGACAGCATGCAAATGTATGCAAATGAGGGGACACTGGCCGAGCACCTGCGGAAAGTGTCCATCCCCTCTGCCGCTGGGCTCTGCCCGCTCCACACGTGGGGTTTTGGAATGCTGCTCCATCTCCCCGTGCCAGAGGATTCTGCGGCCGTCAGCACAACGCGGCCCCAGCCCGAGCCGCGCTCTTTGTCCTGCCGGCAGCGGGGCCGTGGCTCCCGTCCAGCCCTTGTGAATCCTCCTGCGGACCTTCCCCGCGGCATCCCGAGCCTTCCGGGGGTCCCGGGGCACGGAGCGCCTTCTGTTCGCCGAGGGCTGCCAGGCAGAAAGGCGGCAGCTGGAGAGGGATGCGATGGGAGCTGGGCAGCTCCGGCTCCGGGGAGCGGGGACAGAGCGGGGACAGGAACCTCGAGCGGGGACAGGAACATCGAGCGGGGACAGGAACCTCGAGTGGGGACAGGAACCTCGAGCGGGGACAGGAGCCTTGAGAGGGGACGGGAATCTCAAAAGGGGACAGGAACCTCGAGAGGGGACAGGAACGGGGACAGGAGCCTCGAGAAGGGGACAGGAACCTCGAGAGGGGACAGGAACCTCGAGCGGGGACAGGAACCTCGAGAGGGGACAGGAACCTCGAGCGGGGACAGGAACGGGGACAGGAACCTCGAGCGGGGACAGGAACGGGGACAGGAGCCTCGAGTGGGGACAGGAACCTCGAGAGGGGACAGGAACCTCGAGAGGGGACAGGAACCTCGAGCGGAGACAGGAACGGGGACAGGAACCTCGAGAGGGGACAGGAACGGGGACAGAAGCCTGGAGCGGGGACAGGAACCTCGAGCAGGGACAGGAATCTCGAGCGGGGCAGGAACCTCGAGAGGGGACAGGAACGGGGACAGGAGCCTCGAGCGGGGACAGGAACTTGGAGCGGGGACAGGAACCTCAAGAGGGGACAAGAACCTCGAGAGGGGACAGGAACCTTGAGAGGGACAGGAGCCTCGAGCAGGGATTGGGGATTTCCTGCACCCGGGAGAGCTCCTGAAGGAGAGAAGGGCTGAGAGCTCAGGGACCTGAATTCAGACCTGGCATGGGAAGGGTTCAGGGGCCTTTGGCACCTTGGGTTTGAACCTGGAATGGGAACAGTTCAGGAGCCTTTGGCACCTTGGATCCAGAGCTGACATGGGAAGGGTTCGGGGGCCTTTGGCACCTTGGATGTGAACCTGGCATGGGAAGGGTTCAGGAGCCTTTGGCACCTGGGATCCAGACCTGGCATGGGAAGAGCAGCTGGGTTTTGAGAATGTGTCAGACACACATCCCACACCAGCTTCCAGCCAGAATCGGGGTGAATCCTTCCAAATCCCCCGTGGCAGCTTCGGTTTCACAGAGCTGAACATCCCAGCCAGGGTGAGCCTGGGACTGGTCACACACAGGACGTGGCACTCGGCTTCCAGAGAGCTCCCAGGGGCTGGATCCCGGCCTGGGGCACCTGGCACTGCCCTCCCTGGGGGCTGCCAGGGCAGGGGTGCCCTCCCCTGAGCCACAGCCTCAGCTGGAAGCAGAGAATCACAGGATATGGAATGTCCTGGGTGGGAAAGGACCCCCAGGGACCCCCCAGTGCCAGCCCAGACCCCAGCAAGCCCAGCCTGGGCATCCCTGGCAGCACTGGCCAAAGGCTCCTGGAGCTGTGGCAGCCTCGGGGCCGTGCCCATTCCCTGGGCAGTGCCAGCACCCTCTGGGCAAGAGCCTTGCCCTGCTCTCCAGCTGTGCCAGTGGGGGCAGGATCCTCACTTGCTCCATCTCTCCCAGTAGGAAAAGCCAGAGTGTGCTGGACTCGAAACCCAGCCTGAAAAGCAGCTGGTAAAACATCCAGGAAGATTCCAGAGCGTGAGGCAGCACAGGGCCACCACAGCCAGGTGCAGACCGAGCTTCGAGGGTCAGAGACCTGATAAAATACCGAACATCCCTCGGGCTTGGGATAGCAGAGTCTGGGAGCTGCAGGCTGGGAGCCAGGCGGGAGCAGCGGGGCTGGGAGCCGCTCCTGGGGCCTTTCCCCGGGCTGGGCACGGGTAAGGGCCAGGCTGTGAGCAGGGATGGGGATGCGCGGCCAGCAGGGACCCCCAGAGCTCCCCTGGCAGCGGTTCTGTCCCCCAGCCCCGGAGCAGCACACCCAGAGGGAGCAGCTCCATCGCCCTGCTCCGTATGGAAATCAGCCCCCGCTTTCTCCAGAGACAGAAAACCAGCGCTGCTCCGTCCGGGCTTTTTTTGTTTGGTTTTTTTTTCTTCCCACTTTGGAGCCCAAGGTAGCTGCATTTAGAAGCTTTATGTCCTTTCTTTGCCGCTGCGGCAGGGTTGTGGTCACTGAGGCAGCAGTAACTTTGAAAAAATGACCCGTCTACACCCAAACAATAACAGAATCCCCCTTTTTATGTTGGCAACGCCCAGCGCTTTCTCTGCCCTTCAGGACTCCCCACGTAGACGCAACTGTTTGCCCAGCCCTCTTCTGAACAACTTAATTAAGCAAAAGAAAAAAGTGTCACTTTCTGCCGGGCTCACAAAAACAGAGCTGCGGGGGTAAGGAGGGGACGCGGCTGCAGCCCCGCATTCCTCGGAGGGCTCGGCAGGGACCCCAGCCCGGCTGAGCCTGTCCCCAGGTGCCAGCAGGGCTTGGTGGCATCCCTGTGCCCCTTCCTGGCCGAGCCACGCGGGTTCGGGCAGCTTCCCAAACTTTATGAAGGGAGGAGCAGATTTTCCCTCTGGGGATGGAGCCGCTCATCCTCCCAGATCTCGGGTTTTGGTTGATAACTGCAGCCCCCAGATGTGCAGGGTGTCTCTGCTTCAGCCCACACAGCTGAAGAACGAGTCTGGACTCTCCACTTTTCGGTCCTGAGGTTGTTTATTAATTGTTATCTATAAAATTTTCTCTCTGCCCAGCCGAGATCTGCTCAGCAGGGCAGCCACAGGCACTGTGACCGCCCCCGAGGCGGGGTTGTCCTTTTATCCTACAAGTTTGTAGTATAATAGGGAATTAAGTGTAAATACGTGTAACATATTTACACTTAATTCCCAATACCTATCACCTGTGTTAGACAGTGCACCTCTACTCTAAACCAACCCCAAAGTGCCAACATCACTGCAGAAAATGGAGAGCAAGAAGAAGAAGAAGAAAGGCTGGACACACCCAGATTCCTCCATCTTGTCCCCAAAACCCCCATACCAAAAATCCTAAAATCTACATTTTCACTTTGTGATTATTTGTTATTACACCATTCAAACCTGTGTGACTTTCATGTCCTCATACAAAGCTGGCAACTTTCTCCAGGGGTCACAATCAAACCCCCAGGTGCTCTGGGCTGTGCCAGGGTCTCTGAGCCCCCTGACAGGGTCCTGGGTAGCTCTGGACACCCCGAGGGATGCGCTGAGTTCCAACACCCAGATTTGCCTGGATCGGCTCTGGAGCTGCTGGGAACGTGTGGGATGTGTGCTCAGGGGGAGCTGTGCTGGTTCCAGAGCCTCCCTCAAACCCCTGAGCTGCCCCAGGGGAACGAGATTCCTTCCTCTCCTTCCCTTGGAGCTGCCCAGGGAGCTTTGCAGTGCCCATCCCTGCAGGTGTCCCCTGCAGGTGGCACTGAGTGCTCCGGGCTGGGGACAAGGTGCCCATGGGGCACAGCTGGCACTGCATGGGCTGGCAGGGCTGTGCCAGCCCCGGGCATTTGGGGATTCAGGGACACAAGCACACAAATCCTCAGCCCTTCCCAGGCTGCTCCAGCTGCTCCCTGTCCAGGGAAAGGGATGAGCCTCTCACCACGAGTGCTTCAAGGGCCTGGGCTCTCAGGGCTTTTTTCTTTAACAAGGGGGAGAAGTTGCTCTTAACCAGGCAGGGGAGGCTGGAGCAGAACTGTCTGGCTGAGTTATGTTCTCCCCTTCTGGCTTTATCTCCATTAAAGGGGCATAAATTCATTTTGGGCTCCAGTTGTGCAGGGGTCAGGCTCTGCACAGCCCCACATCAATGGCCCGGCTGTTCACCCTGCACGCATGGGGGGCTCTGAGGCAGCAGGGCTCGGGGGGTTCTTTTCAGATAAAAAAGATAAAAAATACTGGTTTGCCATTATTCCCTCCCATCCCAGCCAGCCCTTTCCTGTGGCACTTCAGAAACCCAGCAAGCCCCAATCCAGACCATTGCATTTTGAAATAATGAAAATGAACAAAGCCAAAACAGGCCCTAAAATGCTTGGCTGTATTTTCTTGCCCTCTTCAAGCGCTGATAAACCTTTTTATTCAGGAGTAAAGGAAGCCAGGCTGCAGAAGTCACATCCCCAAAGACTCAGATCTCTTGGGATGGGGGTGGGATATTCCCTTGGGAATTCCGAGGTGGGAACAAGCCCAGCACATGGCAGGAGGGGGGGACTGGAGGGACAAAGTGAGGCAGCACCAGCACCACCCTCAAATGCCCCCCTGGGCATCCTCAGACTTCCCAAACTGCTCCACATGTGTATGATCACACACAGAGATGGAGAGCAGCTGGGAGGAGGAATTTCCCCATGGAAAGGGTGCCCAGGGAGCTTTGCAGTGCCCATCCCTGCAGGTGTCCCCTGCAGGTGGCACTGAGTGCTCTGGGCTGGGGACAAGGTGCCCATGGGGCACAGCTGGCACTGCATGGGCTGGCAGGGCTGTGCCAGCCCCGGGGATTTGGGGATTTGGGGACACAAACCCCCCAAAGAGCCGGGGAGGGGCGGTGCCGGGGTCACAGCAGCCTTTGGGGTGATTTAACCCATTCCGTGCCAGCAGGGGCTGTTCCCAGCGGGGCAGAGCAGCCCCGGGTGAGCCGGGCTGGCTCTCAGGGCGATCCCAGCTCCACTGGGAATTCCAGAGCTCCGGCCCTGAAGGGTGAAGCGGGAGCAGGGTCCGTGTGCAGCCTCCTCCTGCTCCTTTCTCCATCCCAGGCCGCGGGATCGGCCCTTCCCTGTGATTGATATCTGGGAAGCTTCTTAACAAGGCCGGGCTTGATAGGTGGCTCTTGTTGGAGGAAATTTATGGCCTGGTACTTCCTCAGCGAGACTTCCCACGTCGAATTGTTGAACATTACTGACCCTGCTGCCCAACACGAGGGGGTGGGGATTTACACAGATGTCTGGTAACTGTGGAAGGTGCAAAAATCCAGAAGAACAACCTGCATGACATCCATTGGAAGCGGCTGGTGCGCGGAGGTCAGGGGGAGGCCCGCGCCAGCGTGTGAGCCGCAGTGTTTTGGTGCAGTTTGTTTTTTGATTAGTGCAGTTCATGACCGGGCCATCCCACCTGAATAACAATCAGCGCGATTCACGGCGGGCCGGGAGAGGGCAGGGCCGCCCGCCGCGCCGCCCATATGGAGCCGGCCCTGGGAAGTGCGGAACCTTCCCAAACCCAGATGGTTCGGCTTGACGGCTCTGGCACGGCCCCAGCAATCACCTCGGCCGCGAGATGAAACCGGCCGGGGGCTGAGCCCCGCTCCCCGCAGCCCCCGCCCGCCTCCGGCCGCTGCACGCGAGGAAACAAAGGGAGACGGGATGCGCGGGCAGCCCGGGATGCGATGGGTTAATGGGATAACGGCATGGCATGGGTTAATGGGATAGTGGCACGGCATGGGTTAATGGGACAATGGCACGGCATGGCATGGCATTGTTAAATTAAGGGTTACTTTATTTGGAGATGGGGCAAATGAAAGATTTTTTCAAAACTTTTATTCCGTTCTCAGTCTCACATGAAGGGTGAGACAATGCAGATGTTTCCAGCTCCATTTCTCTCCATGTCTGTCCCATTCCAGGGCATTTCTCAGTCAGCATTTCTTGTCTCAAGGTTTGCACACAGATGCTCACTGGGTGAGGCTTGTGCCAGGCTTTGGGAATGTTCTATAAATCCATTTCCCACTTCCTTATGGGAAGAAAGCCATGGCACGGCATGGCATGGGTTAATGGGATAATGGCACGGCATGGCATTGTTAAATTAAGGGGGTTTTTTATTTGGAGATAGGGCAAATGAAAGATTTTTTCAAAACTTTTATTCCGTTTTCAGTCTCACATGAAGGGTGAGACAATGCAGATGTTTCCAGCTCCATTTCTCTCAATGTCTGTCCCATTCCAGGGCATTTCTCAGTCAGCATTTCTTGTCTCAAGGTTTGCACACAGATGCTCACTGGGTGAGGCTTGTGCCAGGCTTTGGGAATTTTCCATAAATCCATTTCCCACATACATGGGATGGGATGGGATGAGATGAGATGGGATGGGTTGCTGAGCCATGCTGGTGTTAAACCCAGGCTCTGCCCCACTGCAGTTGGGTTTTGCTGTAATTTTTTATTGTGTGGGATTTTCCTTTCCCCTGCCGCTGTTTTGCCTCACACAGGTCGGGGGAGCAGTGGGGGGACAAAACTGTGCCAGGGGGAGCAGGGGAAGGTGAGGAGGTGAAACTGTTTGGGTTTTGGGACCAGGGACCCTTCTGTGCTGCCTGGACCCTTCTGTGCTGCTCTTTCTGCTGCTTGGGCAGGGAAATCTCCACCTGTGCTGACAGTTCCAGTCACCATGGACAGGATGAATTTCTCAGAGTAAATCCCCAAATCCCCGGGGCAGCCCATGCAGTGCCAGCTGTGCCCCACGGGCACCTTGTCCCCAGCCCAGAGCACTCAGTGCCACCTGCAGGGGACACCTGCAGGGATGGGCACTGCACCACGGTGAGATAATCACAAGAACCAGTGGCTGGAAGAGCCATGGGGGCACCTCAGGGATAAATAAAATCGAGTCCTGGCCACTGCGGTCCCTGTGTGGGAGGATGTGGGAGGTGCTCGGGGAGGGCAGGGCAGGGCAGGGCAGGAGCTCTGCTGAGCTGGCCGAGGTTCTGGAGGGAGCCTGGGCCGGGGTTGGTTTGCTGCCAGCAGCCAGGACACCCTGCAGGGCAGGGGACAGCCAGGAGCCTTTGGACCATCTGCTGCTAGAAAGGCACCGGGCAAAGGTTGGGCTGGGTGACCTTGGAGGGCTCCTCCACCCCTGCGGGTTCTGGGCTTTGGTTTTACACCTCGGAGCAGAACCCTGGGGTGGGGAAACCCAGGAAAGGGGGAAATCTGAGCCCAGGGGGTTCTTGTTGAGGAGAGGAATGGGAAGGTGTCACAGACATGTTTTCTGAAAAATCCTTAGGATTTTTTCCTCCTGAGAAGCTGAGAGGCCTCAGGAACAAAATGCAAACATTGATTATCTGCTGCTGTGGAATGCAACAGGTGCAGCTGGGATTGGTCTCGTGTGGTTGTTTCTAATTAATGGCCAATCACAGCCCAGCTGGCTCGGACTCTGTCTGAGCCACAAACCTTTGTTATCATTCTTTCCTTTTCTATTCTTAGCCAGCCTTCTGAGGAAATCCTTTCTTCTATTCTTTTAGTATAGTTTTAATGTAATATATATCATAAAATAATAAATCAGCCTTTTGAAACATGGGGTCAGATTCTCGTCTCTTTCTCATCTTAAGACCCTGTGAAAATGGTCACAGGAGGGGAGGATGATGATGATGATGATGATGATGATGATGATGATGAAGCACTGCTGAGCAAACCCCAGCCTGGGCAGCCCCAGCTCTGCCTCCTGCCCACGGATCTCTCCCCCTGCTCCCTCAGTGCCCTGTGTGTGACAATCCAGGCTGGGGACATGAAAAGTGCAGCTGGAGCTGGGCATTCCTGGCCTGCCCCTGTCCTTCAGGGTCCAGGGTAGCAGGGAATTGCTATTTGGTGTTTTACTGCTTTTAAAATCATTCCTCCCTGAAAACAAGTGAATCCCTAATGCCGAGTTTCCAAACAGACAAGATGAGAGCTGCTAAAAGGAATCATTTACACAAATAGCTTGTACAGGGTCCTTTGAACACTGTGCTCTAAATCTTTTGAGCCTCATGAGTATTCATAGTGGTTTTCAAATAATTTGAAAGCGATTTCTTAATGAAGGCTAAAATATCCCTTTTAAACTTCTAAATGATGTTGTTTTCCTTGATCACCTCCATGCATCCCATATTCCCGTGCCCTTCTCTCTGCTGCATATTCATGTCCCTGGGATAATTTCAAGGCATGTTTGACAGTGATAAATAAAACTCATCCATCATGGAGCAGAACCTCTGGGGAAAATGAACTCTCCCAGTTCCAGCACCATCCCTCTCTGCATGATTATGAACCTGAGCTGCTCGAACCCCTGGCAGTATTTAAGGAGCTGGCAGAACATTTATTGCTGGTTAAAAGGGAAGAAATTTCCCTGCTGGTTCTTTGCAGACCCTGGGACAGGGCCAGCCCTTGCTGCACCTTGCTGGGTTTGCCCCCAGTGCTGCTCCAGGAGAGGAGGGATGGAGCCTCTGGGCTGTGCCTGACTCCCCTGGCAAAGGTGGGGAGTTTATTTGCTTTGGGATATAAATATAATATTTCTGAGTGCCTTTTCAGTGGAGTGGAGCCATTCCAGCTCAGGACACTGTAGGATTGGCAGGGGTTGCATGGTTGGGATGGACGGAGACGAGAGATCTCTGCAGGCAGGTGAGGAACTTGGGGTTTATTGCAAAGGGCCTGGGGGCAGGGCCCTGCTGGGATTTGGGGTTTATTGCAAAGGGCCCTGCTGGGATTTGGGGTTCATTGCAAAGGGCCTGGGTGCAGGGCCCTGCTGGAGCTGCCAGCCACAGCTCAGAGCAGGCCCGAGAGAAGAGAGGGGGAGAGAGGGTGAGAGGTAAGATAGTAAAAGGGGTAAGAGCATAAAAGGCAAGAGCTAAGAGACAAGAGTAAGAATAAGAGCTAAGAGAGCGAGGTTCCCATTCCAATACAATAAATCATCTTCTGTGTTGAATATTCTGATTCTCACTAACCAATCTAGTACAATATACAAATCCTACAGCATTTCCATACAGCCTATAAGAATCACTACATTACCACACTGTGTTACATTTTAAACCCTAAAAACTCCTCTTTGGGCCCTTCTGCCAAGCTGGCAGGGTCTGCTCTGACCCTTGGACCTGTCTGCAAGCAGAGGGTGTTGTTCCATCAAAAGGGGATCACCTTCAGCTGGCCATGCCATTGTTTTCCTGTTGTTCAGTAACTGAGGGATCTCAAAGCTTGCTTTCATTTCAATCTCACTTATAGTTTCCATAGTCTCAAAACCTTCTCCCAGGCAATCATATTTATAAGGCTTTCCTGTTCCATCTTCCCAACAGGACACTGTGGCTGGAAGAGCCTCCAGAGATCCCTGTGCTGATCCCAGAGGTGCTGCAGCTCCTCAAAAATGGAAATATTGACCAGGAGCCCTCCCTGTCCCAGCAGCTCCCTGAGGTGGCTCAGCAGCCCTGGAGCTGGGATGCAGGGGCAGAAGCAGAGGGGGAAGCTGCAGCAGGAGAGCCCAGCATGGCACAAGGGCACCAGGGCTGCTCCCAGCTCCAGTTCTCCCCCACACCTTGGTCCATCTGTGTTGAAGATTTCAATGCAAGATGTTTTCCATTGCCATCTGTAGGGCAGATTATCTTTGTCAAGTGGGCTTTGCCTTTTCTCTCTCTCTGAGTCACCACAATCACTCCTCTCTGGGGAGGGGACATTGCTGATAACAGCTCTGGAATGTCCCTGCATGGCTGATAAGAACTACAGCATCCCATTGGGAGATGGGAGCCCAGAGGGAGGAGCCAAGCATTCCTACCTGGATAGAATCTGGAGATTCTGGAACACCAGCCCAGCATTGCTACCCAGATATAATCTGGAGATTCTGGAACACCAGCCCAGCATTGCTACCTGGATATAATCTGGAGATTCTGGAACACCAGCCAAGCATTCCTACCCAGATATAATCTGAGATTCTGGAACACCAGCCCAGCATTGCTACCCAGATATAATCTGAGATTCTGGAACACCAGCCAAGCATTCCTACCCAGATATAATCTGAGATTCTGGAACACCAGCCAAGCATTCCTACCTGGATATAATCTGGAGATTCTGGAACACCAGCCAAGCATTCCTGCCTGGATAGAATCTGGAGATTCTGGAACACCAGCCAAGCATTCCTACCCAGATATAATCTGAGATTCTGGAACACCAGCCCAGCATTGCTACCCAGATATAATCTGAGATTCTGGAACACCAGCCAAGCATTCCTACCCAGATATAATCTGAGATTCTGGAACACCAGCCAAGCATTCCTACCTGGATATAATCTGGAGATTCTGGAACACCAGCCAAGCATTCCTGCCTGGATAGAATCTGGAGATTCTGGAACACCAGCCAAGCATTCCTACCCAGATATAATCTGAGATTCTGGAACACCAGCCAAGCATTCCTACCTGGATAGAATCTGAGATTCTGGAACACCAGCCAAGCATTCCTACCTGGATATAATCTGAGATTCTGGAACACCAGCCAAGCATTCCTACCCAGATATAATCTGGAGATTCTGGAACACCAGCCAAGCATTCCTACCCAGATATAATCCAGAGGTTTGGAGACACCAGCACGGCTTCTCCACGGGATTTCCCAGAGGAACAGCAGCTGCCTCTTCTTCCATTGGGTCTTCAGAGGAAGGATCCATCCTTCTCTCCAGGATCCCTGCTCCAGCAGAACCAGCCCTGACCCTGCAGGAGGGCTGAGCCACAATTCCAATGGCACTGCTGCCACCAGCCTGACCCACAGGGTGTCAGGTTGGGCTCTGACTCTGGCAGTGTTGTTTTAGTGTGCTGCATTGTTTATTTTATCCTTTTTTTTTCCCTATTAAAGAACTGTTATTTCCTGCTCCCATATTTTTGCCTGAGCGCCCCTTAATTTAAAATTTAGAGCAATTTGGAGGGGGTGAGGGTTTACATTCTCCATTTCAGGGGAGGCTCCTGCCTTCCTTAGCAGACTCCTGGCTTTCCAAACTGAGACAATCTGAAGCTGGAGAGGTTTGGGAGGGAATTCCATGCCAGCCTGGCACAGGAGTGGCACTGGGCCCTGCCAGGCTGCCAGGGGTGGCTGTTTGCACCCAGGGTCTGTCTGGGGAGGAGGGAGGCCCTGCTGTGGGATGGGGAAGGGTTTAAGCCCTGCTTTGGCATGGGGAAGGTTTTAGGCTCTGCTTTGGCATGGGGAAGGTTTTAGGCTCTGCTTTGGGATGGGGAAGGGTTTAAGCCCTGCTTTGGGATGGGGAAGGGTTTAAGCCCTGCTTTGGCATGGGGAAGGTTTTAGGCTCTGCTTTGGCATGGGGAAGGTTTTAAGCCCTGCTTTGGCATGGGGAAGGGTTAGGCTCTGCTTTGGGATGGGGAAGGGTTTAAGGCTCTGCTTTAGGATGGGGAAGGTTTTAGGCTCTGCTTTAGGATGGGGAAGGTTTTAGGAGCCTGCTTTGGGATGGGGAAGGGTTTAGGACTCTGCTTCGGGATGGGGAAGGGTTTAGGGCCTGCTTTGGGATGGGGAAGGGTTTAGGGCTCTGCTTTGGGATGTGGAAGGGTTTAGGGCCCTGCTTTGGGATGGGAAAATTTTAGGGGCTTGCTTTGGGATAGGGAAGGGTTTAGGCTCTGCTTTGGGATGGGGAAGGTTTTAAGCCCTGCTTTGGCATGGGGAAGGTTTTAGGAGCTTGCTTTCCCCCAGCTATCCCAGCAACCAACTGCACTGGCACAAGGGGGCTTGAAATGGTGTCAGGTTCTCAATTCTGGGGTGGTTTTTGTTGGACCCTGCTCATCCTCACATCCCAGCCTGGCTGGGCCGAAGGAAAGGGAAAGTTTTGTGTGTCAGGAGCTGGAGTGAAGGCACAGCCTGAGCCAGGAGGGGAGCACAGGGCAGGGTTTATGTCACAGAATTCACAGAAATCTCACCTCCCTCAGGGCTCCCGTGTCCCCTGGGCCACCCTAGGGTGCCTGCAGGGAGGGGTGGCTGCATTTGCACCTCCCGTGGGTGCCACATGGCTCAGCACAGCCAGGTTGAGCCAGGCTGCTCATTTTGGGCAGGTTAAATCAGGTGTGGGGGCACAGAACCCTCAGGTGTGGGGGCACAGAACCCTCAGGTGTGGGGGCACAGAACCCTCAGGTGTGGGGGTACAGAACCCTCAGGTGGGGACAGAAAACTCATCATGATGTGGGGGGAAGACAATGCAGGAAGGAGATGCAGGAGTGGAGGTGATGCAGGGAAGAAGAAGATGCAGGAGATGGATGCAGGGAGGAAGGCAATGCTGTGCATGGAGGAGATGCTGTGCAGGATGGAGATGCAGGGAGAAGATGCAGGGAGGAAGGAGAGGAAGGAAGGAGAGGAAGGAGAGGAAGGAGAGGAAGGAGAGGAAGGAAGGAAGGAAGGAAGGAAGGAAGGAAGGAAGGAAGGAAGGAAGGAAGGAAGGAAGGAAGGAAGGAAGGAAGGAAGGAAGGAAGGAAGGAAGGAAGGAAGGAAGGAAGGAAGGAAGGAAGGAAGGAAGGAAGGAAGGAAGGAAGGAAGGAAGGAAGGAAGGAAATGTTGTGCATGGAGGAGATGCTGTGCAGGAAGGAGATGCAGGAAGGAAGGAGATGCAGGATGGAGATGCTGTACAGGAGGAAGATGCAGGGAGGAGATGCAGGGAGGAGATGCAGGGAGGAAGGTGATTCTGTGCAGGACGAGGGGACCCTGCAGGTGCCCTGGGGCCCCGGGCAGTGATGCTGTGCAGGATGAAGGGAGGGGACCCTGCAGGTGCCCCCGAGCCCCGGGCAGCGCTGCGGGCCCGGAGCAGCCGCGGGGGCTCAGCACGGCCGGGCCGAGCCGGGCGGGCTCCAGCACCGGTCCCAGCCCCGGGATCACGGCCGGGGCTCCTCGGGAATCACAGGCGGTCAGGACTGCCCAGCCTGACCTTTCCTCCCGGCCGGCCCGGCCGCAGCGCCGTTGCCATAGCGGGGACATTCATTCATTCCCCCGCAGTTGCCCAGAGACCGCAGCCCGGCGGCCCCGCTGGCACTCGAGATGTTTTATGCGCCGTGCGGGGCCGGGGTTAAGACCTTGTCCCGTATCCCGGCCCCGCTCAGCCCGTCCCTCCCTCTCGGGGATGCTGGCGGGGGTGACCCGTGACAGCGCCACTCCAGCCCTTTGTCCCGCAGAGTGCCCGGCTCTCAGAGCGGCGCTCAGAGGATTTGGGCCGTGTCCTCAGGGCCGGCGGCGTGCCGGGGTTACGGGAGCGCCGAGGGAAAGCTGATTGCCGGGAGGGGCTGCGGTGCTTCCCCTCTGTCACAGACACGTTTTATCAAAAATCCTTTCCTTAGGATTCTTCCTCCTGAGGAGCTGAGAGGCCTCATGAACAAAATGCAAACATTGATTATCTGCTGCTGTGGGATGCAACAGGTGCAGCTGGGATTGGTCTCATGTGGTTGTTTTTTATTAATGGCAAATCACAATCCAGCTGTTTCAGACTCTCTGTCCGAGCCACAAACCTTTGTTATTCATTCTTTCTTTTTCTATTCTTAGCCAGCCTTCTGCTGAAATCCTTTCTTCTATTCTTTTAGATAGTTTTAATATAATATATATGATAAAATATTAAATCAAGCCCTCTGAACCATGGAGTCAGATCCTCATCTCTTCCCTCATCCTCAGAGCCCTGTGAACACCATCACACCCTCCTCAGCTCCCATCCCAAGGGAATGCTGCAGGTGAGGGGCTCTGCCACCCCCAGAAATTCCTGGGGGTTTCCAAACGTCCCCCCAGAGTGTCACCTCCTCCACCCCCCACCACCTCCTGACAGAGAAAAGGGGAAATTCCGTGTTCCCCTGCAGCCAGGGCTGCGGCTCTGCTCCTCCCTCCTGAGATGTCCCTCGGCAGATTTGAGCTGGAAGGTGGATGGGGCAGGAGCAGGAGCAGGGATTTCATGTCCCCCCCCTCCTCAAGGGTTTATTTGATGGCTCTGGTGCCTTTGCTGCTGTTCTCAGGAGGATTAGCAGACCCTGGAAAATCCTCCTGCACTGCAGCACTTGAGGAGTCAAAGGGGAGGTCTGGTCAGCTCAGGAGCTCAGGTGGGTTTACCCAGGGGCTCTGGGGGTGGGAGCACTCAGGAGAAGGGATCGGGGTGCTCTGGGACGGGGGAGGCAGCCAAGGACGCAGAGCAGGGCTCAGGCAGATCCTCACGGGCTGGGGAGGAGGAGACTCCAGAGGAGCCACCCCGGGGCTGATCCTGGGGCTGGGTCCTTGCCCGTGGGGGCCGCTGGTTCTGCTGGAGCTGAGGGAAGGGAGCTTCTCCTCTGCTCTCTGTGGTCACACAATCCCCAAATCCCCGGGGCTGGCACAGCCCTGCCAGCCCATGCAGTGCCAGCTGTGCCCCACGGGCACCTTGTCCCCAGGCCAGAGCACTCAGTGCCACCTGCAGGGGACACTGCAGGGATGGGCACTGCAAAGCTCCCTGGGCAGCCCGTTGTGCATTTATTTGTTTTAATTCCAGAGGTATTTGGAATAGAAATCCATAATGCATCCCACCCCTGCCATGGCAGGGACACCTCCCACTGTCCCCAGTGTCCAGCCTGGCCTTGGGCACTGCCAGGGATCCAGGGGTGGAATTCCATCCCAGCCCTGCCCACCCTGCCAGGGAGGAAATTGTTCCCAATATCTGATCTAAACCTGTAATTTTTCAGTGTGCAGCCATTCCCTGAGTGCTGTCCCTGCATCCCCTGGCAATTGTCTCTCTCCAGCTTTCCTGGGGCTCCTTCAGGCCCTGCAAGGCCACCCTGAGCTCAGCCCAAAGCTTCTCCTGTGCAGGTGAACAATGCCAGCTGTGCCAGCCTTTCCTCCCAGCACAGCTGCTCCATCCCTCTGCTCATCCTGGAGCCTCCTCTGGGCTGTGGAACGTGTGGGAGCAGGAATGTGCTGCCACAAGCCAGGCTGGGACTGTCACCCCAGGGCCATGGGGTCCAGCAGGACCTGCTGCTCTTGGGAAGCTCCGTGGTGGCTCCCAGAGGTGGGGCAGGCCCAGCAGAACTGGACCAGAAGGAGCAGAGCAGGTCGGGGTCAGTCGGGGTCAGTCGGGGTCAGTTGGGGTCAGTTGGGGTCAGTCAGGCACTGGCCCTGCTCCTCTTCCAGGGATCCTTTCCTGGGGAAGGAGGGAATGGGGGAATGGGGAGTGATGGTCCCACCTGGATGTGGCTGGACAGAGGGACACTGGGACAGGGGACAGGGAAGCTCAGGGACATGGAAGCTGTGACACCTCCCAGGGCAGGGCAGCCCAGCCCAGCCCAGCCCAGCCCAGCCCAGCCAAGCCCAGCCCAGCCCAACCAGCCCAGCCCAGCCCAACCCAACCCAACCCAACCCAAACCAGCCCAGCCCAACCAGCCCAGCCCAGCCCAGCCCAGCAGCTCTCTGGGATCCCAGCCTGGCTGCTCCCCCTGACCCCTTGCCATGGGCTTGGTGTGTTGGGGTGGGTCTTTTGTGTTTGATCGGTTTTTTTTGTGGAATTTCTTTCTTTTTTTTTCCCCTTGGAAGAATTAAAAAGTAGGGCTTCCATGAATAAATATAACTCTTAGCTCCATCTTATTAACCAACAGCAATTTCGGGCTAAATACAGTGAGTGCTCACAAAAAGCCAAGAATAGAAAATTGTTTAAGTGGCCAAAGAAAGTTTCTCCCATTGTGCTGGGAGCCAAGCTATGCCAGCTATATGTAAATGTATGCAGTGGGCTCTGTGCATGTGTCCACTTTGAAGTTGCCATCTGAATTTAATTCTGCCTTTGTGATTAAATCAGGCCATTACGTTTAATCTCACTTAATAGTAAGAAACGCTCTTTGTTGTTTTCTATAGGCAACATATTCTGCCCCTAACATATACAGCTTGGCATTCACACTTCCCTATTAATCCGGCTGATAATTGCCTCAGCTCCAAGTTCTGTGTCCAATTCACAAGGGAACTGATTGCAGCCATTCTTCCCCTATACATTAATGCCCTGTTTTGGTCCCACTCCTTTGGCTCAGTGAACCCTATCAAGCTGGCCACATTTTCTGGCCATGTGGGCGTATTGTAAGATGTTAAATTAAATTCGGGGCTGACCCCCTAAACACCAGAATCCATTAGGGCTGCGAGGTGCCTGATTGACAAGTGGGGCTACTTTGCTACTCAAAAAAAAAACCCCAAAAAAAACCCCTGACATAAAACACCACCAAACCCAAACCAGGCTAAATAAGGCTGAAGATTTTGTTTCAAGGTCTTCTGCCTGCTGTCTCTCTCCTTCCAGTTTCATTTCTGCCCTGGTAATTATTGCCAGGGTATTGTTTCATTGATCCTGCATATGGCAGGCAGGGAATTTCTTTGGGAAAGGACCAGGGAGCTGGGAGATGTCTTTGGTTTGCTTCAGTCTGGGAGCCCGTGCAGATTTTTTTTCCCAAGTGTGATCAATTGAGAGAGCTGGGCTTTGGGGGTTCCTCTTTTTCTCATTTCTTTTTCCTTCCCAGAAGAGGGGACAAATCCCCACTCACTGATGATGCCCAAGGGGCCTCAGGCTGTCATTTTTAAATTTTCCTAGATATGATAAAAACCCAGCTCAGGGCAGATTCCTGCAGGAAGAGGATTGGAAAGGGACACTCAGAGTCTGCAGGGACAAACACCAAGAGTTTGGGTCCCTTTCCTTCCCCAAAATCCTGCATTTGAACAGACCCAGAGGTTTTTAATCACAGAAAAAAAAATAAACTGGTGTCTCAAAATGCACAAATCAACAGAGGCTGGTCACCCATGGTGCAACAGCTTCCCTCAGAGCAGGGACAATTCCGTGTGAGTGCAGGAGGGTCAGCTCACAAAATCCCCAAATCCCCGGGGCTGGCACAGCCCTGCCAGCCCATGCAGTGCCAGCTGTGCCCCATGGGCACCTTGTCCCCAGCCCAGAGCACTCAGTGCCACCTGCAGGGGACACCTGCAGGGATGGGCACTGCAAAGCTCCCTGGGCAGCCCGTTGTGCATTTATTTGTTTTAATTCCATAGATCTTTTGAATAACAGTCCATAATGCATCCCCACAGATGTTAACTCCAACCAACATGAAATGAAAATCACTGAATCCCAAAATGTGCTGGGTGGGGAGGAACCTCAAAGATCCATGGAGAGGGACACCTCCCACAGCCCCAACCAACCCAGCCTGGAATGGATGAAGGGAAAAGGAATGGGCAGCCCTGGCACAGGGTGCCCAGAGCAGCTGGGGCTGCCCCTGCATCCCTGGCAGTGCCCAAGGCCAGGCTGGGCACTGGGGACAGTGGGAGGTGGCCCTGCCATGGCAGGGGTGGCACTGGGTGGGCTCTGAGGTCCCTCTCAGCCCAAACCAGTCTGGGGTTCTGGGATCCCATGGAACAGCTCCCCTGGGTGTGCTGTGCCCAGCCCAGATGCTGGCATCATTCCTGGCATCATTCCTGGCATCATTCCTGGCAGCACCCCTGGCCCAGCACAGGGCCAGCTCCATGGGGAATGTCCCACGGGAGGAGTTTGCTGCCCCAAGCAGCTCAGCAGGGGAAACATCCTGGAGTTTGTTCGAGGAGTGCCAAAGGAAAAGAGAAAGATTTTAACACTTGAGTCCCTCGAAAAGCATCCTCTGAGCCCAGGGAGGCAGAACTCAGCTGCTGTTGAACAATTCCATCAATCTTTGAGCATCCTAATGTGAAAAATCTGATTTGAAGTCCTTTTATAACCAGTTCTTTATGGAAGTGCTATTAAAAAATTCCAGTAAATTCCAGCTCGATATAAGGGGGTTTAAGTCCAAAATTCCTGAGGGGCAGAAGATGATCTGAGCCTCAGCTTTGGATTTCCCTCCTTTCTCCTCCCTCTCAGCCCTTCCCAAACCCTTCCTTTGCTCCAGGTACCTTTTCCCTCCCATTTTTTGCCTGTTCAGGAGGCTCCAGGTGTGAATTGACCCGAGCAGAACTTTGGGGTTTATCAGCCCCTCCTGGAAAGGACAAAGCCACCGTGAGCCACCCAATTCTGCCGGCACCAAGAACAGACAGAAAAGGTTTTTTATGTTTGATTTAAATGCAGGTGCTGCTCCCAAAGCTGTGATTCCCAACATCCACCTCCAAACCAGCATCCCTAAAACACTGCATGGCTGCTTTTCCTTTTCAGCCTGGCTCAGCCTTTTTTTGGGGAGTTGTGTGGCTCCTGTGAGGCATTGGAATTAATTAATTAACGCTGCTACCTGGCCTCACACTGGCCTGGACAAAAGTCACTTTATCCCCGGAGCTGCCCCTGTGCTGCTGCACTCTCTGATCTTGGGGCTGGAGACCCTGGGAGAGCAAAGGGATTTTGGATTTTGTCCTGGTGGTTTCCAAGGGCCACTCTGAGGAAAACTGCTGGGGAATGAGATTAATGCTTTAATTAAGGAGCAGGGGAGAAATCTGCTGGGTTTGCCTGAGCAGCGATTTTGTGTTTGCCACAAAACCCCCAGAGCTCCCCAAACCCCCCAGAAGCTGAATGGTGTTTAATAAATCAATAATCTGATTAAGTTACCCACCCATCCACATAATGACCTGACTTCGTGGGGATTTTCTCTGGACTCTGCCACAGCCTTAAACTTATTTCCATTGCTCTGGGTCAGACAAAGCTCTGAGGGAGCCTTGGGCAGCCTGGCTGAGGTCTGGAGCTGGTTTTTCATCTTTCATCAGAGCTCAGGTTAGATGTCAGCAGGGTGGGTGCTGCTGGTTGGGGCAGCACACCCAAAGCAGAGATTTGCTTTGAAAACAACCAGAAAAAATGGCCCCAAAGCTGCTGAATGATGAGGTGTGACCCCAGCACAAAACTGGAAGCAGCAGAGTCACAAATAAATTTAAAATTAATCATATTTATCCCTCCCTGTGTTCAAAGACCAGTTTAAGTTTTGGACTTGTCCCCAGCCCAGAGCACTCAGTGCCACCTCCAGGGGACACCTGCAGGGATGGGCACTGCAAAGCTCCCTGGGCAGCCAGTTGTTCTTTTTTATTTTCTGTTTTTTTTTAGTTCCAGAGGTATTTGGAATAACAACCCATAATGCATCCCCACAGGTGTTAACTCCTAACCAACAGGAACTAAAATTCACTGAATCCCAGGCTGCCCAGCAGCTGCTCTGGTTTGTTCTTGGCTGTAACAGGGGGTTGGGGACAGTCCCAAACAAGGCCCCAGAAATTCTGGGTGTCTCCTTGAAATCCTTCTGTGAATAAGCAACAACAAAACTCTGCCAGCTTTAAAGGGACTTGGAAATCCCGGCAGGCAAGACATGCAACAGTTTCATCTTGCTGCCGTTGTTATTTACCAAAGTTTGCAGGGTTTTCCTGTTAAACCCTCTGGGATTTCCAGCGGGACCTGTGACAGCTGGGGGACATCACCTGGGCAGGGACAGGGGCAGGATTCCCCTCACTGGGCTCTGAGGATTGCTGGATTTTCTGAGCCAGAGATGGGGCAACTGAGAGGTGTTTTACAAACTTTTATTCCATTTTCAGTCTCACGAGAAGGGTGAGTCAATACTGGCGTTCTGATTCACCCCATCACAACCAGAACGCAGCTATTCCCTGATTATAATACATTATTTGCAGAATTCTGTGCCAGTCCGTTTCCTCCCAGGAGCTGCCTGGCATTTGGGATTCCGAGCCCGTGTGCGGGTGCAGCACAAGGCTCGGGCTCCGCTGGCAGCGCTTTATTGCCGGGCTGTGCGATGTGCCCGGAGCTGCCCCGTCCTGCCGGCCCGGCGGCGCTGCCAGCGCGGCGCTGAATGCTTGGCACGGCCCGCCGGGAGCTGCCCGAGCTGCCCAGCCTGCATCTCGCATCCTGCCACCACCCAAGTCGTACAATCACCATCTGCACCGGCCTCGCAGCTCCTTTCAGCGCCGGGACAAAGTCACTGGTTCCTTTCCATGGCTCTGTCTGGGCAGCAGCGGGGCCGCGGGCGGGGCTCTGCGCTCCGGGCTGCTCCTGCAGGGTGATCCTTTCTCTCCCCATGCTCCTGCAGGGTGATCCTTTCTCTCCCCACTGCTCCTGCAGGGTGATCCTTTCTCTCCCCACTGCTCCTGCAGGGTGATCCTTTCTCTCCGGGCTGCTCCTGCAGGGTGATCCTTTCTCTCCAGGGCTCTGCTCTCCCCACTGCTCCTGCAGGGTGATCCTTTCTCTCCCCATGCTCCTGCAGGGTGATCCTTTCTCTCCCCATGCTCCTGCAGGGTGATCCTTTCTCTCCCCATGCTCCTGCAGGGTGATCCTTTCTCTCCGGGCTGGTCCTGCAGGGTGATCCTTTCTCTCCCCACTGCTCCTGCAGGGTGTTCCTTTCTCTCCCCACTGCTCCTGCAGGGTGATCCTTTCTCTCCAGGCTGCTCCTGCAGGGTGATCCTTTCTCTCCCCATGCTCCTGCAGGGTGATCCTTTCTCTCTGGGGCTCTGCTCTCCAGGCTGGTCCTGCAGGATGCTCCTTTCTCTCCAGGGCTCTGCTCTCCCCGCTGCTCCTGCAGGATGCTCCTTTTTCTTCAGGCTGCTCCTGCAGGATGTTCCTTTCTCTCTGGGGCTCTGCTCTCCAGGCTGGTCCTGCAGGATGTTCCTTTCTCTCCCCGCTGCTCCTGCAGGATGCTCCTTTCTCTTTCGAGGTTCTGCTCTCCCCACTGCTCCTGCAGGTTCTCCTTTCTCTCCCCACTGCTGCTGCAGGTTCTCCTTTCTCTCCCCACTGCTCCTGCCGGGTTCTCCTTTCTCTCCAGGCTCCCGGACCGGCTCCATTCGTCCCCACGGATTCGAATGCAGAGCAGCACCCTGCTCGTCCTGCTGCTGTGCCCTGGCAGGTCGTGGCTGGGTTGTGCCAATGCTGTCCCTGCCAAGCGCCAAAGGCAGTGATGGGATGTCCCCTCCCAGCTGGCAGTGCCAGGGCAGGGCACCTTCGGCAGCTGAAGTTACTATTGATTAGCTGATTATTAAATATTACACCTTTAAGGATGCCAAGGCACTGACTTCTGCTCCTCAGCAGGATTTTGTGTGTTCTGAGCCCAGGCATGGCTGGCCATGGAAGGATGGACCCTCTGAATACCCCGGGGAGTCCTGCAGCCCCCTCCTGCATTTCCCTCTGGAAAACCCTGCACAAGGTGTGGGAATGGTTGGGCTCAGTGAGAGTGGAGTGGTGAAACAGGGAGAGCCCTGAGTTCCCCCTGACTCCCGGGAGGAGAGGAGACCCTGGGGGCAGGAGGGACATCCCTGTCCTGGGGACACCATCACTGCCCACAGGGAAGGGATTGTCCCCGTCTGCTCTGGGCTGGGACAGCCTCACCTCCAGTGCTGGGACAGTTCTGGGTGTCTGAGTATCAGACAGATCCAACAGAGAGCCCAGAGGAGGGACACGGGGCTGGGGAAGGGTCAGGAGGGCCCCGAGGTGCCCTGGGCAGCCCAGCCTGGAGCAGCCTGAGCTCAGAGCTCCCTGGGGCTGCAGCTCCTCCCGAGGGGCAGCGCAGGGACAGCTCCGAGCTCTGCTCTGGGACAGGGACAGCACCAGGGAGCGCCTGGGGCTGGGCCAGGCCAGCTCAGGCTGCACAGCAGGGCAAGGCTCTTGCCCAGAGGGTGCTGGCACTGCCCAGGCTGCCCAGGGAATGGGCACGGCCCCGAGGCTGCCACAGCTCCAGGAGCCTTTGGCCAGCGCTGCCAGGGATGCCCAGGCTGGGCTTGCTGGGGTCTGAGGTGGCACTGGGGGGTCCCTGGGGGTCCCTTCAGATCAGGACATTCTGGGATTCTGTGCAGCCCCAGGGACCCTTCAGCAGCTCTGCCAGAATCCCTCGTGCTCTACAAACACTAAACTGGAAGCCCTTTCTGCCGTTTTCCTGCTGGCTGAAATGCCCAGATCCATGAGGAGAAAAGAGAAACTTCCTCACATTTGAGGAGGCAGAGGCAGAGCAAATCCCACTCCAGGGGGATTTGTGCTTCCAGAGTCCAGAGCTTGGTGTGCAAACCTGAACACAGTCCCTGTTCTCCTCACAGAACCTCTGCAGAAATTCAGCACAGAGGAAAAACCCAGTGCAGGTGAGGGGAAACATGAGGGGACTCTCCTGGGGGAGGTGCTGGGACTGAAGTTCCCAAGGATGGACTTTTTCCTGAATTGTGGAATGGGTTGGGTTGGGTTGGGTTGGGATGGGTTGGGTTGGGATGGGTTGGGTTGGATTGGATTCAGTTGGGTTGGATTGCATTGGGTTGGGTCGATTGGATTGGGTTGGGTTGGGTTGGGTTGGATTGGATTGGGTTGGGTTGGATTGGTCTGGGTTGGGTTGGGTTGGGTTGGGTTGCGTTGGGTTGGGTTGGATTGGGTTGGGTTGGATTGGATTGGATTCAGTTGGGTTGGGTTGGATTGGGTTGGGTTGGATTGGTCTGGGTTGGATTGGGTTGGGTTGTGTTGGGTTGGGTTGGGTTCTGTTGGGCTGAGTTGGGTTCAGTTGGGTTGGGAGGGACCTTAAAGCCCACCCAGTGCCACCCCTGCCATGGCAGGGACACCTCCACTGTCCCAGCAGCAGTGCCCATGGAAGCAGTGTTCATCACATGGACAGACCTCCCTTGGACAGGAAAAAGAGGAATTGGGATGAGGGAGTGTTGAAACCCTGGAGAATTTCAGATTTTCTGTGCTGACAGGCACTGGCCCCCAAGAGAACACTGCATTGACCTGAAACTGTAAAAAACCCTTCCAAAATTAAATAATAAAACTAAAATTGTAAGTATACAGTTTAAATAACAGTGTGTAATATCACATAGTAGAAAAATTAAAGTTTTAACTTAACGTTTAAAGTTTTAAACTACACAAGAGGACATTGCTGGGAGCCAAGGCTTCCCTTTGGGAGCTCCTGATCAGAGGAGGAGGCACCAGGACCTGTGGTGAGATGGGATCTTTTTCCTTCTGTCCAAAGTGAAGCCAGGAGGAAGATGAAGATTTGAGTTTTTTCACAACCTCTTCTCCAGCAAAGCACACCAGGGCAGGGTTGGGGTCTCCTGTGTGGGAGAGCAGCTCTGGGCACTCACACACCATTTTTCCTTCTCCAAGGGAATTACAAGAGTGAAATACACAGCATTTCACAGTGCAAGTGCTGGGCTGACAGTTGGTCTTGTTTATCTTAAAAATCTCTTCCAACTTTGAGTATTCTGTGATTCTCCTACTCAGTAAAATGCACCAGGCTCAAAGCTGTAAATGGCTGCTCAGACTTCATAGAGCCACAAAATCCTGAGCTGGAAGGGACCCACAAAGTCATTGCAGTCCAACTCCTGCTGCACTGCAGGGGTTGATTGTTTCCTTGGGGGTTTTTCCTCCTGGGAGGGTATTTTTCATCCCTGGAGGAGGGGAAAAAAGAAATACATTAAACCCCAAAAGGTTTCAGTTATTGTTGCAAGAGCTCAATCCTGGTGGCCACCATCCCTTCCCTTTCTTTCTATTTCCGAGAGGAAAAGACACAATGAATGAAAGAAAGGCAGCAGAGCCTTGGAAAGGAGCGGGGTCTCCTCCCGGCAGGCAGAGCCCCTGGCACGGCGCTCCCGTGGCACCGAGCCGCCGCTGCCAGCCCAGACTTGGCACCGTGGGCAGGGCCTTTGTGTCCCGGGCACCTTCCTGATGGCAGCGGGGACCGTGCTGGGTGACAGCATCGGGCACCCCGGCCAGCAGGGGCAGGAGGGAGGAGAGGGAGCAGACACAGCTCGGGAGTTTATCCACTGCCAGTCAACATCCCAGTCAAGTTCTGGTGTAAAATGATCGAGGAGATTCCTTGCCTGTAGAATATCTACCTCTGTTATATCACTAAAACAAGGTTTACAGCATTGCCTGTAGAATATCTTCTGTTATATCACTGAAACAAGGTTTACAACATTGCCTGTAGAATATCTACTTCTGTTATATCGCTAAAACAAGGTTTACAGCATTGCCTGTAGAATATCTACTTCTGTTATATCACTGAAACAAGGTTTACAACATTGCCTGTAGAATATCTACCTCTGTTATATCAGTGAAACAAGGTTTACAACATTGCCTGTAGAATATCTTCTGTTGTATCACTAAAACAAGGTTTACAACATTGCCTGTAGAATATCTTCTGTTGTATCACTAAAACAAGGTTTACAACATTGCCTGTAGAATATCTACCTCTGTTATATCACTAAAACAAGGTTTACAACATTGCCTGTAGAATATCTACCTCTGTTATATCACTAAAACAAGGTTTACAACATTGCCTGTAGAATATCTTCTGTTGTATCACTGAAACAAGGTTTACAACATCAGGAACCCAAACAACCGTACAGAAGCACTTTGGGGAAACCACCTCCATATTGCATTCTGCTTTTGCACAAACACAGGCACAGCGAATGGGATGAGAATGTTCCTGGGAAGAATTGCCTTGCTGTTCTCTGTGAAGAGAAATGGGGCTACAGCAGGAGGGAGAAAATAGGGGGAAAAATGGGAAATTGGGGTGTGGGGAGAGGGGACAGCAGCACCAATGGCTCCTGCCCAGCTCTGCCTGGAGCTTTCTGGGGGCTCCTAAAGCTCTGCTCCTGTCCCAGCCCGGGCTGCTGCCACCCCCACAGCTCTGGGCTCACTCCCAGCCCTGCTGAAGGGACTCAGGGTCCCCCACTGCCCCTCGTGCCTCACCAGAGCCACCCAAAGTCACCAATCCAGCCCAGCCCAAATCCTTTGTGCCGTGTGGGGAGCAGGTTTGAATTCAGCAGGATGAGCACAGCCCTGAGCTGGTGCTCTGTGGGGTTTTTAGAGGGTGATGTGTGTGGTGGTTGTGGTGGATTCTCGTTTTTCCCCGTTTCCATATCAATAATCAATTTTCTACCTGCAGGCACGGGAGCTGTGCAAAGGCTGGATTGAGCCATTCCTAACTCAAACTCGGTTTTTGTTGCTGTTCGGTGCAGACACTCAAAAAGCAAACTGAAATACTACTCGCAAATAATTCTGTGGAGTGAATATTTATATTTTGCTGTAGACACCAGGAGCTTCAGTAAAAATAACTGGAGGGCAAATATCAAACAGAGCTGGCTGGGCTCTGTTGCCCCACAACATCTCAATGCAAAACGCATGGAGTTAGGCACAGGTTTAACTCACTGAAAACTGACGAGGACATAGAAGTTAGAGAGTTTTTCTTTGTCAAACACCTTGAAACGAGCAGTCAAACGCTCCCTTGAACAATGCCACAGCCAGAAAATCAGCGCAAAATCATTTCTAGCCCTTCAGCGGCCAAGCCGAGCCGGCGAGCTGTGAAATCCCGAAAGGCCGGGGCATAAAACCCCTTTGAGAGCCTTGGCTTCGCTCGCGGGAGCCGGGCCCGTGCTCGGAGCCCCTCTGGAGTCAGCGGGCAGAGCCAGCGCTCCTCGGGGCCGGCACCGCCGCCGTGCAAAGGCACAATTTGCTCGGAGCCTGTGCCCAGCGCGGAGCACAAAGCGCGGTGCCACGGGCGCTTCGCGGTGCCCATCGCCGCTGCCAGCTCTGCCCGGCCTCTCCCCGCAGGGCCGGGAGCGCTCCCGGCCGGGGCTGCCCAGCGCTTCCAGCGCCTCCATTCACAGCGACACACGGCCAAGAGCGGGCAGCGAAACCGGGCGGCGAACAAAGGTGGCTCTGAAGTCATTTCCCAGCGCTCCATCCAGCCATCCGGTTTCGCTCCTCGCCCATTGAGGGGGCAGAAAGCGGCAGGAAGAGCGCGGCTGAAAGGGAACAAACCGGGGGGAGGCAGCCGGGGCCGGGGCCGCGCCGGGCGAAGCTCCCATTCTCCGTGCCCAGAAAGGGATGAATGATTCATTAGAGGCGGCCAAAAGGTAATGGATGTGCCGGGGGGGCGCCGTCCCCACGCCAAGTTCCTCGAGCACCTGCGAGGAGCACAGAGCGCCTCTGTTCCCTTCACCTGGGCTGTGCCCGCGGGAAGCAGAGCCCCTCTGTGCGCTCAGAAAGGACAGCGAGATGCCAGAAGGTGAGGGGGGGTCTGGGCTCCGGCCCTGGGACCGAGGATGCAGAGCTGAGGTGCCAAATCCCATCTCCCTGCAGAGCCTGGCAGGGGCTTGGGGCTGATGCAAGGAGGGGCAGGAGCTGGGATTGCCAGGGGAACCTGGGAGAATCAAACACGATCCCACTGCAGGGAAACACAGCCAGGCTCCCTCGGGAATGCTGGAAAATCCCAGCCTGCCCCGTGGATCCGGAGAATGAACTGAGCAGGAGTTGTGCTGGAGTGAGTGGGGCCTGGTGACTCCCAAACTGAAGTGGAAGCATCTTCATCCCTCTGGTTTTGTCAGCGAGTATGGAAAATGCCCAGCACAGGTGGCACTTCCCCAGGGGTCACAGGTGGCTCTGGCTCAGGTGGCCCCGGTGGAGAGAGAACGGCCTCAGGCTGGGCCAGGGCAGGCTCAGCTGGGCCAGCAGCAGGAATTTGCCCATGGAAAGGGAGCTCAGGCCTTGGCAGGGGCTGCCCAGGGAGCTTTGCAGTGCCCATCCCTGCAGGTGTCCCCTGCAGGTGGCACTGAGTGCTCTGGGCTGGGGACAAGGTGCCCATGGGGCACAGCTGGCACCGCATGGGCTGGCAGGGCTGTGCCAGCCCCGGGGATCCTCTGGGATTGCCATGTGGGATCTGAAGGATGCCTGCCATGGGAAGCTGGTGCTGGGTATGGAATTCTCCTGGCACATTGGTGCCATCACTGCACGTGGCATCTCTGATGGGTTCTGTGGGAGCTGCCCAGGAGAGACAAGGCAGCAGCAATGAGGAACCTGAAGCACCTCAGCCCCTTTCTTCAATGGGATTCAGCTCCCTCAGCTGTTTAGGTTTTGCTGCTGAGTGGAATAAGACCCGAATCCCCCCCACCCATCCCATCCCTGGTGTTCTGGGGTGTGAGGAACTTGGGGAGCAGCGCAGGCAGCACAGCCTTTGCCATGGAGAACATCAGGGAAGTGATTCCTGAGCCTCTGGGTTCCCCTTTGGTGGGGAAGATTTGGCAGGGCAGGGAAGGCAAACACAGACACTGGGAATGAGCCCTGGCACTGCTGGAGCTCCCTTCCACCATTTCCCTCCTCCTCTCTCCATCCCCAACCTGCTCCTGCCCACGGGGGTGAGCAGCCAGGCCAGGCAGTGTTTGGACAGGGAGATGTTGGAAAAGTTGCTCATCCATCGTGGTGTGGCCAAAACTGCCCTCACCAAACCCGTCCTGCCAGAGGAGCCTTTGGAGAACACAAAGGGAGGAATCAGCAGGAGCTGGGTGAGTCCTGCTGATCACCCCAAAACCGAGGCCAAAATCCCCGTGGATGGGTAAAATCCCTCGGGCCTTGGGTGGGGCTATGGCACAGGAGGCACTGCAGGAGATCCCGGCGGGACCGAGGGAAGCGCTGCTCCCAAAGCCAGCCCGTCCCCGCCGGTCCCCGCCTGTCCCCGCCCGTCCCCGCCTGTCCCCCTCGGTGGCACTGGGATCGAGCCGTGCCCGTCCTTGTCGCTGTCCCCGCCGGGAGCGCGGGGCTGCGGCCGGAGCGGGGGGGTCTCTCTCTCCCCGCTCCCTTTCCAGATGGTCTCCGTGCCCGGCGAACAATGGCCAGGGCGGCAGCGCCGCGGCGGCTCCCCCTGCATACAGAGCAGCGCCCGCCCCGCCCGCTCCGGCGGGATCGGCCCCGCTCCCGGGATCCAGCCCCGCTCCCGGGATCCATTCCCCCTCCCGGGATCCATCCCCATTCCCGGGATCCAGCCCTGCTCCCGGGATCCATCCCCATTCCCGGGATCCATCCCCACTCCCGGGATCCAGCCCCGCTCCCGGGATCCATCCCCATTCCCGGGATCCATCCCCATTCCCGGGATCCAGCCCCATTCCCGGGATCCATCCCCACTCCCGGGATCCATCCCCATTCCCGGGATCCATCCCATTCCCGGGATTCAGTCCCATTCCCGGGATCCATCCCCATTCCTGGGATCCATCCCATTCCCGGGATCCATCCCCATTCCTGGGATCCATCCCCACTCCCGGGATCCATCCCCATTCCCGGGATCCATCCCCATTCCCGGGATCCATCCCCCTCCCGGGATCCATCCCCATTCCCGGGATCCAGCCCCATTCCCGGGATCCATCCCCATTCCCGGCGGGATCCATCCCCATTCCCAGGATCCAGCCCCATTCCCGGGATCCATCCCCATTCCCGGGATCCATCCCCATTCTCGGGATCCATCCCCACTCCCGGGATCCAGCCCCATTCCCGGGATCCATCCCCATTCCCAGGATCCATCCCCATTCCTGGGATCCATCCCCACTCCCAGGATCCATCCCCACTCCCGGCCCTCTGGGGGATGCTCGGCGCAGGGCGGGTCAGATGGGCCCGGATTAAGTCTGGGTCAGGCCTATCCTTGGTCAGGATTAACAGGAGAGTTTTGTTCCTGCAAGACCAAACCTGGAAGAAGCGTGTTTGGCCTCTGCAGGAGTTGGGATTCTGGGGAATTTGGGATTCTGGGGGGGAATAAAACCCGCAGTGAAACCCCTCCAGGCTGACACAGGCAGCAGAGACCTGTCTGTGCTGCTCCTGCTCTGCTCCTCCTGGGTTCACTGGGCTAAAATGGAATTAAAATCACCAGTGACAGATCCCCCATGGGCCACGGGATTGCTCCACTTCCCAGAGCTCCTGGAACGCAGGAGGTGACACAGCTGTGGCCTTCCAGGACCTGCAGGAGCTGACAGGAAACATGGACAGGGACTGGGGACAAGGGATGGAGGGACAGCACCCAGGGAATGGCTCCAGTGCCAGAGGGCAGGGCTGGGTGGGATCTTGGCAATGAGGAATTGTTCCCTGGCAGGGTGGGCAGGCCCTGGCACAGGGTGCCCAGAGCAGCTGGGGCTGCCCCTGCATCCCTGGCAGTGCCCAAGGCCAGGCTGGACACTGGGGACAGTGGGAGGTGTCCCTGCCATGGCAGGGGTGGCACTGGCTGGGATCTGAGGTCACTCCAACCAGTGCCATTGGCAAAGGGGGGACACCAGAAGAGAAGTTCTGGTGACAAAACCCACCTGTCCTCCCCTCCAGGGGTGAGGCTCATCCCAGGGGGGGACTGTCCATGGTTTTGTGAAACTGGAATCCAGCCTGGGGCCTGACAAAGCTCCTCTGGACTCTGGGATTGCTGCACTCCCTGTGTGGAAATGCCCAAAAGGTTTTCAGAGCCTGAACATTTTATTCCCTTTCAAAGAATACAGAAGAGTTATTTTAACAACAGAACTGAAAATCCTGCCACAAATTCAGCTGAACATCCACCTTGGAAAGCTTTTGTCCAGTGTGGTGTCCCAGGATTGTCACTCCAGCAGAGTTTTCTCCCTCTCTCCATGCCCAGAACTGCTGGGATGGCAAAAATCCAAAGTGCTGCCAACAGCCAGGCTGGCAAGCGTCCCTTGGGTGGCCTGTGGCAGCTCTTGGTGTGCCTGTGGGGTGGGCAGAGGTGTCCATGAGGTGGGCAGAGGTGTCCCTGGAGTAGGCAGAGGTGGCAGTGGAATGGACAGGGGTGGCAGTGGGGAGAGCAGAGGTGTCCATGGGGTGAGCAGAGGTGGCAGTGGAGTGGACAAAGGTGTCCTCGGGGTGACCAAAGCTGTCCCTGGGGATGGCACAGGCATCCCTGAGGTGGGCAGAGGTGTCCATGGAATGGGCAGAGGTGTCTCTGAGGTGGGCAGAGGTGGCAGTGGAATGGGCAGAGATGTCCATGGGGTGGACAGAGGTGTCCCTGGAGTGGGCGGAGGTGTGCATGAGGTGAGCAGAGATGTCCATGGAGTGGACAGAGATGTCCATGGAGTGGACAGAGGTGTCCATGGGGTGAACAGAAGTGCCCCTGGGGTGGGCAGAGATGTCCATGAGGTGGGCAGAGATGTCCCTGGAGCGGACAAAGGTGTCCATAGGCTGACCAGAGGTGTCCCTGGGCTGGGCAGAGGTGTGCATGAGGTGGACAAAGGTGTCCATGGAGTGGACAAAGGTGTCCATGGGGTGAACAGAAGCGCCCCTGGGGTGGGCAGAGGTGCCCAGCTGCTGTTGGGGACTCTCTGCCTCCAAGGGCAGCCCTGAGGCCCTGCCAGGGAATTCCCGGCCCGGGTCTGCTCCTGCCTGCTCGGAGCTGCTGCATCCGGACCCTGGGGCTGTGCTGCAGGAGAGCAGCTCATTAACGGCGCTCATTAGCCCGGCCAATTACACAGCCGGGCTGTGCTGGGTGCGGGGCTGCCGTCCCTCCCCGCCCCTCCCGGGTGACAATCGGGTCCTGCCCGGGCCCTGTGGAGCCGCACACGGCTGGGAAGCTTTGCAGGTCCTGCTGCTGAGGGGCTGCAGGGGCTGGGATTCCACTCTCCCTGCCACGGGTGGGCCTGGGGGCTTCTGCTGCTCATGGAGACCTCACGGTGATGGCAAAGACCCTTCTGCCTGAGGGGTTTAATGGCATTGGTGGTGTCCAGGTGCTTGGGCACATGTGAGAAATGTCATTGTCACACAAGCACGGTTGGGTTGGGTTGGGAGGGACCTTAACCCCACCCAGTGCCACCCCTGCCAAATTCCAGAATGTTTCCCCTGCTGAGCTGCTTGGGGCAGCAAACTCCTCCCGTGGGACATTCCCCATGGAGCTGGCCCTGTGCTGGGCCAGGGGTGCTGCCAGGAATGATCCCAGGATCTGGGCTGGGCACAGCAAACCCAGGGGAGCTGTTCCATGGAATCGCAGAATCCCAAACTGGTTTGGGCTGAGAGGGACCTCCAATCCCACCCAGTGCCACCCCTGCCATGGCAGGGACACCTCCCACTGTCCCCAGTGCCCAGCCTGGCCTTGGGCACTGCCAGGGATGCAGGGGCAGCCCCAGCTGCTCTGGGCGGTTCTCACCCCGCTCTCTCCTCAAACCCAGACTCTGAAATCCTGGCCTGGCTCCCCTCACTCACTGTCAGATCCCCTGAAATCCCGGATCCTGCCCCATTCAGGGTTTCCCACTCCCGATGAGGCACAGCAGGCGAGAGGGGGTGAGCACAGCCCCAGCTGATGCCAGCCAGGGATGATCCCCGGGCCAGGATTTGGGAACCCGAGCTCCCGGGGTGTCACCGCAGCCTCCTGAGCTCCTGAGGGGTTTCTCTTTCCTTTTGGGCCACCTGGGCCAAGCCCAGGCAGGGAGCGGCGGGCAGGGAGAGCGGGGACAGCACCAAGCACCATCCCCAGAGCCCATTCCCCATTCCCAGAGCCCCATTCCCCATTCCCCATTCCCCATTCCCAGATCCCCATTCCCATTCCCCATTCCCATTCCCCATTCCCAGAGCCCCATTCCCCATTCCCCATTCCCATTCCCCATTCCCATTCCCATCCCCATTCCCATTCCCATTCCCCATTCCCAGAGCCCCATTCCCCATTCCCCATTCCCATTCCCCATTCCCATTCCCATCCCCATTCCCATTCCCATTCCCATTCCCCATTCCCAGAGCCCCATTCCCATTCCCCATTCCCCATTCCCATTCCCCATTCCCATTCCCATCCCCATTCCCATTTCCAGAGCCCCATCCCCATTCCCATTCCCCATTCCCCATTCCCAGAGCCCCATTCCCATTCCCCATTCCCCATTCCCCATTCCCATTCCCCATTCCCCATTCCCATTCCCCATTCCCCATTCCCATTCCCCATTCCCCATTCCGAGATCCCCATTCCCTTTCCCAGAACCCCACTCCCAGATCCACATTCCCCATTCCCATTTCCCATTCCCAGAGCCCCATTCCCATCCCCATTCCCCATTCCCATTCCCCATTCCCATCCCCATCCCCATTCCCATTCCCAGAACCCCATTTCCCATCCCCATTCCCATTCCCCATTCCCATCCCCATTCCCCATTCCCCGATCCCATCCCCATTCCCCATTCCCCGATCCCATCCCCATTCCCCATTCCCATTCCACATTTCCAGATCCCCATTCCCATTCCCAGAGCCCCATCCCCATTCCCCATTCCCCATCCCCATTCCCATTCCCATCCCCATTCCCCATTACCAGATCCCCATTCCCCATTCCCCATTCCCCACTCCCACCCCCATTCCCCATTCCCATTCCCCATTCTGAGATTCCCATTCCCTTTCCCAGAACCCCATTCCCAGATCCCCATTCCCCATTCCCATTTCCCATTCCCATCCCCATTCCCCATTCCCCATTCCCCATTCCCAGATCCCCATTTCCCATTCCCATCCCCATTCCCCATTCCCCATTCCCCATTCCCAGAACCCCATTTCCCATTCCCCCATCCCCGTTCCCGTTCCCAGCGCGGCGGTGCCGCGGCAGCCGCAGGTGCCATCTTTAAGGAGAGCGGAGCAGATGAGGAGTTTATGGGCTGTTAATAAACTGTAACCAATCGCTGAATGGCCGCGCCTTGTGTTCAAGCTGTTTGGGGCCACAGGTCCTTGGGAGAGCTTGCACTTGCTCTGCCTTTATCCCGACGTAGCAGGACATGAAAGGCCGTGGCAGACTCTTGATGTTTGTTCCCGTGAATAGACATATGTCCCTCACACTAGCGCGGGAATATCTAATTAAGGCACACAATGCTGGCTTATACCCAGGGGCAGTGGCAAACAAGACGCTGTCACACTCTTAAGAACACAAACAAAATGAAAATTGCCTCTTTATACATTATAATGAATATGTTCTCCATGCATTAAAAGTTCATTTACTCCCAGGCTCTGCGAGGCCGGCTGGATTTCAGTTAATATCATCTTTTTTTCAGGAGGTTTGGGTAGGATTAGGGACAGGTTTGTTAATGAAGCTGCAGAGGATTTTCCCCCATAGACATGAAAAAGGAACAAAATCTGAATTGTGCGTTTATTGTGTTGTCTCGGGCAAATCCCACTCTTCAGCTCCCCACCTCAGGAGCGGCTCCTCCCTCCTGCAGGACGCGTCAGCCGGGGATTTGTGGCTCCTTTCTCCCACCTCCCCTCTCCTTCAGCGGCTTTTGGCATTTCTGCGAGCGAGAGCCAGAGCCCGGGGCTGGAGGCTGCGGGGGCTCAGCGCTGCTCCTGCCCCGGGAATGTCGGTGCCCAGTGCCAGGGTGTGCCCAGGGCTGAGTCCTGACCTGTGCAGCTTCTCCTGGGGCTGATGCCTCCCTCCCCCCTTCCCCATCACTTCCAAACACCTCAAGCCCTGTGGAAGCTCCTGGGATGTTGCAGCCCCTTCCCTTCCCTTCCCTTCCCTTCCCTTCCCTTCCCTTCCCTTCCCTTCCCTTCCCTTCCCTTCCCTTCCCTTCCCTTCCCTTCCCTTCCCTTCCCTTCCCTTCCCTTCCCTTCCCTTCCCTTCCCTTCCCTTCCCTTCCCTTCCCAAACCTTCCCTTCCCAAACCTTCCCTTCCCAAACCTTCCCAAACCTTCCCAAACCTTCCCAAACCTTCCCTTCCCTTCCCTTCCCAAACCTTCCCTTCCCAAACCTTCCCAAACCTTCCCAAACCTTCCCTTCCCAAACCTTCCCTTCCCTCCAGAGCTCTGTTCTCACCAAGGCATTCTTTTCACTTTTCCTGCATTTCTCCAATTTCATTTCTGTAATTTCATCTCTTGCAGAGGTGCCTGAGCAGAGTCTGCAGCTGGGCAGAGCTGTGGGCCTTGAGGTGGTGCCCAGGGACCTCCCCCAGCCCTTCACAGCATCCTGGGGTCTCAGGACATGCCAGGGACCCACAGGGACCCAGCTCCTGCCCTGCTCTCCAGGCCCAGAGCAGCTTCCCATGGCTCCAGTGGGGTTCCCTGGGGGTTCCACAGGGCACAGGTGACTCCCTGAGCCACCCTGGGCACTCAAACAGGAGCTGGCACCAGGGAATGCTGGCACAAAGCTCCTTGAACCATCCTGGGAAGGGAGGAGCAGACAGGGAGGGTCCTGGAAGGGCAAAATTCCTTCTGAGAGCTCCTCTGCAGGTGCCTGGCAGAGCCACAAACCCTGCAGGGAAACCTGTGCCCAAAGCAGGGCCCAAAGGACACCTGTCCCCAAAACAGGTCCCAGCACACCTGTCCCCAAAGCAGGTCCCAGGACACCTGTCCCAAAGCAGGTCCCAAGGACACCTGTCCCCAAGGCAGGTCCCAAAGACACCTGTCCCCAAGCAGGTCCCAAGGACACCTGTCCCCAAGCAGGTCCCAGGACACCTGTCCCCAAGCAGGTCCCAAGGACACCTGTCCCCAAGGCAGGACCCAAGGACACCTGTCCCCAAAGCAGGTCCCAGGACACCTGTCCCAAAGCAGGTTCTAAGGACACCCTGTCCCCAAAGCAGGTCCCAGGACACCTGTCCCAAAGCAGGTCCCAAGGACACCTGTCCCCAAAACAGGTCCCAGCACACCTGTCCCCAAAGCAGGGCCCAAAGGACACCTGTCCCCAAAGCAGGTCCCAAAGGACACCTGTCCCCAAAGCAGGTCCCAGGACACCTGTGGCCAAAGCAGGTCCCAAGGACACCTGTCCCCAAAGCAGGTCCCAAGGACACCTGTCCCAAAGCAGGTCCCAGGGACACCTGTCCCCAAGCAGGTCCCAGGAGCACAGGGAAGGGGCTGTGGTTCCTCAGTCTCAGCTCTGACCCCCAAATAAAATCTGTCACAGACTGGGTTGGGTGAAGGGACCCCAAATCCCACCCAGTGCCACCCCTGCCATGGCCGGGACACCTTCACTGTCCCAGGCTGCTCCTCAGTGCCCAGCCTGGCCTTGGGCACTGCCAGGGTCCAGGGAGGACAGGAGACCTCTGAGACCATCCCACATTGCTCTGGGCACAGCTCCTTTCTCCATCCGCCTTCCACGTTTTCTGCCCTCTGTGCCTGAAGTTCTGGATTCTCCCCATCCTTTTTGGGGTTCTGGAATGGGTTTGGGATAGGGATCAGTTCCTGGTGTGCTCAGCTCCCAGGGGAAATCCTGCTCTGTCACTGGAGCAGCACGGAATCCACCTGGAATTCTTTCTGCTGGGGACAGGAGAGAGGGAAACTCCATGGGCCCTTCAGCACAGCCCCAAATGGGGGTGAGGACATGAGGGGGCTGAATTCCCACCTTCCAGGGGTTTCTCTCTAAGAAAATGCCCCAGCTCTACCCTTTGGAAGGAGTTTGGGGTCTCCCTGTCCTTTGGGGACATTGTGAGCCTCCTCTCCTTAGGCACAGCAAGCCAGACCTTGCTCCACTCCCTCAGGAGGAACAAACAAGATCCCCCCTCCCAAAACTCTGCTCAGTTTTCACTCAAAAGGATTTTCCTCATGAGAGTAATTAACGCCGTGGCAGCTTTTCAGAAAAAAAAACCCAAAAACAAGATCCACACACAAAAACCCCAAAACCCCAAGAACCGTGTGTGTTTTTCTGGTTGGTTTTTTTTTTTTTTTCCCTTTTCCAAGCAGACAAAGAGGTGTTTAAATGTGTCTTATACATATATGTATATGTTCATTCTGCAAAATAGCATTTAACAAACGCCTGCTGCATCTGCGGGATCCTGCAACAATCCTGCGGCTGTGATCAATCCGCGCCCGGTGATGTTTGCTGACAGTGATTGATTGATTTTCCCGGCAATAGGACCAACACGGGGAATACATTAAAGCACAAGGCGCGCTCGTGGCTGCCGGGGAGCGCCCCCGGTTCCGATTGTGCCGGGCTTGGCAGCGCTGGGACGGTGATTGATGAGGGCGGGAGGAGCCCCGGGCCCCTCTCGCCGTCCCCATCGGGTGTGACACCGCTCCGGCCACCGCGGCACCGGGACACCCTGCCCGGCCACCGCGGCACCGGGACACCCTGCCCGGCCACCGCGGCACCGGGACACCCTGCCCGGCCACCGCGGCACCGGGACACCCTGCCCGGCCTCAATGCAGCAGGGTGACACCGCTCCGGTCACCCCGGCACCGGGACAGCCCTGCCCGGCCACCCCGGCACCGGGACACCCTGCCCGGCCACCCCGGCACCGGGACAGCCCTGCCCGGCCACCCCGGCACCGGGACACCCTGCCCGGCCACCCCGGCACCGGGACACCCTGCCCGGCCACAATGCAGCAGGGTGACACCGCTCCGGCCACCGCGGCACCGGGACACCCTGCCCGGTCCCCCCGGCACCGGGACACCCTGCCCGGCCACAATGCAGCAGGGGGGCCCTGCCCGGTCCCCCCGGCACCCCGACAGCCCTGCCCGGCCACAATGCAGCAGGGGGGCCCGGCCCGGTCACCCCGGCCAGTGCGGGTGGGGACAGCTGACCTGGCGGTTCAAGGAGAGCGGGCCCGAAGCTGATGGGAAATTGATTCTCAGGAGTTTGTCAAGACATCTCCAACAAGTGAAGATAAATGGCAGAACAAAACTTCTAAAGCCAATCCCAAGAATGGGCCTGAATGGCCAAAGGAAGCACTCTTTTGTATTTACATCCATCTTTTCTCGGGGAAAAGCCTCCCGAGGATCCCAACCCTGCCCTGCCTGGAGCGCCCGAGGGAATCATGATATTCCATGATCGGGGAGTTATGGAATATCAATATCAATATTCAGAGGCCAGGAGAATCAGGGAATTATGGAATATCAATATTAAAAGGCCAGGAGAATCAGGGAATTATGGAATATCAACATTCAAAGGCCAGGGGATTAGGGAATTGTGGAATACCAGTATTCAAAGGCCAGGAGAATAATGGAATTCTGGAATATCAATATTCAAAGGCCAGGAGAATCATGAAATTGTGGAATATCAATATTCAAAGGCCAGGGGAATCGGGGAATTATGGAATATCAATATTCAAAGACCAGGAGAATAATGGAATTATGGAATATCAATATTCAAAGGCCAGGAGAGTCAGGAAATTATGGAATAGCAATATCAATATTCAAGGGCCAGGAGAATATTGGAATTATGGAATATCAACATTCAAAGGCCAGGGGAATTAGGGAATTATGGAATATCAATATTCGAGGGCCAGGAGAGTCAGGAAATTATGGAATATCAATATCAATATTCAAGGGCCAGGAGAATGAGGGAATTATGGAATATCAATATTCAAGGGCCAGGAGAGTCAGGAAATTATGGAATATCAATATCAATATTCAAATGGCCAGAGAATCAGGGAATTATGGAATAGCAATATTCAAAAGCCAGGAGAATCAGGGAATTATGGACTATCAATATTCAACGGCCAGGGGAATCAGGGAATTATGGAATATCAATATCAATATTCAAAGACCAGGAGAACAAGGGAACTGTGGCATATCAATATTCAAGGGCCAGGAGAATCATGAAATTGTGGAATATCAATATTGAAAGGCCAGGAGAATCAGGGACTTATGGAATATCAATATCAATAATCAAAGACCAGGAGAACAAGGGAATTATGGAATACCAATATTCAAGGGCCAGGAAAATATTGGAATTATGGAATATCAACATTCAAGGGCCAGAAGAATCAGGGAATCAGGGCATATCAGTATTCTAAGGCCAGGAGAATCAGGGAATTATGGAATATCAATATCAATATTCTAAGGCCAGGGGAATCAGGGAATTGTGGAATATCAATATTCAGAGGCCAGGGGAATCAGGGAATTATGGAATATCAACATTCAAAGACCAGGAGAATAATGGAATTATGGAATATCAATATTCAAAGGCCAGGAGAGTCAGGAAATCATGGAATATCAATATTCAAAGGCCAGGGGAATCAGGGAATTGTGGAATATCAATATTCAGAGGCCAGGGGAATCAGGGAATTATGGAATATCAATATCAATATTCCAAGGCCAGGAGAATCAGGGAATTGTGGAACATCCCAACCCACAAGGATCACAAGGCTCCAGCTGCCATCCCTGCACAGGGCAGCCCCTCAGATCCCACCAAGTCTGGAATTTTGGAGAGGTTTTTTTCAAAAAATAACATTTTCCTTATGCTGATTAAAGCCCTGCTGAATTCCCAATTTTCAGAATGAATAAAATATTCTTGGCATCAATTCATGATCCATGTTTGTGCTCAGTGGATCTCTGGACCAGCATTCACTGCTCATTTTCCTGTCAGGACACAGCCCCTGAGTGAAGGATCTGCTGGAGTCTCCTGATTCCAACACATTTTCCAGGACAATGCTTTTCCAGACAAAAGCATCAAGACATTTTAATTTAATTTTTCTTAATGAGCTTCCTCTTTTCCTTATCATAACTTCTGATAATAAATCACTTTGTTTGATGGCCACCTCATGAAATTCCATGGAAGATTCTCCTCAGTTCTGAGCACTGAAGATAATTTACCTTTTTATTCTGGTGTGGGCCGGGGTATTCCCCTTTGTGTTGCTCAGTGATGCAAACTCCACATCTCTATGAGTTTAAAGAGTGGGCAAATTACCACGGGTGTTTTCCAGAGCAGATATTTTGGACTTTATTCACTTGAAAGAGATTTTGAGATGTGTCTGATCCATGTAATGCTGCAGTTCCTTGTTGATCCAGTATTTAATGCTGGATTCTTCCTCATAATGAGCTTTGGGAGTCCTGATACCAACCCAGAAGGATTTGAGCACTTTGTGCCCTTTAAAAGCAGAGATGGGGCTGGCAGAGCCTCGTGGCCCCACTGCCATCACCAGTCACTGCCTCCCCTTAACAATTTTGGGCAGAAATATGAAAATATTGAATGCCTGCAGCGGCAAATTCAGTTTGGGTGGCCCGTGATGCCCAGAGAGTTGGCAGAGCCCAGGGGTCACTCCCAGCCTGCACCTGCCTGGCTGTGAGGTGGGAAAGAGCTCTCAGGAGTGAGGTTTGGGAAATTCTCCCTCCCCACCTAATCCTTCCATGGAAACCAGGCCTGCAGGGTGCCAGGAGGGAGCTGGGAGCTCCTGGGGGTGTTGGTGCCAGTGGCAGGACAAGGAGCAATGGCCAGGAACTAAAACACAACAATTCCAGCCCAGCCTGAGCAAGAACTTCCTCCCCTGGAGGGGCAGAGCCCTGGCACAGCTGCCCAGGCAGGGGCTGGGGTCTCCCTCTCTGGGGACATCCCAAAGCCTCTGGGCAGTTCCTGTGTCACTGCTGCAGTGACCCTGCCTGGGCAGGGGCTGGGGGGGCTCTCAGGTCCCTCCCCACCCCAAACTTCTGGGACCACATGGTAGCTCTGGAAAATCCATCCCTCAGCTGCACCCGGGCACTTGGGATGATCTGGGCAGTGCTGAGTCCCCTGGAGCTCCCTGTCCCACTCAGGATGGAGGAGCCACGGCCAGGGACAGCTCCACACCCTGCCCTGCCACTCCAGGAGCTGCTGGCATCGGCTGGGGCTGCTGGCTCCTGTCACAGCAGTGTCCCCTGGGCCATTAGACACACAGGACACCAGCCCATCCCCTGTGGGACAGCACACAGGGCACCAGCTCATCCCCTGTGGGACAGCACACAGGACACCAGCCCATCCCCTGTGGGACACACACAGGACACCAGCCCAGCCCCTGTGGGACAGCGCACAGGACACCAGCCCATCCCCTCTGGGACAGCACACAGGACACCAGCCCAGCCCCTGTGGGACAGCACACAGGACACCAGCCCCTGTGGGACAGCACACAGGACACCAGCCCATCCCCTGTGGGACAGCACACAGGACAACAGGCCATCCCCTGTGGGACAGCACACAGGGCACCAGCCCAGCCCCTCTGGAAGGGTGAAACCAGAGCAGTGGAACAGGAGCCCAGGGTTGGCCCTGCCAGGGCTGTGCCATGGGGTGACCCCGGGCCCTGTCCCACCCAGCACCCTGGCCCTGCCCTGGGGACACTGCAGGGATGTCCAGGGGCACTCTGGCCCTGGAATGTCAGCGTGGGGGGGCTCTCACGAGGTGAGTGGGACCTGTGAGCCTCACCCTGCTCTGTGCTCCTGGGCAGAGGTTGGAGCTAAAACAGAACCACGTTTTTCTGGGAAGGATTTGTTTTGGGGAGGTCTCAAGAGGGCTGCAGGTGCTCACTCTGAACACTCATCCCAGTGAAAGGGGAGCGATCCTGCAGCCCCGTGCAGGGGCTCTGGCAGCTCCCATCCCATCCCATTATCCCATCCCCATCCCATCCCATTATCCCATCCCATCCCCATGCCATGCCATGCCATGCCATGCCATCCCATCCCATCCCATCCCATCCCATCCCATCCCATCCCATCCCATCCCATCCCATCCCATCCCATCCCATCCCATTATCCCATCCCATTATCCCATCCCATCCCATTATCCCATCCCATTATCCCATCCCATCCCATCCCATCCCATCCCATTATCCCATCCCATCCCATTATCCCATCCCATCCCACAGGGCTGCACTGGCAGGGGGCAGAGCTGGTGCCCTGCACAAGGGCGATGCCTCAGTCAGGGATTTGCAGCAGATTTTGGTCACCTTGGCTTAAAATTTACCAGGCAGAGGCTGAAGAAATCCCCTGTGGGAGTGAGGTATGGACAACATTCCCTTCCTCTTGGCTTTCCTGGATGCCTTTTGGTCTCTGCCTGAAATGTGTTGATTGAATCATGGAAGGGTTGGGATGGAAGGGACCTCGCAGCCCACCCAGTGCCACCCCTGCCATGGCAGGGACACCTCCCACTGTCCCCAGTGTCCAGCCTGGCCTTGGGCACTGCCAGGGATGCAGGGGCAGCCCCAGCTGCTCTGGGCACCTGTGCCAGGGCCTGCCCACCCTGCCAGGGAACAATTCCTCATTGCCAGTATTGAACCTGAATTTCCCCTGTCTCAGTTTTCCCCCCTTGCTCCCTGTGCTGTCGCTGCAGTCCCTGGTGAGCTCTGCCCGCCCCTCTCTCCCTTCTGGGCCTGGGCACGGTGGGGAACAGAGGGAGAAAAAGGAAAGAGAGAGAAGGGGAAAGGTGGGGAAGGAGGGAAAGAGAAGGGGAAAGCAGGGAGGAGGTCGGGGAAAGAGGAAGGAAAGGGATGAGGGGGTGAGGAGGGAGCCGGGATATGCGGGCAGGGCCTTCCTCCTCCTGTCGGGACAGGTCGCGATAGACCCGGGAGAGCCTAAAACCCCGAGGAGGGTGGAGGGAGAGCTCCGTGCGGGAGCACTGCGGGTCCCTGGGGCTCCGGGCAAGAGCCCCGCGGAGCAGATGGGCCTCCCCCGCTGTAACCTTACCCGGCTGCGGGCCCGCGGGGCCCTCCCCGGGCCGGGGGAACATATGGGGAGCTCTGGGGGGGCCGCAGGACGGCCGAGCTCAATCGCAGGTAGCCCGTGATGGGGGGCTTGGGGAGCACAGGCGGTGCCTGGCATGACTCGGTACCAACCCCGGTGCCAGCCCCGGGTGTTCCCCGCTCCCGGGGAGGATGCGCGGCCTCGGCCTGGTGGGCAGGGGCGATTTGGGGTGGGGGCGATGCTGCCCTCGCTGCTTTCGGCCCCGGTGTGGCCGGAAGGCCCCGCAGCAGAGCCGTGTCCCCGATGTCCCCCCGCAGCAGGGCCGTGTCCCCGATGTCCCCCCACAGCAGAGCCGTGTCCCCGATGTCCCCCCATAGCAGAGCCGTGTCCCCGATGTCCCCCCGCAGCAGAGCCGTGTCCCCGATGCCCCCCCATAGCAGAGCCGTGTCCCCGATGTCCCCCCGCACCTGGGCCGTGTCCCCGATGTCCCCCCACAGCAGAGCCGTGTCCCCGATGTCCCCCCGCAGCAGAGCCGTGTCCCCGATGTCCCCCCGCAGCAGAGCCGTGTCCCCGATGTCCCCCCTGCCCGCCGGGGCTCCCGGGGCCACCTGTTAGCGACAGGGCCAGGCCCCTCCGGGGGCGAGGCGGGCAGGCAGACGAGCAGGATTTACCGGCTTCTGGCCACTGCCGACTTTTGCATCTGTCAGGGTGCTAATTATTGCCTTTAATAGAGACAAAGAACAGCTCCTAATGATGCTCCCTCTAATTCTCACCTGCTCCTGCCCTTCCTCCGCAGCAGCGCTCCCTCGCCGGAGCTCCGCTAATTGGGAAAGCTGCTCTGCTCATCGCGGCCTCCCCGCGGACGGGGGTGCGGGGGGGTCTGGCACCGATACCGGGGCTGCGGGAGCCGAACCGGCCCGGGGGGCTGAGGAAACGAACCCGGGGGGCTGCGGAACCGAACCCGGGGGGCTGCGGAAGAGAACGAGGCCGGGGGGCTGCGGAACCAAACGGGCCCGGGGGGCTGCGGAACCAAACGGGCCCGGGGGGCTGCGGGAGCCAAACGTGGGGGGCTGCGGGAGCCAAACCTGGGGGGATGCGGGAGCCGAACCCGGGGGGCTACGGGAGCCGAACCGGCCCGGGGGGCTCCATCCCCGACTGCCGCTCCCCCCCGTGCCCGGGCAGCGCTGGGCTCGGCGGCCCCGGGCACCGCTGCCCCTCCCGGCCCCGGGCGGCCCTGGCGGGCAGCGCAGCCTGGCACGAGGCTCCCGTGCCGGGCACCGTCCCCAGGCGCTGGCGGACACCTGCCCGCTCCTTGTTTGGGCTTCCACCCGCGGCGGGAGGAGGCAGAGGAGGGGGGTTTGTGCCTCGGGAGCCGCAGGGCGGCACCGAACCCGCACCTGGGGCGGCCCCTAAAGCCGGGGACACCCCCGGACCAGGGGAAGGCACCTGGGCCACCAGCGCCGTGCTCGCCGTGTGTCCCCTGGGCTGTGTCTGTGCCAGCGCCGTGCTGGCCAGGCTCTGGGAAGGGGAATCTCCGCGGGGCTGGGGCATGGCCATCACCGCTGTCACGGTCCAGGGTGGGGGACACTGCTCTGCAGCCCCCTCCGCTCTCCTGGAGGGGCTGGGGCATCGCCATCACCGCTGTCACGGTCCGGGGTGGGGGACACTCCTCTGCAGCCCCCTCCGCTCTCCTGGAGGGGCTGGGAAGGAAGGAAAGGAAGGAAGGAGCCGGCCCAGCCCCGCAGGAACGCCCGGAGCCGCCGCAGCCCGCGGGGACCCAGCCCGGCCCGGCCACCCGGGACCGCTCGGTTTGCAGGAAAAACCCAAACCAAACAAGGAGTCCCCTGGGTCCGGCCCCGCTCTCGTTCCCCGCCGGTCTGAGCTCCCCGAACTCCCCCCGAGCAGTCGGAATGATGAATAATTGTGAATTTCTGCGGGTGCAGCCCGAAATGTAGAGTACGATGCGCTGCCGTTTGTGGGTCAGGAGAGATGGGAACCTCACCGTGGGACCCTCAGCCCGTCCCGAGCCCCCCGAGCTCCTTTTCCCCCGAACCCCCGGAGCCCTTTCCTCGGAATATCTCCTGCCCCAGCACCTGCACCCAGAACTGCCAAAACCTCCCCGGGCCACAGACACGAGCGGCTTCGGGAGGGGAAAAAATGAGGGGTTGTCCCCAAATAATTCCCTTTTGCGTGGATTTTCGTTTGGTGGGGTTTTAGTTGAAGGTCAGACGCGCAGACGCCATCGCAGGGAGCAAACTCCCCAGCGCCAGGCTGGATGGTTCCTCTCCTTGAATTAATATGTAATTAATATTTCGCTTTTGCCAAGCGCTGGATTCGACAGACAGAAATTTTCACGTTACCGACGCGGTACCGGTCGGTTCTTCCTCGCCGCCCTGATTCTAAATGGAATAAATGAGGAAGGGGAAAAGAAAAAAAAAAACCAAAAAAACACCCCAAATCCAACCCTCGAACGGTTTCGATTCGCCAGCGAGGCAAACTGACAAAAAACTTCGCGAAAGTCAAGGATGCGCCTAAAATATTCCCATCCCTTCCCTGTCTGTCTCCGCCTCCCTGAAACAGCGAGGAAGAGGAAAAGGACATCTTTAAAATGCTTTTCTTTTTTTTTACTTTTTAAATTTTTATTTATTTAAAATTTCAACAGTGGATCACTTTTTTTTTCTTTTTTTTTTTTTTTTTTTTTTTGCAACCAAACAAGTAATAAATATTATTTAGCAACTTTTTTTTTCTTTTTGTTTTTTCTTTTTTGGTTTTTTTTTTTTTTTTTTTTACAAAAATAAACAGATGATAAAATCTCTGCAAGGGGCAGCGATAAGAAAAGTTGTTATTTCAGAAACAAGCCCAAGTTCTCAGTATTGCAACACGGACAGCGTGAAAGTTCCTACACAGAAAGAGCATTAAAGAGTTCAAACTTTGTTAAAGGTGGCAGGAACGTAAAAAAAAAAACAAACCCGAAACAAACGTGTTATACCCTTAAAAGTAACACAACCCACCAAACCCCAAGAACCCAAAGGAAGGAAATCAAGGCAAACCGACCCCTTTTTCACTCATGAGGCTGACACAGAACAAGTGCACGGACGGAAAGCTCAGGCAGAGCGGACTCGCGTCGTTATCGGTCTATTTACAAACCCCGCAGCGGAGAGAGAACCGGAGCAGGACCCGGCACTCCCGGAGCCCCCGGGATGGGCAATCCGGGGATGGGAGCCGGGAGCGGCTCGGAGGGCTCCGCGTGTAGAAACGAGACCTGGAGAGGGGAGGGAAGGAGCGCAGGAACGAATAAACGAGCCGAAGCCCCTCCGCAGTTTCGGTTCCTCCGGCAGCGGCGATCCCCGGCTCCGCCGCCCTCCCCTGCTCCGGAGTCCTCGGCATCGTCGGGAAATTAAAATCACGGGAGGTGCGCGGGGCTTTGCGGTGCCGGGGGGATCCCCCCGCGTTCGGGGAGCGGGGCAGACCCCGGGCGGGCTCCATCCCCTCCCGCCGCCCCTCCGGCGGCCCCGGGAGCGGAGCGGGGCGGTCCCGCTGCCGCCGGGGGGGAGCGTCTGTAGGTCCTGGAGGTGCCGGGGGCGCGGCGGGAGGGACTCATTTGGTGTCGGTGGCTAATCTGGGCAGGCTGGCCGTGCCCATGCCGGAGACGTGGTGGTGCGGCGGGGCCGACACCTGGCACATGCTGCAGGGGCACGGCATCCCCCCCCAGTGCTGGAAGCCGCTGCCCAGCGGGGCGGCGGCGGCGGCGGCGGCGGCGGCGGCCGAGGGCGACTTGAGGAGCCCGTGCGGGGGCCGGATGGAGCTGACGGCCGAGAGGCCGGAGCCGGGCAGGGAGGCGCTGGAGACGGCGGCGGGGGGCAGGATGGGGTGGTGCACGGGGTGCGAGGCCGGGTGGCCCGGGTGGCCGGGCAGCGGCGCCGAGTGCGCGCCCATGCCGCCGGGGCAGGCGGCGGGGTGGAAGCCGGCGTGGTGGCCGCCGTAGATCTCGCTGACCAGGCGCTTCATCTCCTCCAGGGAGTTGGTGAGCATGAGGATGTAGTTGCGCGCCAGGAGGAGCGTGGCGATCTTGGAGAGCTTGCGCACCGACGGGCCGTGCGCGTAGGGCATCACCTCCCGCAGCCCGTCCATGGCGATGTTCAGGTCGTGCATCCTCTTGCGCTCCCGGCTGTTGATCTTCAGCCGCAGCTGCTGCAGCTCCGGCTCCGTCATCTGCTTCTTGTCCTTCTTGGAGGAGGAAGAGGAGGACGACGAGGAGGACGACGAGGAGGACTTGAAGCCCAGCTTGTCCACCACCACCACCCCCGCAGCGCTCATGGCGCTGCGCAGCTCGGCGCTCAGCTCCGGCGGCGAGTCGCTCTGCGTGGAGCTGGACACGGTGCCGCCCGTGAAGCCCCCGCCGCTGCCTTTATTCCTGGCCGTGAGGAAGAGGTCATCGGGCTCCGGGGAGGACGGGCGGCTGGAAACCAGGCTGGCGTCCGAGTCCATGGCCCGGCGGGCGGGGCGGCGGCGCGCTCCGGGCAGCCTGCGGGGAGGGGAGAGAGCCCGAGGGCAGCCCCGCGTCAGCGCCCGCCGCGGCTCGCCGGGGCCCCGCGCCCGCCCCGTCGGCCCAGGAGCGACGGCCCCGGCGGGACCGGCCCCGCTGCCCGCCCTCGCCTCGCCGGGGGCGGCTCCCGTCCGGTCCCGTCCCGTCCCGTCCCGTCCCTCCCCCGGTTCCCGTGCGCTGGCGGGGTTCGGGGTCCGCGCGGGGCCGCGGGCGCGGGGGGCTCTCACTCATCACTCATCACTCACTCATCACTCACTCATCACTCACTCATCACTCACGCACTCACTCGCTCACTCACTCACCGTGGCGAGCGGCGCGCCGGGACGGGCGAGCACGGCAGCAGCGCGCACCTTGCGGCGGAGCCGCGGCCGCTTTATAGCCGCGCCGGGGAGGAACGATGTCACCGGGCGGGAGGGAGGGGGGCTGCGCCAATCCGCGGCGGCGGCGGGGGCACGGCTGATGTCACCGGGGCCGCTCCGGCTCGGTGGGGCGGGGGGCGCCGGCCGGAGCGGCGCGGGGAGCCCGGCGGGGGGGGCGCGGCGGGGGGGAGGGACTTTTGTCAAATCCATAATAAAACGCAACAATGACAGCGCCGGGAACAGCTGTTGGGGGGGCGGGACGGGACGGGAACGGGGACGGCGACGGGACCAAGCAGCCCCCGGCACGTCGGTGTTCCCCGGTGCCCGGCCCGTCCGCCGGCACGCAGCGGGCAGCGCTTCCCCCGCCCGGTGCCCGCTCCCGCCCCGAGCCCCGGCGTTATTCCCCCGTCAAGCGGTGCAAAGAGAGGCGGAGAAAAGCGAATTTCGGCCTCTGCGTTCCCCAAGCGAATGGCCCCGAGCATCCCCCCGGCTCCGGCCCCGCAGAGACCTGGAGAAGTTCTTGGAGTGGCCGCTTAAATCTGCCCCAAAAAAGCCTTCAGCGAGAAGGGAGAGGGAGAGGGGAGAGAAGGAAAGAAAGAAAGAGTAAAAGACGTTAAGAAACGAACAAAAAATGACCTTCGGAGATGCCTCCCGCCTTGCTGCGCCGCTCGCCCGGCTCCCGGCGAGTCCCCTCGCCCCGGCAGCTCCGCGCAACAGGCTCGGAGCTTCCTCGCACTGGGGTAAATCCCCCGGCCGCCCCCTCCCCGCCGGCCCCCCCGGCCCCCTTTGCCTTTGTTGTATTATTTTTACACCCGTGTGTTTCCCAGCTGGCCCGGCAAGCCTCAACCATCCGTTAAATATGTATTTAAAACGTTAAGAAGTGAAGCGTGGAAATGTGTTTCCCAACGGTTGCGGGGATGATCCGTAACAGGTCAATTAGGAAAATCTGTCCCCGCGACAGCCGGGCCCGCCGCCCGGCGTGTGTCCGTGTGTCCCGCTGCCGCCCGGCCCGGCCACCGGGGACGCGGGGCGGGCAGGGGGGACCCCCGAGGATGGGGGGGCTGGGGCTGAGCCCGGAGGTGCGGAGTGGGACGGGAGGGGAGCTGGGCAAAGTTTGGGGCAATTTTTATTATTTTGTGGGGAGCGGCAGCCGCAGCCGGGCGCTGCCTCCCCCTGCGGCTCCGAGAAAACAGGGCAACAACGAACACAACGAATTCAGCCCCGGAGCCGCTCCCGGCTCCCGGCAGGGCCCGGCCGGCGGAGGGGGAACCGGCCCCGGCCAGGCCGGGAGGGGCGGCGGGCGGAGGCATCGCCCCCAGGGCAGCCAGGAAAACGCCGCAGCGCTCGTCTGCTGTCCGCCAGGGCTCGGCAGTTTCCCTTCCTAAAGGCTGGGACCGTCCCTCCTCCAAAGAAGGCGCTGTCAGACGGGTGGGGGTCCCGGATTGCCCGTGGGGCCCGCCAGGCTCAGCCCCGGGAGCGGCGGGGCTCCGGCAGCGGGCCCGGCCCTGCAGCCCCCGCGGCCCGGGCAGGAACATCCCGGGAGCCCCCCGGGGCTGCAGAGGGGCCCTGGAGCTGAGCTGGGGTTCACCTGCCGAGGGGACAGCGGGGAACGGCGGGGAACAGCCCCCGGCCACGGCCTGGGCAGCGGGATGGACAGAGGGACGGACAGAGGGCAGGGATGGACAGAGGGATGGACAGAGGGCAGGGATGGACAGAAGGCAGGGATGGACAGAGGGATGGACAGAGGGCAGGGATGGACAGTGGGATGGACAGAGGGATGGACAGACGGCAGGGATGGACAGACGGCAGGGATGGACAGAGGGATGGACAGACGGCAGGGATGGACAGACGGCAGGGATGGACAGAGGGCGGGGGTGCCGGGGGGCAGCCGGAGCTCGGGGCCGCTGCGTCCTGAGGCCGTTCTGGCATCACCGTGGGGGCTCGGGAGGGGAAATGGGCAGTGGGCTGGCTCCTTTTCCTTCCTCTTTCCTTTCCCTTCCCCCTTCCCTTTCCTCTTTTCCTTTCCCTTCCTTTTCTACTTTTCCTTTCTCTTTTCTCCTTTTCCTTTTCTCCTTTTCCTTCCCCCACGTTTTTTCCCTTTTTTTTTTCTTTTTCCTTTTCTTCTCTTCTTCTCTTTTCCGTTTTTTCTTGTTTGTTTCTCCTTTTTCCTCTCATTTCTTCTTCTTTTTTTTTTTTTTTTTTTTTTTTTTTTTTGTTAATTTATTTTCCTCTCCCTCCTGCAGAGAGGAAACCCTTGTCCGAGTCCGCAGCAGAAATCTCGGGATCTGAGTCCCTAAGGGAGCAATGTCCTTGGTGACCACTGTCCGTCCGTGTGGACACGAACCTGAGGGGCCGGGATCGGGATCGGGACCGGGATCGGGACCGGGATCGGGATCGGGATTGGGATCGGGATCGGGATCGGGATCGGGATCGGGATTGGGATCGGGATTGGGATCGGGATCGGGACCGGGACCGGGATCGGGATTGGGATCGGGATGGGGATCGGGATCGGGATCGGGATCGGGACCGGGATCGGGATTGGGATCGGGATTGGGATCGGGATCGGGATTGGGATTGGGATTGGGATCGGGACCGGGATCGGGATTGGGATCGGGATGGGGATCAGGATCGGGATCGGGATCGGGACCGGGATCAGGACCGGGACCGGGATCGGGATCGGGATCGGGATCGGGATCGGGATCGGGATCGGGATGGGGATCGGGATGGGGATCGGGATCGGGATCGGGATCGGGACCGGGATCGGGATCGGGATGGGGATCAGGATCGGGATCGGGACCGGGATGGGGATCGGGATCGGGATGGGGATCGGGATGGGGATCGGGATCGGGATCGGGATGGGGATGGGGATCAGGATCGGGACCGGGATCAGGACCGGGATCGGGATCGGGATGGGGATCAGGACCGGGACCGGGATCGGGACCGGGACCGGGACCGCCCGGTGCTGCTCTGCCGTCCTGCCAGGGGGTGCGAGGAGGAGGGGACGGTCCCTGCCGCGAGGTGACAAATGAGATGTCGCACCTCCCCCTCCCCGGCCTGCAGCCGCCCCTCGCTGGCGCATCCCGGGAAGCGGCCCCGGAGGGTTCCCAGAGGAGCCCTTCACCCGAACTTGATTTTGACACTAAAATGTGGAGCAGAGCCCATTTGCCGCGCTATGAATATGGATTTTTTTTTTTTTAATAGCGTCTGTAGACAACTAAGGCATGAATGAAGGCAATCAGGGAACATGATGAAGTGATAACTTAATAAAAACCAGACTACTGCTCTCATGCTGGAAATCGCTTGGAATGTCACTCGGTTATTGCTGGATGGGGTTTATTGCCCGTATCCCCCGAGCCCGAGGGATGCCCTCGGCCCCGCTGGAGCCGCCCCGCCCGGGCCGGGAGGAGCCCGAGGCACCCGAGGGACCGAGGCTCCCGCGGCTGAAAGCGGCTTGGGCGCTGCTCGGGAAGTCAGAGCTGTCTGACTGTCCGCCCATCTGGGCCCCAGAGCCTCGGGAAGATCCCAGTTCAGAGCGGGATCTCCAGGGATCCTCTCCTGGGGTCACCCCAAACCCCTCCGGGGTGCAGAGCTCGGCACCTGCCAGCGAGGAGAGGAGCTCAGGGAGGGCAGATACCACAAACATCAGGGGGAGAGGGCACAGCCACGGGGAGAGAAAGTCCAGCAGTCAGCTTTGGCCCCTTTTCCTCGGTTTTTTGTTTTTTTTTTTTTTCCTTTTTTTCTTTGCATTAATTTCCTTCTGGCTGCGTCTCAATCAGGTACAGATGCATTTTGCTGTTCGGACTTGCAGGTGGAGCCCAGCCCTGGTGCAGCTCCACCTGCCCAATTAACACATTTGATACCTGCGGGCTCCGAGAAGGAAACTGGAGTTCTGCGAGCGGGGCAGGCGCTGTTCCTCCCTCGGGGCTCTCCTCTTTTCCAGCGCTGCGTTTGTTTGTGTTTTGTGTTCGCACTCGCTCCGTGGAAGTGCTGGAGACACACGCGCCTTGCCAAAATCTCAGCATGCCTTCCCATTCAATCAGAGACGGGAAAAGCTTCTCATCTTCACAGGAGTCACCCAGAGGGAAGCCTCAGAAATACCAGAGCTGATGTTTGTGATATCTGCAGGATTAAAAACATGCGGGAAATTGGCCATCTCCTGCTCTCATTCAGCAGGAAAAAAAACCCTTTTTATTTATAAACTTTTGACACTCAAGAGCCCGCTGTCAGCGAGAACACAATAATTAAATTGGTATTTAAAAGGGAGGCCGGATCCTGCGGCTGGTGTCTGTCAGGCTCCTCAGGTCCCTCCCAGCCCTGGCCATCCCTGGAACCGGCCTCACACCCCGGGACTGACGGGAACGGTTTGGGATTGTTCACCTGGGGAGGAGAAGCTTTGGGATGAGCTCAGGGTGGCCTTGAAGGAGCCCCAGGAAAGCTGGAGAGAGACAATTGCCAGGGGATGCAGGGACAGCACCCAGGGAATGGCTGCAGTGGCAGAGGGCAGGGCTGGGTGGGATCTGGGCAATGAGGAATTGTTCCCTGGCAGGGTGGGCAGGGCTGGGATGGAATTCCCAGAGCACTGCAGCCATTCCCTGGGTGCTGTCCCTCCATCCCTTGTCCCCAGTTCCTCTGCAGCTCTCCTGGAGCCCCTTCAGGCCCTGCCAGGGGCTCTGAGCTCTCCCTGCAGCTTCTCCTGTCCAGGTGAGCCCCCCCAGCTCTCCCAGCCTGGCTCCAGAGGGGCTCCAGCTCTTGGGGCATCCCCAGCACCCTATGGACCCATCCTGTGTCCTTCCCATGGAATGCAGAATGAGTTTCCAGTTCTCATTTAAGTTTCCTGACTAACGTTATGAGAACCCTTTGTCACACTTGGCCACTTGTGTCACTCTTCTACTCCCCTTCTTCTCTTTCCCATTTCCCATGGCTTGGGTTTGGCTGGGAGCTCCTTAAAAATGAGCCAAAATGGCAAAGTTTTAGTGCTGAGAGAGCCCAAACCCACGGGGGTGTTTTGCTTCCCATGCAAACTCCCACTGGAAATCAGTTTTATCTGATTTATCCCTTTGTCCTGTCCCTACCCTGGGCTCATAAGGAAAACTCCTCCAAACTCCTGGTGCTACAGGTGAGTGCCCCTGTCTGACCGAGCCCTGAGGGTTTGGTTGCTGTGGGAACGATCCCTCAGGCAGGGGGGTTGGTGCCTTCAGAGAGGGTTTGATGTGGAGGCAACGAGGCTTGGGCTGAGGTGGAAACACTGCCTGGCCCAGGGCTTTGCACTGCCAGCCTTGTGGGAGGTCCTTGGAGAGGAGAAATCGGAATTGCAGAATGTCCTGAGCTGGAGGGACCCCCAGGGACCCCCCAGTGCCAGCCCTGCCCTGCCCAGACCCCCCCAAGCCCAGCCTGGGCATCCCTGGCAGCGCTGGCCAAAGGCTCCTGGAGCTGTGGCAGCCTCGGGGCCGTGCCCATTCCCTGGGCAGCCTGGGCAGTGCCAGCCCCCTCTGGGCAAGAGCCTTGCCCTGCTGTGCAGCCTGAGCTGGCCTGGCCCAGCCCCAGGCGCTCCCTGGTGCTGTCCCTGTCCCAGAGCAGAGCTCGGAGCTGTCCCTGCGCTGCCCCTCGGGAGGAGCTGCAGCCCCGGGGAGCTCTGAGCTCAGGCTGCTCCAGGCTGGGCTGCCCAGGGCACCTCGGGGGCCCTCCTGACCCTTCCCCAGCCCCGTGTCCCTCCTCTGGGCCCTGTCCAACAGCTCCTGGTCCTTCATTGACGCACCCAGAACTGTCCCAGCACTGGGGGTGATGCTGTCCCAGGGCAGAGCAGAGCGGGACAATCCCTCCCACCAGGTTTGTTTATTAACATGAAAAAAGCCCCTCCCCAGAAGGCTGGAAAGCCGAAGGCTCTGTCAGAGGTTTCCCGAGGTTTCTCTGGCAGTTTTGGGGGGCCGGAGCGGGGCTGGCACTGCCGGGGGGCAGCTGAAGGCGGCGCTGGCAGCGAGCAAAGCCCGGCCCGCACTGAGGACAGGCCCCAGCCCCGCAGTCCCCGCCGGCCGCGGTGTCAAAGGTTGCGGCAGTGTCCCCCCCGCCCTCGGGGTGCCTTTGTTCGGCTCGGTGGCCCCAGCAGATGGCCCAAAAGCCGCACCCCGGCCGGCAAAGAGGGACCACATGTGACGAACCGTGGATGTCTCATTAGCACACGGGGCGGGGGGGCTGGGGAGGGGAGCAAGGATGAGAAAAAAAAAAGATAAAAAGAATACACAAAGACATTTACATATTTACATTGTTTCTCCCTCATTTCCAATTCTCCTTTCGCTGGAGTGGCAGTGGGCTCGCTTTTCTCCTTCTGTTTGTGTGTTTACTTGTGCTAAATAGATTATGATAATCAGGCACATAAATGCATGCAACTGTTATTATGGCATTTTAATCACAGAGGTTTTCACTGGAAGCCTTCATTAGAATTCTCATAATCTCACTTGTTAGTGTAACAAACAGTAATAAATGCCAAGGAACTGGGATTAAGTCAGAGACATTCAGACATTAAAGGAGGAATATGGAAATGTTGTCAAATCTCCGCATTATTTATTGAAATGTCACACAAACAGTTCAGGTCTTTCAATATCGCTCTCATTAGAAGGAGAGGCTGCGTGGCCACCTGAAGGCAGCAATTACATTTTTCGGGAGTGCTGCAGCCATATGGCCCCCCTCCCCAACTTTCCCGGGATGGTTTTGAGCCATCGGCTCCGGTCCCTCAGCCCCACCCCGGAGCTGATTTTGGGGAAGGGGGTGGCTCAGGGGCGGCTGGGTGTGCCAAGGGATGCCCAGAGAGGCTGGGGCTGCCCCTGCATCCCTGGCAGTGCCCAAGGCCGGGCTGGACACTGGGGACAGTGGGAGGTGGCCCTGCCATGGCAGGGGTGGCCCTGGGTGGGATTTGGGGTCCCTCCCACCCAAACCCCGCCGGGGTTCCGCGGTTCCATGACGGTGCCATCCGGCTTTCCTGCGGCTCTGGGATCTTCGCAGGGCGGTGCCCGCTGCCCCCTGG
>JANCRA010000087.1:692211-729711 GCA_024362935.1 Setophaga petechia | reverse complement strand
TTCCCTTTCTAGAGAAAGGACCCATTTTAGAGGAGGCACCAGATCGTGCTTTATCAAATAAAACCCCACAGCAGCTCCTGTGCAAGCAGGAACTGCCCTTGGTGTGTGTGAGGGAGGCAAATCCGCGTGGCACAGGAAACAGCAAAACCAGAGGCATCCTCCAGGGAGAGGTGCAGAGGAAATGCTGAACCCAGCAGGATCCCAGAGCTGGATCCAGACACAGCAGGATCTGAACCCAGCAGGATCTGAACCCAGCAGGATCCCGGGCTGGATCCAAACCCAGAAGAATCCAAACCCAGCAGGATTCCCAGGCTGGATCCACACACAGAAAAATCCAAACCCAGCAGGATTCCCAGGCTGGATCCAGACTCAGAAGAATCCAGACCCAGCAGGATTTCCAGCAGGATCCAAACCCAGAAGAATCCAAATCCAGCAGGATTCCCAGGCTGGATCCACACCCAGCAGGATCCACACCCAGCAGGATCCAAACCCAGCAGGATTCCCAGGCTGGATCCACACCCTGCAGGTCCAAACCCAGCAGGATTCCCAGCAGGATCCACACCCAGCAGGATCCATACCCAGCAGGATTCCCAGCAGGATCCAAACCCAGAAAAATCCAAACCCAGCAGGATTCCCAGGTTGGATCCACACACAGAAGAATCCAAACCCAGCAGGTTTCCCAAGAGGATCCACACCCAGAAGATTCCCAGCAGGATCCAAACCCAGAAAAATCCAAATCCAGCAGGATTCCCAGGCTGGATTCAGACCCAGCAGGATTCAAACCCAGCAGGATTCTCAGGCTGGATCCACACCCAGCAGGATCCAGACCCAGCTGGATTCCCAGCAGGATCCAAACCCAGTGGGATCCAAACCCAGCGGGATCCAAACCCAGCAGGGTCTCAGGCTGGATCCAAACCCAGAAGAATCCAGACCCAGAAAAATCCAAACCCAGCAGGATTCCCAGGCTGTATCCACACCCAGCAGGGTCCAAACCCAGCAGACAGACAAGGGCATCCTCACATCCCAAGTCTGGATCTCTAAAATCCGCAGTTCCGCTCCCTCTGCCTCCCTCCCCTCCCCAGGGCTCCAGCAGGGATCGCTGTCCCGGGAGCTGCTCCGGCCCCGTTTCACCCCACACCTCCCCCTGCATCCGAGGGCCAGTGTTCCCGCAGCCCCGGGAGTTTTTTAGGATTTTTCCAGGCTGTCCCTCTCTCCCCACACCCTGCTGAGATCTGTTTGTGCCCAGCTGTGTGCCCCAGCTCGGTGCCAGAGGAGGGGTCGGTGCTGGAGTGCCCCCAGTTCCCACCCGTAGGAATGTGCCCCTTGTGAGTGACAAAACTGGCCTTAGTCCTTTTAAAAGGGAAATAAACCCACGAGTTTCTCTCTTCAATCTGGTGAAAAAGGCATCTCACAGGACTTGAGGGACTTCACCTCAAATTTAAGGATGGGTAATTGCACATAGCCAAAAATCCCACCTGGGAAATTTACTGGAAAAAGAACAAACAAACCAATGGCTTTGGTGAGGTGTTTTACCAAAAGCAAAAAAAGCCTCTTGCACCTAAATCAATTTTTCTCTATAAAAAATTTGTTATTTTGTCTTTTAGTAAAACCTTTTGGTTTCCAACACTGCAACAAAAGCCATCTCACTGATTTTATGGCTCCAAAAGTAGCTGAGCTATCTTAGGTGTGAAATAAACCTCCAAGAGCTGATCAGACCTGGCTCAAAGAGGCTCCTGTTTCTCCCACTGGATTCCCAAAGGATCCTCCCGAGCTGAGGAGCTCCAGAGGGATGTTCCTCTCTTGGCAGGGGTTTTTGTGCCTGCTGTGAGGATAAAAACAAGGGGAGAGATTCCTCCTCCCTCTTGGTGAGGCTCTGGCAGGGTTTGGATCTTTGGGGACATTCTGGATTTATTACTCTGGGTTCCCTGTGCTGCTCCCCCTGTGAGGATCAGCTGGAGCTGGAGCATCCCTGACCCCTCCCCACGTGTGCCTGGGCTTTCAGGCACATCTGGAACAGCTGGAAGGGAATGGGAATGCCTGGAATAGCAAGGCTGCTTTAGAATCCCGCAGGAGCCTCCTCCTGGCACGGGCTGTGAGCAGGTCCTGGAGCAGCCCCTGAGCTGAGCATCCTGCAGAGCCCCCTCAGAGGGGCTGCAGGGGCTCCTCACCCTCGGGATCTGAGCTGAGCATCCTGCAGAGCCCCCTCAGAGGGGCTGCAGGGGCTCCTCACCCTCGGGATCTGAGCTGAGCTGAGCATCCTGCAGAGCCCCCTCAGAGGGGCTGCAGGGGCTCCTCACCCCTCGGGATCTCTCACTGCTCACAGTGACCCCGGGATGGGTCACAAAGTCTCTGTTCCCAGCCTGGTGCTTGAAGAAGGAGTCAGAGCTCTTCAGTTCTCTGTCTCAAGGTTGTTCATTGCTCCTTATCTATAAAATTCTTTCTCCTGTCCAGCTGAGGTCCATTCAGCAAGACAGAGGCACTCTGCCTGCCCCAGGGCAGTGTTATGTGTTTATACTAAAACTACCTGTACAATGTTTACAATTCCTTCCCAATCCCTATCACCTATGTCAGACAGTGAGCTTCTACTCTAAACCAATCTAAAATTGCCAAAATCACAGCAGAAGATGGAGGCCAAGAAGAAGAAGGAGAGAGGCTGGACATGCCCAGATCCCTCCGTTTTGCCTCCTGAACCCCCATTCTAGAAATCCCAAAAATCTATTTTTCACCTCGTGATAAATTCACTGTCATTCTACTTAAACTGTCATGGTTGCAGATCTTCATCTAAGGTTGGTCATTTGCTCCATGGGTCACAATCAAACCCACAGAGGCACTGTGGGCTCTGTGCCAGGGTCTCTGAGCCCCCTGGCAGGGTCTGGGCTGCTCAGGACAGCCAGAGGGATGTGCTGGGTTCCCACACTTGCCAGAACCTCAGCACAGCCAAACCCTGCTCTTTGTGGCCACCTCAGTGTCAGGAGCTGGGGATGGAGCTGGGGATGGAGCTGGGGATGGAGCAGGGAAACCAGGAGAGCTTGGGAGGAGTCACAGGAGAGGCTCAGGCTGAGGGATTTGTGAGGGGGAAGTTTGGGAAGGAATTGGAATTATCAGAGAATCCCAGACTGGTTTGGGTGGGGAGGGACCCCAAATCCCACCCAGAGCCACCCCTGCCATGGCAGGGACACCTCCCACTGTCCCCAGTGCCCAGCCTGGCCTTGGGCACTGCCAGGGATGCAGGGGCAGCCCCAGCTGCTCTGGGCACCCTGTGCCAGGGCCTGGAAATGAAATTCCTGAAGAGGGAAGGGGAAGGAGCAGTGGGTGCAGCACCAGGATGGAGCACAGGGTGAGGAGGAGGACGGGGGTGTCAGGAGAAAGAAGGGCCAGGTAAGAGAAAGTTGTTTCTTTTTGCTTTGGGTTTTTGGGAAATCCCAAAGAAGGGAGAAAGCTGTTGCCTAAAAAAGGGAGAAAATTCCCAAACCCCACGTTAGCTGTTCTGCAGGCCTGGGCTCAGCTGGGGCTGGGCTCTGTCTGCAGCAGCACTGACACACCCAGAGCACACAGCCTCCAGCTGCACCAAGGGAAATCCAGGCTGGAGAGCAGGGAAAAGGTTTTTGCAGCCAGGGGGAGAAAGTTCTGGAATGGCTGCCCGGGGAGGTGGTGCAGTCCCCATCCCTGGGTGTGTTTAACAAAGCCTGGATGTGGCACTGGGGGCCAGGGCTGAGTTGGGGTGCTGGGGCTGGGCTGGGCTCGATGGTCTTGGAGGCCTCTCCCAACCTGGGCATTCTGGGATTCTGTGAGTTCTGGGAATTTTGTGAGTTCTTCCCTCCTGGGCTGCACCTCCCTGTCCATGCCCCGTTCCCAGGGCACACCCATGTGCAGGTGTGAGGGCCGGGGTGATGCCTCAGGTTTGGCTTTTCTGTTTTTCCCATTCTGTGCTGCTTTAGTGTGGGGTCTGGGTTCACATTCTGGGATGCTGAGCTCTGTGCACAGAGCAGGGACACAAAACAATTCCTGCTCCAGCTGGGCACCAAGGACAAATGATCCAAATCTCAGCCCAGGAGCACAAACCCCGTGGGCTGCAGAGAGAAAAACAAGGATGGGACTGCCTGGGCTAAAGCTGGGATGGGACAATGAACTGCAAGATGCAAATGGAGCAGAACTGATCCCAGGGACAGACCCCGTGCCCGGCCGTGCATTTTGGGGCCATTTTGGGTCATCTTGGGTTCATTTTGGGGCCATTTTGGTTCATCTTGGGTTCATTTTGGGGCCATTTTGGTTCATCTTGGGCTCATTTTGGGGCCATTTTGGTACATCTTGGGTTCATTTTGGGGCCATTTTGGTTCATCTTGGGCTCATTTTGGGGCCATTTTGGTTCATCTTGGGTCATTTTGGGGCCATTTTGGTTCATCTTGGGCTCATTTTGGGGCCATTTTGGTTCATCTTGGGTTCATTTTGGTTCACTTTGGGTCCATTTTGGGGCCATTTGGGTTCATCTTGGGTGCAGCCCTGGCTGGGCTCTGGTGCTGCCCAAGGTGGGTCCATGGAGGAGATGCTTTGCATCAATCCCTGCTTTATTCCGGGACTCTGCCCAGCCCCTGCTCTGGCTCAGCCTTCCCAAGCCCGGTTTTTCAGGAATGAAGGATTCCTGCACAAGCTGGGGCTGGCTCGGCTGTTCCTGCTCTCGCCTTTCCCTCTTTTTTCCTGCCTCTCCCTCTCTGTTCCCGGTTTTCTTGGCCTTCCTGGGTGGTGCTGAAGTTGTGATGTCTTGAATACCAATAGTGAAGCTGAACATATGTGAACCTTTCCTAATCCTGCTAATCTTCCTTCAAAAACCTTTCTGAAAGTGGAGGCAACATCCAGATTTAAAAAAGGGGGAAAAAAAAAGAAAAAGAAAAAAAAAGAAAAAAAGGAGGGAAAAAAAAAGCTCCTGAGCATTTTAATGACAAATAATCTTTGTACAGGGGGAGGGGGGCTCTGCCTCAGCTGGAGATGGAGCTTATGAACTACAGCAGGTAGAAATAACTGCTGTATTACCTCATGTAATCTCCGCTATTCAGGGTCAGATTAGGCCTGAATGCGAGCCCAAAGAGACTTCTCTTGTCAAGCGGGGACTTTGTCCCCAGCACGGCTATTAGGCGCTAATTAGTTGTGACACAGAATTACCCGCAGCACAATGGCCAGCGCAGCCTTACGAGTCCTTTGCAAGCGCTCGGAGGAGCTCAGTGGATGCTCCTTCCAATCTGGGCTCTGCTCGGAGGTGGGGATGGCTCCGGGTCCTGCCGGGCTCGGTCCGGCCGGGGGCTGGGCAGGAGGGAGGGGATGGCACGGAGGGGATGGATGGCAGGGAGGGGATGGCAGGGAGGGGATGGCAGGGAGGGGATGGATGGCAGGGAGGGGATGGCAGGGAGGGGATGGATGGCAGGGAGGGGATGGATGGCACGGAGGGCATGGATGGCAGGGAGGGGATGGATGGCAGGGAGGGGATGGCAGGGAGGGGATGGCAGGGAGGGGATGGCAGGGAGGGGATGGATGGCAGGGAGGGGATGGATGGCACGGAGGGCATGGATGGCAGGGAGGGGATGGCACGGAGGGGATGGATGGCACGGAGGGGATGGATGGCACGGAGGGGATGGATGGCAGGGAGGGGATGGATGGCATGGAGGGGATGGCAGGGAGGGGATGGATGGCAGGGAGGGGATGGCAGGGAGGGGATGGATGGCAGGGAGGGGATGGATGGCAGGGAGGGGATGGATGGCAGGGAGGGGATGGCAGGGAGGGGATGGATGGCAGGGAGGGGATGGATGGCACGGAGGGGATGGATGGCAGGGAGGGGATGGCACGGAGGGGATGGATGGCAGGGAGGGGATGGATGGCAGGGAGGGGATGGATGGCAGGGAGGGGATGGATGGCAGCTCCTCCTCTGGTCCCATCGTCACCCGAGCCCGGTTCGTGTCCACCAGGGTGCGGGAGACCCCCGGGGGGAAACGGGACCTGTGAGGGTGCTCAGAGGGGTCCGAGGGTGAGGGGAGAGACGAGGATCTGACTCCATGTTTCAGAAGGCTGATTTATTATTTTATCATATATGTTATATTAAAACTATACTAAAAGAATAGAAGAAAGGATTTCAAACTATCTAAAGGAATAGAAGAAAGGATTTCATCAGCAGGCTGGCTAAGAATAGAAAAAGAAGGAATAAAATTTTATTTTATTTAACAAAGATTTGTGTCTCAGACAGACTCTGAGCCAGCTGACTGTGATTGGTCATTAATTAGAAACAACCATGAGACCAATTACAGACACACCTGTTGCATTCCACAGCAGCAGATAATCAATGTTTGCATTCTGTTCCTGAGGCCTCTCAGCTTCTCAGGACGAAAATCCTAAGGAAAGGATTTCTCATAAACCATGTCTGTGACAGGGACCCGATGGGATCAGTCACTGTAAAACCAGGCCCAGTTGGGGATGCCCTGTGAGGCTGCCCCAGAGCAGGGGCTGGGCAGAGTCCCAGAATAAAGCAGGGATTGATTCAAAGCATCTCCTGCATGGACCCACCTTGGGCAGCACCAGAGCCCAGCCAGGGCTGCACCCAAGATGAACCAAAATGGCCCCAAAATGAACCCAAGATGAACCAAAATGGCCCCAAAATGAGCCCAAGATGAACCAAAATGGCCCCAAAATGAACCCAAGATGAACCCAAATGGCCCCAGAATGCACGGCCGGGCACGGGGTCTGTCCCTGGGATCAGTTCTGCTCCATTTGCATCTTGCAGTTCATTGTCCCATCCCAGCTTTAGCCCAGGCAGTCCCCCCTGTTTGTTTTTCAGTGACAAATGAGCCATGCCCAGCCCTGCCAGGCACCCACAGGCTGAACCCAGGGAAGTTCCCTTCCCACCTTGACGAGGTCTCTGCTGTTGAGATGACCCCGAGGTGGTGGAAAGTCTCTTTTTCCCAGCCCCAAGACTGAAGAAGCAGACAGAGTTCCTTGGCTCTGGTTCTCAAGGTTGTTTATTTTCTCTTATCTGTTCCATTCTTTCTCTGACCTGCTGAGATCTGTCCAGCAGGTTGGGTTGTGGCACACCGACCACCTTGGGGTGGTGTTGGCTTTTTATACTAAAACTACCTGCACTTTATTTACAATAATTTTCCAATACCTATCACCTATGTCAGACAGTCTGTCTCTATCCTAAACCAATCCCAAAGTGCCACCATCACCCAGAAGATGGAGGCCAAGAAGGAGAAGGACAGGACATGCCCAGATTCCTCCATCTTGCCTCCTGAACCCCCATTCTAAAACTCCAAAATTCTACATTTTCACCCTGTGATAAATTCACTGTAATTCTACTCAAACTCTTGTGGTTTGTAACTCCTCACACAAAGCTGGGAATTGTTTCCATGGGCTAAATCAAGGGCACAGGTGGTTTTGACTCTGTGCCAAGGTCTCTGAGCCCCCTGCCAGGGTCTGGAGTCCTCCAGGGCAGGCAGAGGAATGTCCTGGGTTCTGACATGACCTGGCCAGTCCCACCCCACAGGCTGAACCCCAGAGAAATCCCCTTCCCACCCCACCAGTCCTGGCACAGCTGCTTCCCCCCTCTGGGAATGGCCCTGAGCAAGGAGGAAGCACAGCCCATCCCATCCCCATCCCATCCCATCCCATCATCCCATCCCATCATCCCATCCCATCATCCCATCCCATCATCCCATCCCATCATCCCATCCCATCCCATCATCCCATCCCATCATCCCATCCCATCCCATCCCATCCCATCCCCATCCCATCCCCATCCCATCCCATCCCATCCCATCCCATCCCATCCCATCCCCATCCCATCCCATCCCATCATCCCATCCCATCCCATCCCATCCCATCCCATCCCATCCCATCATCCCATCCCATCATCCCATCCCATCCCATCCCATCCCATCATCCCATCCCATCATCCCATCCCATCCCATCCCATCCCATCCCATCCCATCCCATCCCATCCCTGCAGGGACAGCACCCAGGGAATGGCTCCAGTGCCAGAGGGCAGGGCTGGTGGGACATTGGCAATGAGGAATTGTTCCCTGGCAGGGTGGGCAGGCCCTGGATCCCTGGCAGTGCCCAAGGCCAGGTTGGACATTGGATTTTGGAGCACCTGGCACAGTGGGAGGTGTCCCTGGCACAGAAGGAGCTCCAAAGTCCCCCCAGCCCAGCCCATTCTGGGGTTCTGTGGTTCCAATCTCACTTTTGTGCTGATCCCCCAAAAGACCAGGCCCTGAACCCTGCCAGGGCTCACACTGCTCTCCAAGATGAGGAATTATTTTCCTTTTTCCAAGAGGAATTCTTTTCCACTGGAGCCCAGCACGGCCCCTGTGCCCTGCCCCAGAGCCCCTGGCTGCAGTGGGGCCCAGCACCCCCAAAAGGAGGGGAGAGCTCCCCTCCCTGCTGCTGCCCCTCTCCAGCCTGGACTGCCCCTGCAGCACGGACACTGTCACAGACACTGTCACAGACACCTTGTGGAAAATCCTTTCTCAGGGTTTTTCCTGCTGGAGCTGAGAAGTTTCAGCAGCAAATGTAAACAATTATTAATGTAATAAATGTATAAATGTAAACAATGATTATCTGCTGCTGTGGAATGCAGCAGGTGACGAGGCAGACAGGAGACATTGCTCATCCGCTGATGACCGACAATTCTCAGATTTATTGATTAACAGAAACACTTTTATAATCACAGTAATAAGGCTCATCCATATTGCAAAAATAGAGCTCACCATTGCTCAGCTATAAAAAGTCAGTCCCACCTTTCTCAAGATGTTTGTGGCTTCTTTTTTACCTCCTGTTATCACATAATTTATTAAACAACTTCTTGCTGAAATAAACCATGGCCTTGAATTAGGCAGCTGTTGCTTTCTCAGATGGATTTCTCACGTTTCTTTTCCCATGGACTGTGTCTCAATAAAAACTGTCCACAAACAGGTCCACCTGTGATTGTCTCCTGTAGATGTTTGGATTTGCTGACCACTCACGGTGGAGCTGCTCTTGCTCTCTGCAGACACAGACCTTTGTTATTATTCTTTCTTTTCTATTCCTAGGATATCTCCTGAAGAAGCTCCTTTCCTTCCTATTTCTATGTTATATATATATCATAATAGAATCAATCAAGCCTTCTGATCATGGAATCAAGATCCTGACTCTTCCATCCATCTGAAAACCCCTGTGGCCACCATCACAGGAGACAAATTACAGCAGGCACAGAAATGCAAAGCGAAATTCCAGCTTTTATTCCCCTTCCCTTGCTGCAGAGCACCTCCTTCCCAAAGTATTCCTGTGGGTTTCAAAGGGAAATGAAACCCCTTGAAAGGGAGAGGAACAGACCCAGCAATCTGCTTGGGTACTCAGCGCTGTAATTTGTTAATTTTTCCCCAGTAAATGAGTTAAGTCAGCACCTTTGATGTCAGCCTGTGATAACGTGAGATTATTATTTTTCCTTAGGTACCGTTTTCACAAAATATCTGAACCTCAGTTTTAATGAGGAGTAAAGCTTTAATGTTCCTGTAGAGAGAGAAAATGTGGTTTAAGTATTTTATTTTATATTTTATTTGATTTGATTTTATATTAATTATTTTTATTATTTATTTTATTTTATTTTACTTAACTTTATCTTATATTTATTTTTATTTTATTTTACTGAACTTTATGTTGCATTTTATTACATCATTTTAATTTTTTACTTTTATTTAAATTTTTAAATTTTATTTTGTATTTGTTTATTTTGTTTTGGTTTTTTTATTTTATTATATTTTAATATTTTATTTTTCTTTATTTTAATTTTTAAATTTTAAATTTTAATTTTCATTTTAATTTTTAAACATAATTTTGTATTATTTTATTTTATTTTATTTTATTTTATTTTATTTTATTTTATATTAAAAAGTTATAATCCGTGTTCCCCTTTTTAGCAGTTGGAGCCCAGCTGAGCAGGGATTTGCCCTCAGGCTCCCTCTGCTCTGCCAACAAACTGATCCCATTCAAACCCGAGCCCAAATTAATGCTGGGATCAGGGGCTGGCCCTGTCAGGGGCTGAGCCTGGCCTTGGGCCAGCATCTCTTCTGAATTTATGAGCCCCAAACCCCAAACCCCTGCCCAGGTCCCCCTGTCCCTGCCCAGATCCCCCTGTCCCTGCCCAGGTCCCCCTGTCCCTGCCCAGCTCCCCCTGTCCCTGCCCAGATCCCCCTGTCCTTGCCCAGGTCTCCCCTGTCCCTGCCCAGGTCCCTCCTGTCCCTTCCCAGGTCCTCCTGTCCCTGCCCAGGTCCCTCCTGTCCCTGCCCAGGTCCCTCCTGTCCCTGCCCAGGTACCCTTGTCCCTGTCCCTGTCCCTGCCCAGGTCCCTCTGTCCCTGCCCTGTCCCTGCCCAGGTCCCTGCCCAGGTCCCTCCTGTCCCTTCCCAGGTCCTCCTGTCCCTGCCCAGGTCCCTCCTGTCCCTTCCCAGGTCCCTCCTGTCCCTGCCCAGCTCCCTCCTGTCCCTGCCCAGGTACCCTTGTCCCTGTCCCTGTCCCTGCCCAGGTCCCTCTGTCCCTGCCCTGTCCCTGTCCCTGTCCCTGCCCAGGTCCCCCTGTCCCTGCCCAGGTCCCTCTGTCCCTGCCCAGGTCCCTCTGTCCCTGCCCAGATCCTGTCCCTGCCCAGGTCCCCCTGTCCCTGCCCAGGTCCTGTCCCTGCCCAGGTCCCTCTGTCCCTGCCCAGGTCCTGTCCCTGCCTGGTGCTCCTGTCCCTGCCCAGGTCCCCCTGTCCCTGCCCGGGTCCCCCTGTCCCTGCCCGGGTCCCCCTGTCCCTGCCCAGGTCCCTCTGTCCCTGCCCAGCTCCCCCTGTCCCTGCCCAGGTCCCCCTGTCCCTGCCCAGGTCCCCCTGTCCCTGCCCTGCCCAGGTCCTGTCCCTGCCCAGGTCCTGTCCCTGCCCAGGTCCCCCTGTCCCTGCCCAGGTCCCCCTGTCCCTGCCCAGCTCCCCCTGTCCCTGCCCAGGTCCTGTCCCTGCCCAGGTCCTGTCCCTGCCTGGTGCTCCTGGCTCACTCCAGCTCTTGGTTGAAGCCGTTTCCTGACCCCTCTGCCCTTTGTGGGCACTCACAGCCCCTGAGCAGGAGAAGCTGTGAGAGGGGCAGAGCAGAAGTGTCAGAGCCCAGCACATCCCTCTGGCTGCCCTGGATGGCTCCAGCCCCTGCCAGGGGCTCAGAGACCCTGGCATGGACTCAAAACCACCCATGCCTTTGATTTTAGCCCATGGAAACAATTCCCAGCTTTGTGTGAGGAGTTACAAACCACAAGAGTTTGAGTAGAACGATAGTGAGTTCATCACAAGGTAGAAAAGTAGAATTTTGGGGTTTTAGAATGGGGTTCAGAAGCCAAGATGGAGGGATTTGGGTGCTTTGTCCTTCTTCCTTCTTCTTCTTGGCCTCCATCTTCTGGGTGATGGTGGCACTGCTGGATTGGTTTACAGACAGACTGTCTGACATAGGTGATGGGCATTGGAGAATTATTATAAATAAAGTGCACATGGTTCTTAGTATAAAATGATGACACCACCCCAAGGGTGGTTAGTCTGCCTCGGATTGACTGGCTGGACAGACCTCAGTGGGTCAGAAATTGAATGTTATGGATAAAAAAAATAAATAAACAACCTTGAAAAGCACAGCTGAGGAATCCTGGCTCCTTCTTCAATCTCGGGGCTGGGAAAAAGAAACTTCCCAACACCTCGGGGTCATCTCGAGCACAGGAACCCCAGAAAGAAGGGAAAACAATTCTTACCTCTGCTTGCTGCTGCTGCTGTTCTGCACATGTAGAATGTGTTAGAAGATGATTTATCTAGAAGAATTTAGTAATTAAATTCTACTGAGAATTGTTTTGTTTCCTTAGCCAGTCACTCAAAGCTGTGTCCTGACTGTCAGCACACACTCACGAGCTTTTCAGTAGTTAGCAGTAAGTATTCTTTAATCTTCTTTATTATAGTATTCTTTATTTTATAGTCTATTATTCTTTATTTTATAGTCTACTATTCTTTATTTTACTAAAGTATTCTTCATCATAGTATTCTTTGTTTTATAGTATAGTGTTCTTTATTTTACTGTAGTATTCTCTGATATTCTTTATAGTATAAATACAGTACAGTATAATGTAATATAGATTTAACAAAGCGAGTGTTCAACATTCTGAAGCCTTAGAATCAAATAGCAATATTTTCCCAGGCACTGGGGGTCTTAATTCCTGTACTTTGTCACCCTTGGGGAGTGGCTGTGCCACCTCCAGAGACTGCAGAGTAAACCCTGTGAGATTTCCTCATGCCTTACACCGAGGTGCTGTGTCCTGTCAACACTCACTCACGAGCATTTCAGTAGTTAGTGGTAAATATTCTTTAATATTCTTTATTGTAGTACTCTTTATTCTATAGTATAGTATTCTTATTTTATAGTATAGTATTCTTTATTTTACTATAGTATTCTTTAATATTCTTTATAGTATAAATATAGTATAGTATAATGTAATATAATTTAACAAAGTGAGTGTTCAACATTCCAAAGCCTTAGAATCGAACACCAATCACTTCCCAGGAGTTGGGGGTCCTAATTGCTGTATTTGTCACCCTTGGAGTGGGGCTGTGTGACCTCCAGAGACTGCAGAGTAAACCCTGTGAGATTTCCTCATGCCTTACACCAAGGTGCAGCCAGCTGGGGCTCCCCCAGCTCTCCTGGGCTGTGGGGGCTGAAAACCCCCCTGGGCATGGGGGCTGTGGGGTTTAAACCCTAAAATTCACCTCTGGCCAGGGGCTGGAGGGACCCCCCAGCTCCCAGCCCCTCCTGGGGGGCACAAACCTGGCCATGGAGGTGAAGTGTCCCCTGTCCTTGTCCCCTGTCCTTGTCCCCTGTCCTTGTCCCCAGCCCCTCTCGGGTGCCTGGGGCTGGCTCAGCCCCCATCAGCAGGTACTGAACACGTCCAGGGTGCAGCAGGAATTCGTGGATCCACCCTCAAAGGTTTGGCTGATTTATTTTTGCTATAAATCCATTTCTTTGGAGCGGTCTGAAATTGATTTCAGGCTCGTTCCTGCTTCCCCCCATTTGGTTGTAATTTGGGATGTCAAGGAAGTGGTGCTGAAAGCAGGAGATGGGCGGCTCTGAAAGGGGATTGTCTGTCCCATCTGGGCAGAAGATGCTGCAGGGGGGATGAGGGAGAGGAGAAATTTGGGCTGGATGTGTTTGCACATGTGCAGGGCTGGGCAGGAGTGACTTCCAAGGGAAAGGGAAATAAAAGAGAATCCTGAGCTCCACTGAACCATCCCAGGGTGAGTCAGGAGCATCCCTGGGCAGGGAGGGAAAACAGACCCAGGGAAGGTTCAGAACCTGCTGGGCTCAGCTTTAGAATCAAACCAGGCCTTTTCTGAGGACCTGAAGGGATAAACCAGACCTCTCCAGCAGCTCTGTAGGAAAATAAAGCAGGGAAATAGGAACAGACTGGGTGAATTTCAGTCCTTTCCATCTGCACTGAGTCCAAACCAGAGGACCCTGCTCAGTGGTGCCAGTGACAGGACAAGGAGCAATGGCCAGGAACTAAAACACAACAATTCCAGCCCAGCCTGAGCAAGAACTTCCTCCCCTGGAGGGGCAGAGCCCTGGCACAGCTGCCCAGGCAGGGGCTGGGGTCTCCCTCTCTGGGGACATCCCAAAGCCCCTGGGCAGTTCCTGTGTCACTGCTGCAGTGACCCTGCCTGGGCAGGGCTGGGCTGGGGGGCTCTCAGGTCCCTCCCCACCCCAGCCATGATTTAATTCATGTTTAATTCATGATTTCTGAAGTATGGGACAAACTCCTGCTGTCATTTTCTGCAGCTCAAGTGCAAAGAGTTGTAGATGAGGCAGAGACAATACAAAGCCACACACTCCATTTTCAGAAGGCTTCAAGCTGGTTTTGTTCCAGCATGGATGCTTTTTGTACATTCCTACAAAAACTCAGAAGTTTGCATTTTAGTCATTGCTCACAAAGTGCTCACTGGAATGGGCAGTTACAGGTTTCTCCTATTTCTCCTTCTTTCTTTCTTGGTTTCTGTGTCAATGGCCTTGGTAGGGAATTCTTTCAGGGGTGAGCATGGATCAAACTCCTCTCTCCTCACAGAAGTCCCTGTGGAACCTCTCCCATGCAGTGACAGCCACAGCCTGGCCCGTGTCCCCTGTGCCCTTTGGACACTCTGTGCACCTGGGGCAGCTTTGGCACCTGAGTTTGTCACACCTGGGAGCTCCCCTGCCCTCTGCAGCAGCTCCTGAAACGGGACATTATTGCAAGCTGGGCACTAGGAGAGAATAATTCAAGGAAATGATAATACTTGCTTTCAAGGAAATGGTAATATTTGCTTTCAAGAAAATGATAATATTTACTTACAGCAGCTTGAGGAGCCAGCTGGGAGGCTCAGGTGGGGCTCACCTGTGGTGGTGTTGTGTGAGGGTCCTCAGGAGAAGGTGAGAGATGAGAATTGACTCCAAGTTCTCAGAAGGCTGATATATTATATTATATTATATTATATTATATTATATTATATTATATTATATTATATTATATTATATTATATTATATTATATTATATTATATTATATTATATTATATTATATTATATTACATTGTATTGTATTACATTGTATTAGATTATATTACATTGTATTATATTACATTACATTACATTACATTACATTGTATTAGATTATATTACATTGTATTATATTGTATTATATTATATTGTATTACATTATATTACATTGTATTATATTATATTATATTATATTATATTATATTATATTATATTATATTATATTATATTATATTATATTATATTATATTATATTATATTATATTACATTACATTACATTACATTACATTATATTATAGTATCACATTACATCACATTATATTATATCATATCATATTATAAGAAAATTATATACTAAAACTATACTAAAGAAAGAGAAAGGACACATCAGAAGGCTGGACAAGAATGAATAATAAAAACCTGTGACTGACCAGAGAGCCCAAAACAGCTGAACTGGGATTGGCCATTAACTAAAATCAATTTGCATGGAACCAATCAAAGATGCACCTGCCACATTCCAAAGCAGAAAAACACAGGGAGAAGCAATCAGATAATTATTGTTTACATTTCTTTTCTGAGGCTTCTCAGCTGCTCATGAGAAAAAATCCTGGTGAAGGCATTTTCCAGAAAATATCCTGGGGACCCTCAGCTCCAGGTCCTGCCAGGCAGGGCAGGGACAGCGCCGTGCTGGTGTCACACGGGTGTCACACACGTGGAGCTGGCACACCAGGGGTGTCACAGGGGTGTCCCAGGGGTGTCCCCCACACCTCCCACCCAAGGGCAGCACCTCAGGGTGATCCCACTGTTCTCCCTTGGGCTGAAGGGCTCCCTCTGCTCCCCTGCAGCCCTGGGTGCTTGGGGACACCTGGGGACAGATGGGACAGGACCTGATGGGGTGCAAAGGCGGCTGAAGGACTCCCTGTTTGCAGGCTCTCCTTCACCTGTGTCCTGCTCTGAACAGCCAGGTGTCTGCAAGGAAGGCAGGAGCCTCCCCTGAAATGGAAAATGCAAACCCCCTGTCTCCAAATTATTGTAATTTTGCTTTTTGTTTATTGCTGTCTTGGTTTGAACAGCCAGGTGTCTGTAAGGAAGGCAGGAGCCTCCCTTGAAATGGAAAATGCAAACCCCCTCCCTCTGAATTATTATAGTTTGGAAATTAAGGAGCTCTTGGGCAAGAATATGGGAGTAGGAATGACAGCTCTTTATCAGGAAAAATCAAATAAAAACGCAGTTCTTTATCAGGAAAAACAAAATAAAAACACAGTTCTTCATCAGGAAAAATCAAATAAAAATGCAGTTCTTCATCAGGAAAAACAAAATAAAAACGCAGTTCTTCATCAGGAAAAATCAAATAAAACACAAACCAGCCCTGCCAGAGTGAGCCCATGCCCTGTCCCCTGTGTGCCAGGGTGGTGTCCCAGCCCCATGCCAGGGGGCTCAGCCCTCCTGCAGTGCCAGCTGTGCTTCTGCTGGAGCAGGGATCCTGCACAGGGGGGAGTTTTCCTCTGCAGCTCCAGGGCTGCTGGTGCCTTGAGCCCAAACCCTTGTGGGAACGTTTCTGGCACTGCCAGCCCCAATCCCTCTGCCTTCCCTTTCCCACCTCGCCAGCCTTACAGGGAAAAGCTGGACGGGTTTTCCAGAAAAATCTGTTCCTTGGAATCCCCCGCAGTGGTGGCTCTTCCTGGGGAACCTCAGCTCCATTCCCACCTCAGGGAGGAACCTCAGCTCCATTCCCAGTTTAGAGAGGAAATTCAGCTCCATTTCCACCTCAAGGAGGAAATTCAGCTCCATTCCCACCTGAGGGATGAAATTCAGCTCCATTCCCACCTCAGGGAGCAAATTCAGCTCCATGCCCAAGTCAAGGAGGAAATTCAGCTCCATTCCCACTTTAGGGAGGAAATTCAGCTCCACACTCATCTCAGGGAGGAAATTCAGCTCCATTCCCATCTCAGGGAGGAAATTCAGCTCCATTCCTACCTCAAGGAGGAAATTCAGCTCCATTCCCACCTCAGGGAGCAAAATCATGTCCATTCCCACTTCAGGGGTGAAATTCAGCTCCATTCCCACCTCAGGGAGGAAATTCAGCTCCATTCCCACCTCAAGGAGGAAATTCAGCTCCACACTCATCTCAGGGAGGAAATTCAGCTCCATTCCCATCTCAGGGAGGAAATTCAGCTCCATTCCTATTTCAGGGAGGAAATTCAGCTCCACACCCACTTTAGAGAGGAAATTCAGCTCCATCCCCACCTCAAGGAGGAACCTCAGCTCCATTCCCACTTCAGAGAGGAAATTCAGCTCCACACTCATCTCAGGGAGGAAATTCAGCTCCATTCCTACCTCAAGGAGGAAATTCAGCTCCATTCCCACCTCAGGGAGGAAATTCAGCTCCATTCCTACCTCAAGGAGGAAATTCAGCTCCATTCCCACCTCAGGATGGAAATTCAGCTCTGTTCCCACTTTAGAGAGGAAACCTGGGACCCTCTGGGCTTGTGTTGATTCCTGAGCAGGAGCTCCAACCCTCAGGCACCAGTTTGGCACAGAGTTCACCCCACAGGGGAATTTTTCAAGGCTGCAGAGCCAAAGGAGGGATGGTCTTCCCAAAAAGTTCCTCTGGCTTGGGTGACCCAGGTAAAGACCAAGCAAAACCTCCCAGAAGTTTTGTTAAAGGGTTGGAGCCTGTGCAAGTAAATGGGAAATAAAGAAAAAGTAAATAGAAAATAAATCTGAGGAATAATGGAAAATAAAGGGGCTGGCTGCTCGAGGGGATGTCCCTGTAGTGGCCTTGTTTTTGTCTCAGGAATACTGGGAATGTTGTGTATATTGGGAATACTGGGAATATTGTGTATATTGGGAATACTGGGAATATTGTGTACATTGGGAATGTTGTGTGTATCAGGAATATTGTGTATATTGGGAATGTTCTGTTTATTGGGATTGTTCTGTATATTATATTGGGAATATTGTGAATATTGTGTATATTGGGAGTATTCTGTATATTGGGAATGTTGTGTATTTTGGGAATATTGGGAATATTGTGTATATTGGAGATGTAGTGTATATTGGGAATACTGTGTACATTGGGAATGTTGTGTATATTGGGAATATTGGAAATATTGTGTATATTGGGGATGTAGTGTATATTGGGAATACTGTGTACATTGGGAATGTTGTGTGTATCAGGAGTATTGTGTATATTGGGAATGTTCTGTATATTGGGATTGTTCTGTCTATTATATTGGGAATATTGTGTATATTTGGAATATTGTGAATATTGTGAATATTGGGAACATTGTGTATATTGGGAATACTGTGAATATTGTGTATATTGGGAGTATTGTGTATATTTGGAATGTTGTGTATATTGGGAATATCATGCATTCACCAAGAGGGATTTGTACCAAGGATGCTCAACTTTAAATCCAGGTACAAAGAGAATTTTTGTACATTTGTTTGTTCGTTTATTCTGGGTTTTTTGGTTGGTTTGTTTTGGTTTGGTTTTTTTTGGTTTTTTTTTTGTTTTTTGTTTTTTGTTGTTCTTGGGGTTTTTGGGTTTTTTGTTGGTTTTGGAGTTTTTTGTGGGGTTTGTGTTTTTTTTTTTTTTTTAATTTTGGTTTGGGGTTTTTTTGGGTTCTTTTTTTCCCTTGAAAAATGAGAGTGGCCTGGCTATGCCTTGTCAGGAAATTACTCATCTTTTTACCAATCCCTGCATAGCAAAACACGAGATTTTTTTATACAGCCACTCCTGGAAGCTTTTAGTATTTAACACACCACGGAGTTGTTTTTTGCTGTTGTCTCAGCCTGTTAATGCTTCTGGCTGGGCTCTCGTGCCAGAGCACAAAATTTACAACTGGCCCAGCTTTTTTAGGGAAAGGAGATGATAGTTTGGGTTTGGAGGTTTTTTGTGGGGTTTTTTGGTGGATTTTTTCTTTGTTTTTTTTTTTTTTTTTAATTATTATTATTGTTATTCTTTTGCAAGTGATGATAGAGCTGGACAAAAAAGTGCTGCTAAATTTCCGCCCCAAATTCTGCCCCTCAAGCCTGACCGTGCCTCTCCCAACGGGAGGAAATCCTCCTTAATTTATTGGAGGGGCGCTCTTTCAGCTCGCGTTTTAGTGGGAATTTACAATGCCCCATGCCCTCATATTCACCTTTCCCTCTTCTCAAGTAGGTGCACACAATGGAATTGTCTGGGCCGCAGAAGCAGGGATGCTTTTCCCCAGCAAGCCCCATTAATTGGGAAGCAGCAGACAACTGCCAGGAGAGCGCGGGGTGCGATTATCAGCGCCGGGTGAGAGCCATTAACAAATGGAGAGTGTCATCTTCAGAGCACAAATATTTTCCCTGCCCATAATACCCTCTCGAGGGGACCTGAAGTGGGGCCGCATTGTCCGCCTGCTCCCCAGCCCACCGCCCATCTTTTTCTTTTTTTTTTTTCTTTTTTTTTTTCTTTTTCTTTTTTTGCCACTGCTGGGTTTGGGAGCCGGAGCTGCCCGAGCTGCCGGCGCTCGCGGGCCATTGTGAATCTCCCCTCGGACAAAGCATTCCCGGCCCTTCCTCCGGGCCCGGAGCCGCACGGACACCCCAAAACTGGGGGTAAAATCCCCCAGGGGGGCATCCCCCAGAAGGGCTCTGAAATCCAGGGATGAAATCCTGGGGGATGAAATCCTGGGGGATGAAATCTCAGGGATAAAACTCCGAGCATCCCCCAAAAGCGCTCTGAAAGGCGGGGATGAAATCTCGGGGGATGAAATCCCAGAGATAAAACCCCGGGCATTCCCCAGAAGCGCTCTGAAATCCAGGGATGAAATCTCGGGGGATGAAATCCCAGGGATAAAACCCCGGGCATCCCCCAGAAGGGCTCTGAAATCCAGGGATGAAATCCTGGGGGATGAAACCCTTGGGGATGAAATCCCTGGGGATGAAATCCCAGGGATAAAACCCCAGGTATCACCCAGAAGCGCTTTGAAAGGTGGGGGATAAAATCCCGAGCATCCCCAGACGCATCCTGAAAACCGGGGATGAAATCCCAGGGATAAAATCCCGGGTATCCCCCAGAAACACTCTGGGAGCCAGGGATAAAACCCCAAGCATCCCCCAGAAGCGGCCTGAAAACCGGGGATGAAATCCCAGGGGATATATCTGGGGGATGAAATCCCGGGGGATAAAACTCCGGGTATACCCCAGAAGCATTCTGAAAACCGGGGATGAAATCCTGGGGGATAAAATCCCGAGCATCCCCCAGAAGCGTTTTGGAAGCCGGGGGATGAAATTCCGACCTTTCCCCAGAAGCGCTCTGAAAGGTGGGGGATGAAATCCCAGGGGATGAAATCCTGGGGGATGAAATCCCGGGGCATGAAACCCCAGCCATCCCCCAGAAGTGCTCTGAAAATTGGGGCATGAAATCCCGAGTATCCCTCAGAAGTGCTCTGAAAACCAGGGGATGAAATCTCAGGGGATAAAATCCCGGGGGATAAAACCTCGGGCATCTCCCAGAAGTGTTTTGGAAGCTGGGGGATGAAATTCTGTGTATCCCCCAGAACCCCTCTGAAACCTGGGGGATGAAATCCCGGGGGATGAAACCCCGGACATTCCCCAGAAACGCTCTGAAATCCCGGGGGGTAAAACCCTGGGCATCCCCCAGAAGTGCTTTGGAAACCGGAGGATGAAATCCCGGGGGATAAAATCCCGGGGATAAAGCCCCGGGCATCCCCCAGAAGCGCTCTGAAATCCCGGAGGATGAAATCTTGGGGGATAAAACCACGGGCATCCCCCAGAACCACTCTGAAATCCGGGGATGAAATCCCGAGCATCCCCCAGAAGTGCTCTGACATCCCGGGGGATGAAGCCCCGGGAATCCCCCAGAACCACTCTGAAATCCGGGGATGAAGCCCCGGGCATCCCCCAGAAGCGCTCTGAAATCCCGGGGGATGAATTCCCGGGGGATGAAGCCCCGGGCATCCCCCAGAAGCGCTCTGAAATCCCTGGGGATGAATTCCCGGGGGTAAAGCCCCGGGCATCCCCCAGAAGGGCTCTGACATCCCGGGGGATGAATTCCCGGGGGTAAAGCCCCGGGCATCCCCCAGAAGGGCTCTGAAATCCCGGGGGATGAATTCCCGGGGGATGAAGCCCCGGGCATCCCCCAGAAGGGCTCTGAAATCCCTGGGGATGAATTCCCGGGGGTAAAGCCCCGGGCATCCCCCAGAAGCGCTCTGAAATCCCGGGGGATGAATTCCCGGGGGTAAAGCCCCGGGCATCCCCCAGCAGCCGCTGAGGATTTTCCCGAGGCGCTGCCGCGGCCGGGGCCGGGTCCCCTCGGTGCCGCTGCGCCGCTCTTTGTGGCGGCCCGGCGGAACAGAGGATGGGTTTGTCGGCCTGAATCGCGGGGATTGTTTCACATCATCGGCCCATTGAGCCTCTCCCCTCCCCTGTTGTAAAACAGCGGCCCCGGCCCGGCGAACAGTGCGGGCTTTGTGCGGCCGCACGATACCACCCAGATTTTACCTCGGCCCTCGCCGATGCCGGGTTTTGTTCCCCCTCAAAAGAAAGCATTTGCTCGGGGGAGGGGAGGGGGTGTTCCTATTGCTTCCACTAACACGGAGGTTAAAGGAAAGATTGATGGGAGAAAGTTCACCTAGAAAACCAGGATAAATTTCTGGCTGGCCAAGGCCAGTTGTTTCATTGTCCGAGGGCCATGTTTTTTGTTAATTATCTCTCACTCTCGCCTTTTATCCAGGAAACCGGCAGCAAAGCGCGGAGAAAGGAACAGGATATAGAGGTCAGCGGGTCCCGTTTGGCCACCTAGGTATTCCATTGGGGATGGGGAGGGGAATGAGGAGCGGGCCCGGCTGCTGGGGCCGGGGGAAGTGGGGACCAGCCAGCAATAACCGGGGGTAGCCCCGGGATTCACAGCCCGGAGTCCCACTCCTGTCTGCCAGCTAAAAAGGAAAGGAAAAAAAAAAAAGAAACAAAACGGGGGAAAAAAAAGGAGGAAAATAGGAAAAAAATAAAAAGCAACACTGGAAAGGGACTTTTTCTTTCTTTCTTTCTTCTTAAAGGGAGGAAAGTTGCTTCAAACAAGCTCATGTTGTCAAGGAAATAAACCTTAGTGAGGGGAGGCATTAAACACACAGCTGCTGGACTTGGCCGGCCCGAGCCACTGGTGGCAGTGACAATGATTCTTGGTGGCAGCAAACCAGATCGAAACATAAATAGGGCTGCATGAAAGGAGAGGAAATGGAACAAAACAGTTCCTCGGGTACCACTGGCAGAGGAATAACATCAATTTCGATTAAAAAAGCAAAAGAATTCTCCTGTTTCCACACATTAGTAAAGGCATGCAAATTCATAACTGGCCAACAATGTACCTTTGAGATGCAGCTGCGCCCCACAAACGGCGCCTTTCTCCCCGCAGAGAAGCGGGGCTGTCTTGAGCAGAAAGAAAACAGCCATTGAAAGGAGCCACCAGGGTCCCGGCAGCGGGAGGGAGCGGCAGAGGTGGGGGAACGTGTTGGCTTTGGCAGATGCGGGAGGGACGAGGCTGCCACGGAACGGAGCCTGCAGACCTGCGGGTGCCCAACGGCGGCGGCGCTGCCCGGGCACGGCGGCTCTGGGCAGGCAGGGCACGGCCAGGGCACGGCCAGGGCACGGCCAGGGCATGGACAGGGCATGGACAGGGCACGGCCAGGGCACGGCCAGGGCACGGCCAGGGCACGGCCAGGGCATGGACAGGGCACGGCCAGGGCACGGCCAGGGCACGGCCAGGGCACGGCCAGGGCATGGACAGGGCACGGCCAGGGCACAGCCAGGGCACGGCCAGGGCATGGACAGGGCGCAGCACAGCCAGGGACAGAGCCAGGACACAGCCAGGGATTGCCATGCCCAGGGACACAGCCAGGGATTGTCATGCCCAGGGGCACAGGCAGGGATTGCCATGCCCAGGGACACAGCCAGGGATTGCCATGCCCAGGGACACAGCCAGGGACAGAGCCAGGACGCAGCCAGGGATTGCCATGCCCAGGGGCACAGGCAGGGATTGCCATGCCCAGGGACAGAGTCAGGGACACAGCCAGGACACAGCCAGGGATTGCCATGCCCAGGGACACAGCCAGGGGCACAGGCAGGGATTGCCCTGCCCAGGAGAGAGCCAGGGGCACAGCCAGGGATTGTCATGCCCAGGGACAGAGTCAGGGACACAGCCAGGACACAGCCAGGGATTGCCATGCCCAGGGGCACAGCCAGGGGCACAGCCAGGGATTGCCATGCCCAGGAGAGAGCCAGGGGCACAGCCAGGGATTGTCATGCCCAGGGACAGAGTCAGGGACACAGCCAGGACACAGCCAGGGATTGCCATGCCCAGGGGCACAGCCAGGGATTGCCCTGCCCAGGGGCCACAGCCAGGGCACAGCCAGGGATTGCCATGCCCAGGGGCACAGCCAGGGATTGCCATGCCCAGGAGAGAGCCAGGGGCACAGCCAGGGATTGTCATGCCCAGGGACAGAGTCAGGGACACAGCCAGGACACAGCCAGGGATTGCCATGCCCAGGGGCACAGCCAGGGATTGCCCTGCCCAGGGGCCACAGCCAGGGCACAGCCAGGGATTGCCATGCCCAGGGACACAGCCAGGGCACAGCCAGGGATTGCCATGCCCAAGAGCACAGGCAGGGATTGTCATGCCCAGGACACAGCCAGGGATTGTCATGCCCAGGACACAGCCCGGGGCACAGCCAGGGATTGCCATGCCCAAGAGCACAGGCAGGCATTGCCATGCCCAAGAGCACAGCCAGGGATTGCCATGCCAGGGGCACAGCCAGGGATTGCCATGCCAGGGGCACAGCCAGGGATTGCCATGCCCAAGAGCACAGGCAGGGATTGCCATGCCCAGGGTCACAGCCAGGGATTGCCATGCCCAAGAGCACAGGCAGGGATTGCCATGCCCAGGGGCACAGGGCAGCTCTGGGCAGGGCACACAGAGCCCCGGGTGCTGTCCCAGCCTCTCCAGGAGGGGGGGCTGCTCCTCTCTGTGGTGTTTCTGATAAAAACGAGAGCAGGGTCCCGGTGTCAAAGTGATTTCAGCATTTCTTATAATAAAAGAAAGGCCCAAAGCAAGGGGCACTACAGTGATTTCAGTATTTATTACAATAAAAGAAAGGCCCAAAGCAAGGGGCACTACAGTGATTTCAGTATTTATTACAATAAAAGAAAGGCCCAAAGCAGGGAGCCCAGGCCAGGCAGGAGCGTTCCCTTGAGGATGCTGCAAGGCCTGCAGTGATGGCCCCGATGTCCCAGGTGGAGCTGGACACGTTCACTGGGTCAGAAGCCCCTTTTTCCCTGTTTTTTGTCCCTCTGGATCGGTTTCTGTTTGGATCCTTCATTTGCATGAAGGTTTTAGGCCTTGATTGGCCATTGCAGCTCTGTCCAGGCTGGCTCGTGGTGCACTTTACTGAGGGGTGTTATGATGCCTTGATGACTTTATTTCTTATAACTGCCCTTTAACCCCTTGTACAATATAACAACCAAACTAACAGTACGTGCTTAACGATCTGTCAACTATTTTACAACAGTTTCTAACCCATTTTTAACATTTCGTGGGGCTGGGATGTGCCCAAGCCATCCTTCCCTGCTGGGGACATCTCAGGGAGCCACCATGTCCCACTTAGTGTCACCCCACCCCTGATTTATTGGAGAAATGAACAGCTCTGAGCCCATTTGTCCGGGATGGAGTGGCAGAAATGGACCTGACTTGTCTGGAATTCCTCATCCTGGGTGCAATGGCACTCCTGGCAGAGCTGTCAGGTGAATTCCCAAAGGGCAGCACCAGCCCTGCTCCTCCAAAGCAGCCCTGGAGCAGCAGCAGGGAGCTGAGCCCAGGAGCTGAGCTGAGCCCAGGAGCTGAGCCCAGGAGCTGAGCCCAGGAGATGAGCTGAGCCCAGGAGCTGAGCCCAGGAGATGAGCTGAGCCCAGGAGCTGAGCTGAGCCCAGGAGCTGAGCCCAGGAGCTGAGCTGAGCCCAGGAGCTGAGCCCAGGAGATGAGCCCAGGAGATGAGCCCAGGAGCTGAGCTGAGCCCAGGAGCTGAGCTGAGCCCAGGAGCTGAGCCCAGGAGCTGAGCCCAGGAGATGAGCCCAGGAGCTGAGCTGAGCCCAGGAGCTGAGCCCAGGAGCTGAGCACAGGAGCTGAGCTGAGCCCAGGAGCTGAGCCCAGGAGCTGAGCTGAGCCCAGGAGCTGAGCCCAGGAGCTGAGCTGAGCCCAGGAGCTGAGCCCAGGAGCTGAGCTGAGCCCAGGAGCTGAGCCCAGGGAGCTGAGCTGAGCCCAGGAGCTGAGCCCAGGAGATGAGCCCAGGAGCTGAGCCCAGGAGCTGAGCTGAGCCCAGGAGCTGAGCCCAGGAGCTGAGCCCCACAGAGCAAAGCCCTTGTGGTTCCCCTGGAAATGGGCTTGGGGCTCCTCCTCGGTGTGTGGGGATCACTCCTCTCACTCCTCTCACTCCTCTCACTCCTCTCACTCCTCTCACTCCTCTCACTCCTCTCACTCCTCTCACTCCTCTCACTCCTCTCACTCCTCTCACTCCTCTCACTCCTCTCACTCCTCTCACTCCTCTCACTCCTCTCACTCCTCTCACTCCTTCTCCTGTTTCACAGCTTTGGACGCCCATTCCCACAGCTGAAATTCCATCCTGGCCGTGTCAGCCCAGGGAATATCTGAGGTTTTGTGCTCTCCCCTGCAGCCCCTTTGGGTCCTGGGTTAAACCCACGGGCCCAGTGAAGGTTTGGCTCATTGTCTGGAAATCAGATTTTCTCCTGCAGCCAGCCCATCCCCAGGAACGCTCCCTCTGGGATTTATCTTCTTCATTGGATAGAAATCATTTGTGAGGGGACAAGGCCACTGTCAGGGAACAGAGTGGCATTGACACCCCCAAACAATGCAGCAATTCTTGCCCAACCATAAAATCAATGGCTGGCTGTTGGTGAGTCACTGCTTTTAAGCCCCTAAACCGATTGAGAGCTCTTGCCTTGTCCTCCTGCCCACCACGGTGACAGTTGTGTCCCCGCCTGGGCCCGTGAGCCTGGCAGCATCTGACAGCTCTCCATGAATTGGCACTTCTGCTGTCCTTGCACGAGCTGGGGGCACTGTGGCAGCATTGTGAGGGCCGGGCAGATGGGGCAGAGCCGTGCCCACGGGCACAGGGACAGGGACAGCTGAGCCCTGCCCTGGCACTGCCCGGCCACCAGCGCTGGCACCCGGCTGGGCAGCAGTGCCAGGGATGCCAGCTCCTCCTCCATGGGCTGCTCCTGAGCAACCTCGGGCAGCAAACGCTGGGATGGACCCGTGCAGACCCTGTGAGGACTGCAGAGCCCTCAGAGGGGACCCCACACTGGGGAACCCCTGGGGATCCATTGCTGGGACCCCACACTGGGGAACCCCTGGGAGCTGGGGATGGGACCCCACACTGGGGATCCCCAGGGATCTGGGGCTGGGATCCCACACTGTGGAACCCCTGGGGATCCATTGCTGTCCCCCCACACTGGGGGAGCCTGTGAGGATCCATTGCCATGACCCCACACTGGGGATCCCCGGGGATCTGGGGCTGTTCCCCCACACTGGGGATCCACTGCCATGACCCCACCCTGGGGGATGCCCTGGGGACCCATTGCTGTCCCCCCACCCTGGGGATCCCCCTATGCTGGCCCTGCTGTGTCACCCAGGGCTGGTGTCCCTCACCTCTGCCGGTCCCCACAGGCGCAGGGGGACAGCAGGGACAGCAGGGACAGCAGGGACAGCAGAGAGGCAGAGCCAGGCTGGGACACGGCCGGAGCTGCCCCGCTCGGGTCCCCGCAGGGCTGCCCCCCGTGTGCCCCTCCGGAGGGGACGCGCGGGTCCCATCAAGCCGCGGGGGGGGACGAGCGGGGACAGCTCGGCACCTGTGTGAGACAGGGTCAGGACACCGCGTCAGCCCCGGCTCCCCGCCGGCTGCCATGCAGATGAACGGGCACGGAGCCCCGGGAGAGCCCACCGGGCCCGGCGGCTGCGGGGAGCGCAGGGGACAGCGGGGGACAGGAGGGGACAGCAGGGGACAGCAGGGGACAGGAGGGGACAGCAGGGGACAGCGGGGGACAGGAGGGGACAGCAGGGGACAGCGGGGGACAGGAGGGGACAGCAGGGGACAGCGGGGGACAGGAGGGGACAGCAGGGGACAGCGGGGACGGAGCAGCAGCAGCTCCCGGGGCGATGCCCGTCGGGGATGTGGGAGCTGCCCCGGGGTGTGACCGTGCTCACAGGGGTTCTTGGATTCGAGGAGAGACGAGGATCTGACTCCCTGTTTCAGAAGGCTGATTTATTATTTTATTATATATATTACATTAAAACTATACCAAAAGAATAGAAGAAAGGATTTCATCAGAAGGCTGGCTAAGAATAGAAAAGGAAAGAATGATAACAAAGGCTTGTGACTTGGACAGAGTCCGAGCCAGCTGACTGTGATTGGCCATTAATTAGAAACAACCACATGAGACCAATCCCAGATGCACCTGTTGCATTCCACAGCAGCAGATAATCAATGTTTGCATTTTGTTCCTGAGGCCTCTCAGCTTCTCAGGAGGAAGAATCCCAAGGGAAGGATTTTCAATAAAAGATGTCTGTGACAGCCCCGTGGGACAGGTCCTGGCCAGGGCACACAGCAGAGCTCCCCCGGCCGGGCTGTGACAGCACCAGCGGCCCGGGGACAGCAGCGAGTGTCCCCAGCTGGGCCGGGGGGCTGCGGGCAGGAGCAGCCTCAGGACTCGCCCTGGGAATGAGAATTCCTAAAGACTTCTCACTGCAAACACGGTGCAGCTTCTGGCTCCTCCTGGCAGGGACCCTCTGGCTTTATCCAGATGGATGTTTGTCCTTGTCCTCCAGACAAACCACCGGAATTCCCTCGAGCTCCTCCCCAGATCCCTCTGCTTTAGCCCAGGCTGCTCTCTGCTCATCCTTGGTCCACGAGGGCCCCAAACCTTCCCTTCCCTTCCCTTCCCTTCCCTTCCCTTCCCTTCCCTTCCCTTCCCTTCCCTTCCCTTCCCTTCCCAAACCTTCCCAAACCTTCCCAAACCTTCCCAAACCTTCCCAAACCTTCCCTTCCCTTCCCAAACCTTCCCAAACCTTCCCTTCCCTTCCCAAACCTTCCCAAACCTTCCCTTCCCAAACCTTCCCTTCCCAAACCTTCCCTTCCCCAGTTCTCTCTCTCTGCATTTCTCTCTTTGTTTATTTTTTCTCTCACTTTCTCACTTTCTTTTTCCTGTCTCTCTTTCCTTCTCCCCTTCTTTCCTTCATTCTTTCCTTCTCCATCTTCTTTTTTGAGTCTTTATTCTCCTCTCCTTCCTTCCTTCCTTCCTTCCTTCCTTCCTTCCTTCCTTCCTTCCTTCCTTCCTTCCTTCCTTCCTTCCTTCCTTCCTTCCTTCCTTCCTTCCTTCCTTCCTTCCTTCCTTCCTTCCTTCCTTCCTTCCTTCCTTCCTTCCTTCCTTCCTTCCTTCCTTCCTTCCTTCCTTCCTTCCTTCCTTCCTTCCTTCCTTCCTTCCTTCCTTCCTTCCTTCCTTCCTTCCTTCCTTCCTTCCTTCCTTCCTTCCTTCCTTCCTTCCTTCCTTCCTTCCCCCCATTTTTAACCTCTTTTCCCCTTTCTCTGCCAACCCCACCCAAGCAGTGCCTGTAACCCCCCAGCAGTTTGAATTTCCCTTTTTTCCCTGCCAGTCCGGATCCTTTTCCTGCATTTTCCAGAGGGTTTGGGACCCGCGGGTTCCTCTCTGCTGCTGACACTGGGGACGATCCGAGCACAAAGAGCAAAGATCCCAACCCGAGCGCCGTGAATTTCCTCCTTTGGGCGATGTTATCGCCCCATCGAGCCCTTCTGGAGCGGCTGGAGGCTGAGGGTGCCCAGCGGCCCCGGCTGTGCCCCGAGCGATGGGGGATGCTCCAGCCGAGCTCCCTGGGGAAGGCAATGGGATTTATTCCGTGCCTCGCAGCAGATCCCGTGTTTGTGTCTGCCGAGGCGCTGGAGTGCCTCAGTGCAGCCCCGAGGTCCGGCAGGAGGAGATTTGCAGCTCCCCCGGCAGGGTTTGCGGCAGACAGCGCCGAGCTGGGGTTAACCCGGCCCTTTGTGCACGAAAACCAGCGCTGAATAAAAACAAGTGCAGCTGGAAATCCCTCCGGGAGTGATTCAGAGAGAGAGCAGCCCTTACACCCATCGGGGAGAGAAAAATCATCTTCCTCAAGAATAGGGAGACACTGAGAAGTCCTAAAGTATATTAGAGCAGCTTAGAGCTCTCGATGTGGGGGAGAAACCCCGGATATTATCCCCGGTGCTAAGGAGATTATCAATGGATTTCACTCCCCAATCCTTTTTACAACCCCCATCTCATTAGAATAAGTAATAAAGATGACATCACAGAGAGGTCTAATTGATCAAAAAGAGCTCCCTTTAACTGTGTCCAGATTCACTCCTGCCATTCAATGCCATTTTTTCTTTTTCTCCTCCCCGCAGAAACTCAGCCCTGCCTTTGATGGAACAGTTGAAAAGTTTTAGTATCAAATCAAACTCACGTCGTTATTATGCAAAGCTTCCCCCGGTACTCCGCTTTGGTAAATGACCTCTATTAGCATGCAGATTGACTGGGGATTACCAGAAGGTTTCCCAAAATAATCATCAGAAAATGTCTTTCTAAGGGCTGCGTTCCCCCTGCCTCGCCCCTTCTGCCGGCCGGGCTCGGGCAGCCCCGGCTGTCCCCAGATGGTCGCGGGGCTCTTGTTGTCCCCAGCCCCGCTCTGAAAGGGCCCCGGGATTCCCGGAGGGGGAAGCGGTTTTGTGCGGGGCAGCAGGAATTTTGCCCCAGATGCCCCCACAGCCAGGATGGGCCTCCCTGCCTGACCGGGAGGAGATGGGGAGGAGAGGGTACCAGAGCTGGGAGCTGCACATCCCGATCGAACTGCTGGAATCAGCCCCGTGAGGCTGAGGGAGCTGGGAAGGGGCTGGAGAATCCCTGAGGAGCTGGGAAGGGACTGGAGAATCCCTGAGGAGCTGGGAAGGGGCTGGAGAATCCCTGAGGAGCTGGGAAGGGGCTGGAGAATCCCTGAGGAGCTGGGCAGGGGCTGAGGCTGGAGCAAAGGAGGCTCAGGGGGCCCTTGTGGCTCTGCACAAGTCCCTGCCAGGAGGGCACAGCCGGGGGGGGTCGGGCTGTGCTCCCAGGGAACAGGGACAGGAGCAGAGGGAACGGCCTCAGGCTGGGCCAGGGCAGGCTCAGCTGGGCCAGCAGCAGGAATTTGCCCATGGAAAGGGAGCTCAGGCCTTGGCAGGGGCTGCCCAGGGAGCTTTGCAGTGCCCATCCCTGCAGGTGTCCCCTGCAGGTGGCACTGAGTGCTCTGGGCTGGGGACAAGGTGCCCATGGGGCACAGCTGGCACTGCATGGGCTGGCAGGGCTGGGCCCACCCAGGGATTTGGGATTCTCTGGAATTCCACCACTTTCACTCCTGTGTCCCACCTGAGGGGCTTCAGCCCACGAGCATCTCCATGGGGTGCAGCCAGGGCTTCCCACAGCCCCACAAAATAAAAATCCCAAGTCCCCGGGGCTGGCACAGCCCTGCCAGCCCATGCAGTGCCAGCTGTGCTCCATGGGCTCCTTGTCCCCAGCCCAGAGCACTCAGTGCCACCTCCAGGCATTCCCTGAACAGTTCCAGGTGATTTCCCCACCTGCCTGAGGTGGCTGCAGGAGGCAGAGGGGCTGGGGCTGCACAGACACGGTTTGGTGATTACAGACAAGAATTAACTGATAATTAATGCCATTAAAAGGTGACCAGCTGTGGGCACTGATGCAGAAAGTGTCAACACCAGCCCAGGGAAATCTTTGCCCGGTTTGGAGTGACCTGCAGAGCTCCAGAGCTGCCCATCACTAAAGCTGGCACCTCACCTCAGCCTGTGCTGCTGCTCCTGCTGCTGTCACAGCTCTGCTCCAAAACTGTCCCCAGGGGCTTCACCCGCAGCTCCCCAGGCCCTGCCTGTGCCAGCGCTGCCCTGAGGCTCTGGGAAGATAAAATCCCAGCGATGCCAACAGCAGAGGGACAAATTATCCACTGAATGAATCTGGAAATGCCCCTGATTCCCTCTTTTCCTTGTTTTTCCTTGTGGTGGTGAGGCTGCCCCAGAGCAGGGGCTGGGCAGAGTCCCAGAATAAAGCAGGGATTGATTCAAAGCATCTCCTCCATGGACCCACCTTGGGCAGCACCAGAGCCCAGCCAGGGCTGCACCCAAGATGAACCAAAATGGTCCCAAAACGAGCCCAAGATGAACCAAAATGGCCCCAAAATGAACCCAAGATGAACCCAAATGGCCCCAAAATGAACCCAAGATGAACCAAAATGGCCCCAAAATGAGCCCAAGATGAACCCAAATGGCCCCAAAATGCACGGCCGGGCACGGGGTCTGTCCCTGGGATCAGTTCTGCTCCATTTGCATCTTGCAGTTCATTGTCCCATCCCAGCTTTAGCCCAGGCAGTCCCATCCTTGTTTTTCTCTCTGCAGCCCACGGGGTTTGTGCTCCTGGGCTGAGATTTGGATCATTTGTCCTTGGTGCCCAGCTGGAGCAGGAATTGTTTTGTGTCCCTGCTCTGTGCACAGAGCTCACCATCCCATAATATGAAACCCAGACCCACACACTGAAGCAGCACAGAATGGGAAAATAGAAAAGCCAAACCTGAGGCATCAGAAAGATAACAGCCAGGAGTGTTACATACAAGTAAAAATCCTATAAAAGAAAATCCTTATCATATAATAACCTACTAATTCAACTAAGTACAGATAACAGCTAATCTATTTGTTCCCATGAAAAAAAACCCCATTTATTAAATTATTTTAATATGTATTTAATGGTGATTTATTAAGTTTTCAAAACGTTGATTTATTAAGTTATTCATAATGTTGATTTATTTTAATTATTTAAAATAATAATAATTGCAATTAATTTAATAATTTTTTATTATTTATTTTAATTATATTAAATTACTTTAATTTTAATTATCCCAAATAATTTAAATTAATTTAATTTATTAAAATATTTTAATTATTTTATTGAAGTATTTTAATATTTTAAAATATGGTTGTATCCTACATGTGTGCATTAACAGGATTATTTCCAGAATCTGGGATTCTTGGAGGATAAACTGGGCCAGCAGAGTGTCCTGGGATGGCCAGGAGAGCCCCTGGATCCAGGGGAGCATTGGGAAGGGCATTCCCAGCAGGTCAGGGAGGGGATCCTGCCCCTCTGCTCAGCTCCAGGGAGCCTCATCTGGAGTGTCCTGTTGAGCTCTGGGCTCCACAGCTCAAGGAAGACCAGGAGCTACTGGAGAGGGTCCAGGGAAGGGCACAGAGGTGATTTGGGGTCGGGAGCATCTCTGGTGAGAAGAGGCTGTGGGAGCTGAGCCTGGTCAGTCTGGAGAAGGGAAGGCTGAGAGGGGATCCATCCATCCACTCTAATACCCCATCCATCCATCCATCCATCCACACAAATACCCCATCCATCCATCCATCCATCCATCCATCCATCCATCCATCATCCATCCATCATCCATCCATCCATCCATCCATCATCCATCCATCCATCCATCCATCCATCCATCATCCATCCATCCATCCATCATCCATCCATCCATCCATCCATCCATCCATCATCCATCATCATCCATCATCATCCATCCATCCATCCATCCATCCATCCACACAAATACCCCATCCATCCATCATCCATCCATCCATCCATCCATCTATCCATCATCCATCCATCCATCCATCATCCATCCATCATCCATCCATCATCCATCCATCCATCCATCATCCATCCATCCATCATCCATCCATCATCCATCCATCCATCATCCATCCATCATCCATCCATCCATCCATCCATCCATCCATCATCCATCATCCATCCATCCATCCATCATCCATCCATCATCCATCCATCCATCATCCATCCATCCATCCATCCATCCATCCATCATCCATCCATCCATCCATCCATCCATCCATCATCCATCATCCATCCATCCATCCATCCATCATCCATCCATCATCCATCCATCATCCATCATCCATCATCCATCCATCCATCATCCATCATCCATCATCCATCATCCATCCATCATCCATCCATCATCCATCCATCATCCATCCATCATCCATCCATCCATCCATCCATCATCCATCCATCCATCCATCCATCCATCCATCCATCCATCCATCATCCATCCATCCATCCATCCATCCATCCATCCATCCATCCATCATCCATCATCCATCCATCATCCATCCATCATCCATCCATCCATCCATCCATCATCCATCCATCATCCATCCATCATCCATCCATCATCCATCCATCCATCCATCCATCCATCATCCATCCATCCATCATCCATCCATCCATCCATCCATCCATCATCCATCCATCATCCATCATCCATCCATCCATCATCCATCCATCATCCATCCATCCATCCTTCATCCATCCATCCATCCATCCATCATCCATCATCCATCCATCCATCATCCATCCATTCCTCATCCATCCATCATCCATCATCCATCCATCCATCCATCCATCCATCATCCATCCATCCATCCATCATCCATCCATCATCCATCCATCATCCATCCATCATCCATCCATCCATCATCCATCCATCATCCATCCATCCATCCATCATCCATCCATCCATCATCCATCATCCATCCATCCATCCATCCATCATCCATCCATCATCCATCCATCCATCCATCCATCCATCCATCCATCATCCATCCATCATCCATCATCCATCCATCATCCATCCATCCATCCATCATCCATCATCCATCCATCCATCATCCATCCATCCATCCATCCATCCATCATCCATCCATCATCCATCCATCATCCATCCATCATCCATCCATCCATCATCCATCATCCATCCATCCATCCATCCATCATCCATCCATCATCCATCCATCATCCATCCATCCATCCATCCATCCATCCATCCATCCATCCATCCATCCATCATCCATCATCCATCCATCCATCATCCATCATCCATCCATCCATCATCCATCCATCATCCATCCATCCATCCATCCATCATCCATCCATCCATCATCCATCCATCATCCATCCATCCATCCATCCATCCATCCATCCATCCATCCATCCATCCATCCATCATCCATCCATCCACACACATCTCTCCAGGGGTGTCAGGATGGTGCCAGACTCTGCTCAGTGGTGCCAGTGACAGGACAAGGAGCAATGGCCAGGAACTAAAACACAACAATTCCAGCCCAGCCTGAGCAAGAACTTCCTCCCCTGGAGGGGCAGAGCCCTGGCACAGCTGCCCAGGCAGGGGCTGGGGTCTCCCTCTCTGGGGACATCCCAAAGCCCCTGGGCAGTTCCTGTGTCACTGCTGCAGTGACCCTGCCTGGGCTGGGCTGGGCTGGGGGGGCTCTCAGGTCCCTCCCCTCACCCTGCGCTGACTGAGGGATCCCGGGCTCTCTGCTCTGTCCAAGATGAGCCCCGGGATCATTCCCAGGGCAGGGCCGGTCTCTGTCCCCTCAGCCCGGCAGCACAATCTGTTCCCTGCGGGCCGTTAATGGCCCATCCCGCAGCCAGGGACCGAGTTTGCGCTGGAAAGAGCCCGTATTGTTTGCTCAACAGTCAAGTGACAAATTATTTAATTAGCACATATGCCATTTGTCTCCACAGCTGTGTTCATCGTTCTAATTGCAAAGCAGCCCTAATTTATTGCGCCTATATTGCTCCCTAATACTAACACGGTAATTATACGCTTCCATTAGCCCACTACACCCTATGGAAGCAGGAAAAAAACCGGGAAAAAGAAGATTAATTCCTCCACACGATGCATCTCCCCTCTGGCAAAGGTATGGATGGCTCTCCGGGAAGGGAAGCTCAGGCAGCAGCTGGAAAAGCGGCACCTTCCCCGGGCGTTTTCCACCCAGCCGCTTTCTTTATAAACTTTGTATTGCCGGGATTTGTCCGTTCGGGCTTTGTTTTGGGAAGCGTTTCCCCGGGCGCACAACCCTGCTTTGAGATCTCCACCTGCTGGAGAAATCCCTGCACGCACGAAGGAGCTCCGGGAAAACCCCGGCTCCTCCCGGCCAGACCCGCTTCTCATCCTCCTCCTCCTCCTCTTCCTCCTCCTCCTCGGCAGAGCTGCTCCGGCCGGGTAGGAAGCGCTGTTTCCCACCTGTCCCACCTTTCCCACCTGTTCCACCTTTCCCACCTGTTCCACCCATCCCACCTTCCCCACTTGTCCCACTGTCCCACCTGTCCCACCCGTCCCATTATCCCATCTATCCCCACCCATTCCACCTGTCCCATTGCCCCCACCTTCCTCACCCATCCCACCTGTCCCACCCATCCCACCTTCCTCACCCATCCCACCTTGCCCACCCATCCCACTGTCCCCCACCCATCCCACCTGTCCCACCCATCCCACCTGCAGCTCTTCCCCTTCCCAGGTGTGTCCCCTGGCACTTTGGGACGCTCTGCTCCGGGCAGGAGAGCTCCAAGCCCTCCTCAGGTCGCCCTGGAGAAGAACACCAGCTGATGTTCCTGCTCTGGCAGCTCCTTGGGAACCATCCCAGTTTTCTTGCTCTGAAAAACCTGGGGAAGTGTGGGCGGGATTGGAGCTGGATGAGCTTTGAAGTCCCTTCCAGCCCAAATCATTCTGGGATTCTGGAATTCTTTGATTCTGGGATTCTGGGGTTTTGGGGTTCTGGAGTTCTGGAATTCTGGGGTTGTGGAATTCTGGGATTCTGGGGTTTGGGGTTCTGGAATTCTGGGATTCTGGGGGTTTGGTGTTCTGGAATTCTGGATTCTGGGATTCTGGGATTCTGGGGTTCTCAAACGATGCCATTTCTAACAGGAGGGAAAGCTGGGAGCCAGCACCTCTGTCCGAGCCCCCTCACCAGGGCTGGTCCTTGCCCTGAGGCTGCAGGGATGGGAATGGCCCTGTCCCAAAGCACAGCCGGAGCTGAGCCCGGCCCAGAGCCCCGGGAATGCTGCTCCGGGAATGCTGTCCCGGGAATGCTGCCCCAGGGATGCTGCCCCGGGAATGCTGTCCCGGGAATGCTGCCCCGGGAATGCTGCTCCGGGAATGCTGTCCCGGGAATGCTGCCCCAGGGATGCTGTCCTGGGAATGCTGTCCCGGGAATGCTGCCCCAGGGATGCTGCCCCAGGGATGCTGTCCTGGGAATGCTGCTCCGGGAATGCTGCCCCAGGGATGCTGCTCCGGGAATGCTGCCCCGGGAATGCTGTCCTGGGAATGCTGTCCCGGGAATGCTGTCCCGGGAATGCTGCTCCGGGAATGCTGCCCCGGGAATGCTGTCCTGGGAATGCTGTCCCGGGAATGCTGCCCCAGGGATGCTGCCCCGGGAATGCTGTCCCCGGGAATGCCGCCCCGGGAATGCTGCCCCAGGGATGCTGCCCCGGGAATGCTGCCCCGGGAATGCTGCCCCAGGGATGCTGCTCCGGGAATGCTGTCCCGGGGAATGCTGTCCTGGGAATGCTGCCCCAGGGATGCTGCTCCGGGAATGCTGCCCCGGGAATGCTGCCCCAGGGATGCTGCTCCGGGAATGCTGTCCCGGGAATGCCGCCCCGGGAATGCTGCCCCAGGGATGCTGCCCCGGGAATGCTGCTCCGGGAATGCTGCCCCGGGAATGCTGCCCCAGGGATGCTGTCCCGGGAATGCTGTCCCGGGAATGTTGCCCCAGGGATGCTGCTCCGGGAATGCTGCCCCGGGAATGCTGTCCTGGGAATGCTGCCCCGGGAATGCTGTCCTGGGAATGCTGTCCTGGGAATGCTGCCCCGGGAATGCTGTCCTGGGAATGCTGCCCCGGGAATGCTGCCCCGGGAATGCTGCCCTGGGAATGCTGTCCTGGGAATGCTGCTCCGGGAATGCTGTCCCGGGAATGCTGTCCTGGGAATGCTGCCCCGGGAATGCTGCCCCGGGAATGCTGCCCTGGGAATGCTGCCCCCAGGGATGCTGCCCCAGGGATGCTGCCCCGGGAATGCTGTCCTGGGAATGCTGCCCCGGGAATGCTGTCCCGGGAATGCTGTCCTGGGAATGCTGCCCCAGGGATGCTGCCTGGCTCCCCCTGACCCCCAGCCAGGGCAGAAAGGCAGGGCTGGGGCTGCTGTCAGCTCGGAAGGGGGGATCAGATCACCCCGGAGCCCAGCCCAGCCCAACAGCTGCTGGAGCCTCTTCTGCTTAGGCTGAGCCTTTGAGTGCATCCCCAGCCCGGCAGCGCTCAGCTAAGCCTGTCTGAAGTTGAGAGGGTTTAAGCAGATGCCCCTCTCTCCTTAAGGCCGGGTTTAAGTCCCCTGAAGGGCTGCGGAGCTGCCAGGGGTGGGGACAGCTGCAGGATCCTTTCTTTCCTTTCCTTTCCTTTCCTTTCCTTTCCTTTTCCTTTCCTTTCCTTTCCTTTCCTTTCCTTTCCTTTCCTTTCCTTTCCTTTCCTTTCCTTTCCTTTCCTTTCCTTTCCTTTCCTTTCCTTTCCTCTTTCCTTTCCTCTTTCCTTTCCTCTTTCCTTTCCTCTTTCCTTTCCTCTTTCCTTTCCTCTTTCCTTTCCTCTTTCCTTTCCTCTTTCCTTTCCTCTTTCCTTTCCTCTTTCCTTTCCTCTTTCCTTTCCTCTTTCCTTTCCTCTTTCCTTTCCTCTTTCCTTCCCTTTCCTTCCCTTTCCTTCCCTTTCCTTCCCTTTCCTTCCCTTTTCTCCCTTTCCCATTTCCCCTTTGTCCCCCTTTTCCCCCTTTCCCTCTTTCTCCCTTTCCTCCTTTCCCTCTTTCCTTTCCCCAAGGGGAAACAAAAAAGGAAAGGAAAGGAAAGGAAAGGAAAGGAAAGGAAAGGAA
>JANCRA010000086.1:600000-840000 GCA_024362935.1 Setophaga petechia | reverse complement strand
ATGCTAAAGGTTTGTGCTAACCAATGAACCACACAAAGCCCTCACCCTTCTGGCCTTATTAAATATCAAGCAGACATTCACAATTGTATTCTAAATACTTCACTGGTTTGTATTAATGACACACGATCTGACATCCCAAAGATGCCCCATGGATTTCAGTGTTTAATGCTGCTGGGCTGCTCTCCTCACATTGCCATTGCAGAAACATCTATCTCAACAGCATGATGCCAGCAGCACCTCTAGAGGTGGGCACCAAATAATGATCCCCTTAAATTCAAGTTACACATGGTGTTCCAAGTCCCTTAGGCTATCCAGTAAATTCCATGATGCCATGGAAATAGAACTCAGGTCTGACACTCTGGGGCATCAACAAAAACAAAACAGCAAATTGCACAAAGAGCTGATGTTTTCCAACCCACAACTCCCTTAAATAAGCAAAATTGTTGGAACTCCTCCCTGCTGAAAGTCACATGGCCAGCAATGTTTTTGCAGTGCTTTTGCAAAGTTCTGGAGAATCTCTCACAGAGGATAGTGCTCCTTTGGGTGTGCATTACAACCCTTTCAATCTGCATTAATTTATCTTGTAAGTGATCCCAGCTATCAGCTCCCTTCCTCTGCCTCACAAATATATCTTTATAAAAGGCAGTTACCCATTTCATAAAAAAAACCCCTGTAACAAGATACTCCTGCAGCTGAAATCACCCTTGCCCAATCTCCCACTTCTTCAGAAAAGGCTCAAACACTTGTCAGATTCTAAGTCACGTGGAGGAGCAGAAAAGATGAAGTCAAAAGTCTTTGCCTGCAATGCAGAGGGATGACAGGTACAGCAGGACACTTGTTTCCAGAGGCTTTTCCACAGTGTCAGTGTGGCATTGCTGGAACATCCTCCCACACCAGGGCTGCCCCAGCTTGCTGTGTCCCAGGCTGAAAGGATGCTCTCAGATTTCAGAACTGTCAGTCACTCCCAAGTTGCTCTCTCAGAAAATAAATCCCGAGCTGGCACTGATGCCATGATGGGTTTTTTGCCTTTCCTTTTAATTTATATTTATAACGTATTCTTAGTATATATATTTATAATTCTTTAAGCCTAATATGTTACCATAGTCCTAGTGTTCTGCTAGAGGAGAAGAGCAAACATCCTAAATGCCTCACAGCTGGAGGCCCAAAAGCCTCACTCTGTCTTGAGCCACCAAGGTTGTCTCTAGAACATAATCTAAACTAGGATTGAGCCCATCTGGGGAGAAATACTTTAAAATAAGGAGATGTTACACCATTCATTTAAGCCTGTCTTGGGGAAATCTTTGTCAAATATGCTAATTTGCAAAGTCTAAAAAATTGTTTACATGATGCACCGTGTGTGTGCGTTTTGGTGTATTCCACCTTCACAAATTGTTGCATATAAGAATCCTTATTAAATACCGAGGTAAAAACCCTTTTTTGTCCCTTAACCATGTTTGACTCATGATTCTAAGACCAGGGAAAAGGCATTGTCAGAAATCTGTGTAATTTCCATAAGGACAGAGGAACATGAGCAGCCCCTGAGGAAGAGTTGGGCCTGGTCCTCAGCCTCACATGCTGGACATGAGAACTGATCTACAACAGAAATTGTCTTGAATTTTTTAAGAGATTGCTTTTTTATTGTAAATTCTGGCAACCCCAACGAGGGGAGAGAATGATGCACCTCCATGTCTCCATGTTCTCAGAAGGCTAATTTATTACTTTATGGTACTATATTATGTTAAAGAACACTATACTATACTGAAGAATACAGAAAGGATACTTACAGAAGGCTCAAAAGATAATAATGAAAACTCCTGACTCTTTCCAGAGCCCTGACACAGCTTGGCCCTGATTGGCCAAAGAGTGAAAACAACTCCCAGCAGAATGCAATGGAACAATCACCTGTGGGTGAACAATCTCCAAACACATTCCACATGAGCACAGCACAGGAGAAGCAAATGAGATCAGAATTATTTTCATTTTCTCTGAGGCTTCTCAGCTTCCTAGGAGAATACTCCTGGGTGAAGGGATTTTTTCAGAGAATGTGAATGCCACACTCTTTCAAGGCACACAGAGGTAGCACGGATCACACTCTGCAAGGCTGTCCCAAAGCTCCATCTGAAGCTGTATGCACAGCCTGAGGAGGTCAGGAGGCACCGGCTGTATTGAAATCAACAAAATAAGTTTAGCTTGTTTTTAATCCAAATTTTTTCCTTATTACATTTGCTTTAAAAATCCATAACTTGATGTCTAAATTATTTGTGTATTTGGACTAAACACAAAGAGTTTTAAGAAAAATACAGTTCAAAAGTTGGTTCTTTTTTTTTTTTTTTTTAATATTCTCAATGAAACATTTTGGATACTTTTCCCAAAGCTGTTTATACCTTAAGAATGAAAGGAAATGTTTTAAATTAAAATATTTCTTCAATGTCTGAATGTTTTGGATTAACTAGAAAGGATTATCCAGCAGTTTCATAGCTAAATAAGAAGAACAAAAAATCCTGTTATTTCAATAGCTCTAAAGAATGTGGATTAGAAAGACACATCATGTACAGCACTTTATAACTTTTGGAAACATGTTGTGAGAAAAGCTGTAGGAGAGCTACCTACAAGGAAAGCCATAAATAGAACTGGAAATTCATCCCTCACCCCTGCTGCTGTTTCACAGGTCCCCCTGAATATCACTGTGTGTTTTGAATATCACACAGATCTTGAGCAGGTGAAGTCACTGCACTGCAGCAGCTTCAGAGGAACTTTCTGGACTTTTTGTGCAACAAATCTCCCATGACATAAGGATTTTTTTTCCTTTTTTTCAGTGGCTCACTGCCCCATTCTGGTAACTTTCTAGAGATACTCCCAGACTAACTGAAAAAGCTCAAAGTAAATAAGTAATGAAATTAGAGTCTGAGAACTGATTCAGAAGGAGTCTTGTTGGTTTTGTGGTTTGGCAATGTGTTTTAGAGGTTTTGGGCAGAGAGCCCACTGACTGAAACTTGCAAGTTAAAGGCTGTAAATCCAGAGCTTGTGGTGAACACACAAATCCTCTTTGAAACAAACTCCTGTAACTGGAGAATAGTCCTTAGGCATAAGCAGCGTGCTCCCCAAAGGCTGTTGGAATTCTTATGATTCTATCAGTTGCACAAAAAGGTGCTGTCCTAGAACAATTTATCATCTGAAAGTTTGGGGCAAGCCTCAAGGAATCTATCTGAGAATAACAAGAAAATAAATATTTACTGCAGATTCTTCACAAGTTTGAATTAAATTCAGTGTAGTGTTTGCCATGGGATTTATTCATTAAGTTCCCATTATCATTAATGTGAGCTATGGGGAGAGCACATCACAGAGGGAATTCATCCACTGCTGTATCAGCAGAGATGCTGGAACTCATGGGTGTGCAGATACCCCAGACTGAGCCAGCACCCAAAATCTGCCATTGCAAAGCAATTCCATGGATGACACTACAAAAAGCAGTTTGTCTGTGTCAGATGCAGGGTCAGGCTCATGCTATGCTTCAAAGCCAGAGCCACACAGGTCCTTGGCATGGTTTTCCTTACATGTTTAAGTCTTCTCCATGAATGTATTTGTTGTCAATAATGCCACATAACTTGAAATGTTTATTTCCAGCAAGTTGCATGAACCAGAAACAAATTACTGGCAACAGGCAATAATAAGACTTTTATTTATAGTGGTGAAAAATAGAGGTGAAGTTTGACTTTGGAACAGATACAGCTAAGAGCACCATTATAACCAGTGCCCAAATCCTCCAGGGTAGTGTCATACATGCTGAACTGTTTGACATAATATTGTGGGAAGGCAAATTTATAGAAATAGCAATACTTTGAAAAAGGTTTCTAATACCTGGTTTTTGAAAGGGTCTTTTCAAAGGATTTTTGGTCTGTATCTTAGAAATCTGCATTTACCCATGGAGCTATTTAAAACTCAAACAAGCCTTTAATCTTAATTCCACTGAACAGAAGGGAGGCAACAACTTCACGTTAAATCAAGGATATGGACGTACAAACAGTAAGCAGCTGAGTTTATTTTTTAGGAAGATCTCTTCTGTTCTCTGCTCACAGACTGCCCTAAAAACACATCCCTGCTCAATTCCCAGTCTGACTGACTTCCAAAGCCAGCTACTTTAAAGGTTCAGGCTTAGCTAATCAGGCAGACAGCACCAGTGTCCCTGTAGCTCTTCTAACTCCTAATCAAAACCATTCCACAGTTCTTCATTTAGATACAGAAATATATCACATTTCTACAGAAGCACAGAGACCTCAGCAGCTGTTAGTTTCCAGATTAGTAAACTGTAATTGGAGGGTAGGTGCTGATCCTAAGTCATTAGCAGAACGTCCCCAAATGCTGTGGATGGCTGCCTGCTGTGCTCCTCAGAGCAAAGGCACCAGCAAAGAAACACTTTCTGAAGAGCAGAGATAACAGAGGTCACCAGCATTAGGATCAAGGTTCCAGATAATCTCCAAATTAAAGGCCTTCAGGTGCAATGAAGCCCAGCTGGCCCACATCAGGGTGATAATCTAAACATAATCCACAACCTGCCAAGCTGAAGACTGAATTAATTATAACACTGAGGGGCTATGTAAAAAAACAGATTACTGAGCTCCTATTGACTGAATTTGATTACCCTGGAAACAACATGGCAATTCATTGAATTTTATCACCTTCAGTTCTGCTTTGGACAGAGTTTTGTTGAGCTGTTGCTGTATCTCAAATTAAGCTTCTGCAAGATTTGGCATGCAGTAGCAACCTTGGCTGAAAAGCCTGAAAATTTGACAGCTAGGTAAGCTACCCAAATCTTTTAGCTCTTTTCTTCAGAATATCAAGTTCTCAGAACAGGCTGCCTCACAAGTATCCTGCCATGCTTCATGAGGTGCTACATAACCCAAGAACAGCCACATTCTTGCAACACTTTGGTTTTTTATTAACTCCATCTTAGTGGACAGTACTAAAAATAAGTAACAAATAAAAATCGAGGAAGATTCATGTTTAATTAATTTAAGTTTTAGATTTATCACAACTGGTTTACTGAGGCCTAATACACTGTTACTCTATTATAACATAACTCAGTTGCCTGACAGTGAAATTCTCTACATCTGTAAATAAAAAGCCTGGTCTCCTGTTCTTCGTGCATTCCAGGAGTTGAGATGCACACTGCTTAAATAGGAATGATCCAAAAATACAGCAGAAAAAATGCTCTGTTCATTTTCATAAGCTTTTTTGCAAAGGCCTTGTTAATATATTTAAAATAAACTCTTGTTATATTATTTTAAATAATATATTTTAAACATTTTAGTAAACATTTGATTCATGTAATTTATGACTTAAAACACAAAAGTGTTTTATGACTGCAGAAAAACATTTATTAACACATTACAGTGATTCACTTATCTTCCTTCTTCCACCTGAAATGGAGATGGAGCTGTCCCTTTAGAATTTCTCATTGCTTACTGAACTGAGCATTTCTGTTCTGCTCACACCCTCCTCTTCCAACAGAGCATTTTCAAAACAAAATATTTGCTCTCCAAAGCACACCACCACACCATGATGTGTCCAAGTCCTTTGAGAAAACACATCATCATCTTCTCTTCAGAACCCAAAAAATTTCCTTCCAAGTTTGACACTGAACAATGGTGGAAATCTGCCTCAATTTGCTCGGCAAATTTGCACTTTTTTAGCAACACATCTTCATTTGAAGCACAAGGTGAGCAACATTAAAACACTGACCTCACTATTCCAACTCAATCTCTGTTCCTATGGATTTAAAGCACCTTCTTCACAGACAGTATGAAACACTGTCACAAAAAGCACACTGAAAGAGCTGGAGGATGAAGAAGAAACTTTACCATCAGGTCTCAGGGATGACAAGTATTAAGTTCAAATGCAAGAATTTGATGGCTTTGGTGGAGGTGCTATTGCACTTCTTCTTCCCTTCTTTTTTAAGAAAAGTAGTAATTAGTTGATATTAAGCATCATCTTCACATTATGAACAAGAGAGACTTTGCCCCCACTTGTATGTTTGCTCTGCTTTGAACAGCACCACTTTGACCTGGAAGAGGAAATCTGAAAGTTTTGTCTGAAGTCACCCATTTCCAAAATTCCATTCAAGGCAGAATTTGAAAAATGCATTAGGCATCACAAAGTCCTCCTCTCCAAAGCTTACTATTTTTCAAAAAAGATAAATTAGCTACAGTTTTGCAGAAATCTACAATTATTCTTTCCACAGGCAAGGAATATGAACATGAATGAACCAGGATTTGTTTGAGGCTATGAGACGTTGCAGAAAAGGGCCTAGGAAAGCAGTCTCCTGAGACCCAATTCACAACTGAATTCCCAGGAAACATGTTGGGAATAAACACAAACAGATATTTTTAAAAACACTTCAGAAGACTTCTAGGGCTGCTCCCTTCAAAAGAAAAGAACACAATGAAGATGCTCCTTGCCATGCCCCTTCCTCCTCTCTTTTTTCCTTGCACTGTTTCTTAAATGCTGGAATTATCTAATTCGAACATTACTCATTATTAAAAAAAAAAAAAAAAAAAAAAAAATCCCAAACTTTGGCACTGCAAGTATTCTCAGAAGAAATCTCACATATTTTTAGACTAACTCACAGTTTGTAAAGTCCCCAGGGTATAAACATGGAAATAAAAACCACTTTAAACAATCAAACTACAAATATGCTGTAAAATGAGCATGGATGTTGCAGTGATTATGTTCATAATTTAAAAAAAAAAATCTTAAATTTTTAAAAATTATTTTACATTTTTTTACAAAATTCAGCCTTTTACTTTGATTAAATACTCCACAGGTCTGAACTACCAGTAAAAAATTGACATCTCATCTCCAAATCCCATGTTGATCACCTCAATTCCACTTCCTGGGGTTAAATGCCTTTGACATCAACCACAAGGCTGATGGTGAAACATTGCCCAACCCTCCTGAGCAAGGGCAATCGTGCAGAGGGACCTGCAGGCCTGGCAGCCCAGCTCAGCCTGGCACAGCCCAGGTGGGGCTGAGGAGAGGAGGTTGGTTTGTTCTCATGGCTTTCCCTGGAAGAGCCCAGGCAAGTGCCAGGGCTGCCCAGGGACCGGCCCCAGAGAGAGGCCTGGGACCCTCTGGCTCCAATCCTGCTCCTTTCTGCACCAACCCTGGCGTTCTGGTGCCTTGGGTGGATGCCCAGAACAGAGCTAGAGTGGTTAAAGGAATAGAGATTTACTAAAAGGCCTTCAAAGGATACACCATGGGCGATACAAGGCCATGGCTCCACCCATGGATGAGGTCAGGAGTTTTCACACTTTTTTAAGTTTTGGTCCATTTCCATACTGAGGTTAATTGTCCAATTCCAGCTCCAGGTTATGCAGTCCCATCCTCCCAGTTTGCTCTCCTCAATTCCCTGTGTTTGCACTTTTTGGGCCTGAAGCTGTAATGCTGTCCTTGGTTCTGGGGCTGGAAAAGTATTATTTTGTGTGGCTGAGCTGTGAGGAGAAGTGCTAACACTTCAGGTTCAGAGATTACACACTAAGGCAGGACAGAATCTGGAAAATAGGAAAGCTGAAACTTAAGGCAACAGTTCTGGTGGACATCAGGTAGAACATGAGCCAACAGTGGGCCTTTGAGGGGCCAAAGGGGGCTGATGGTCTCCTGGGCTGCACTGGGCAGAGCAGCACCCTCAGGCTGAGGGAGGAGATCCCTCCCATCTGCTGAGGTCACACCTGGAGTGCTGGGCCCAGGAATATGCCGGGGGCATGTCTGAGGTTGGAAATGCAAGATGTCACTTTTGGTGAGTATTCTATCCCCACCTGTCAGAGCTGGGGCAGTTCTCTGCTGTCCATGGGCAGTTTTTTCTTTCTCTCTCCCACAGCCAATCCTCCCTGCAGGAGATCTCTGCTGCCCATGGCCACTGAGTGTCCCTGCATGGCTGATCCAATTCCCCCATCCCATGGGGAGATGCTGCGCCCAGGGCAGGAGCCAAGCATTCCTACCTGGATCCAAGCTGAGCCTGGCCCAGCACAGCAGCCTTTGCCCCCTGCATTGCCAGAGGAGCAGCTTTCTGCTGCCCTGCATGGCCAGAGGGAGCCCAGGCCCATCTGCAGCAGCCCTGGAGCTGCAGAGGAAAACTCCCCCCTTGTGCAGGATCCCTGCTGCAGCAGAACCACAGCTGGCACTGCAGGAGGGCTGAGCCCCCCTGGGATGGGGCTGGGACACCCCCCTGACACACAGGGGGCAGGGACTGCTCTCACTCTGGCAGTGGTGTTTTGTATTACTGCATTTTTATTTTTAATTTTTTCTAATAAAGAACTATTATTCCTATTCCCATATCTTAATTTCAAAATTATAATAATTCAGAGGGAGGGGGTTTACATTTTCCATTTCAGGGGAGGCTCCTGCCTTCCTTAGCAGACACCTGCCTTCAAACGGAGACAAGGCAGCACAGGGTCATCAAGATGGTTGAGGGACTGGAGCACATCCCCCGTGAGGAAAGGCTGAGGAAGCTGGGCTGCTGCCTGGAGAAGTGAAGGCCCAAGGGGATCTTCCCAAAGCACATCAATATCTGAGTGAAAGGTGCTGAGAAGATGGTCAGGCCCTTTGCAGTAGTGCCCAGTGAAAGGACAAGAGTCAATGGGCACAAACTGGAGCACAGGAGGTGCTGAACATCAGGAAATGCTTCATTACTGTGAGCATGACTGGCACAGCTTGCCCACGGAGGTTGTAGGAGCTCCATGCTTGGAGATATTTACAAACCATCTGGACATGGTTTGGGCAGCCAGCTCTAGGCAGCCCTGCTTCAGCCTCCCTGCTGGGGAACACGATGCCTCAATTTTTAGCTTTGTATTTTTCAGGTTCTGTGCTGCTTTAGTGTGTGGGTCTGGGTTCATATCAGGGCATGGTGAGCTCTGTGCACAGAGCAGGGAGACAAAACAATTCCTGCTCCAGCTGGGCACCAAGGACAAATGATCCAAATCTCAGCCCAAGAGCACAAACACCGTGGGCTGGAGAGAGAAAAACAAGGATGGGACTGCCTGGGCTAAAGCTGGGATGGGACAATGAACTGCAAGATGCAAATGGAGCAGAACTGATCCAAGTGAGAGACCCGTGACCTGTTATCCCTTTTGACCATTTTGGTTCATGTTGGATGCCACCCTGGCTGGGCTCTTGTGTTGCCCAAACTCTATGCCTTTTAATAATTCCTTGCTTTATTCTTTAACTCTGTCCAGCCTCTGTTCTAGGTCAGCCTTCACAAGTCATCAGACAAATGACCTCCAGAAGCTCCTTCCCACCCCAACCATTCTGTATTATATCTGTGATTCAGTATCCTTGCTCATTCCAAAGCTGAAAAAAGGAAGTCACCCCCTCAGACACTTCACTTTTGAGTTATTGAGGAAAAAACTTTGGTGCCTGATCCTGAGAGACAATGCATTTATTCAGAGCACTGCTGAGCAGAACAAAAGATTATGTAGGGGAAACAGCCCCCCACCACAGACCTGCACTTGAGGTCTCACCCACAGAAGTGCTCTCAGGAGCTGCACTCAGGAGCCTGAGTAAGCAGCAAAGGAGAACAGGACCTCTTGCACTCACAAGGGGAAAGCCAAGGCACACAGCTGTGTGACATGGGGAGCAGTTCACTGCCTGAGGCTATTGTAGTGAGCCAGCAGTATCTGAATGGGAGAGAGAACCAGCCAGGCTGCAGAAAAGCATCTTTTCAGCCTCCTCTTACCTAAGGAATAAAGCACCTTTCCCATTCCAGACAAGTTACATGCAATCATGTATAACTTACAGAGAGCAATGCCCTTTACCATTGGACTTTACAAATATCAAGTGTCAAAATGCTTATATGTTCCAGAATCAGTGCAAGGTGTAAGAAGCTGAATTTACCATTGCCTTGAATCTCCAACAACCACTTAAACCACAACAAAATGGAAGTATCTGCACTAATTTCATATATATGAACACGCATTGAAAATCACATCCAGTAAGGACTGTAAAACAGTAATGATTAGGGGATTTTGTGCTTAATGCTTGTTTTATCCCCATTTGTCATTTAATTGCTTATGTAGCTGGTGACAGCAACAAAACAGAGTCCTTACAAAATGGAAATGGGAAATTCTACAAACCTGAGCGAGACAAAAAGTCAACAGGCCAGTGGAGGTCACAAAGAACCACATCCCTCCACACACACAGACCATGCCCCTAGCCACTGGGCAAAAAGAGATTTTAAAATGCAAATTAGATACCTACACAGTAACAAATCATTGTAAGTAGAAAACCTTTCAGCCCAGTACTTTAATTTCAAGATGACATATAGTTTAATGCTGGTGCTATAAAACCTCAGTGCTGTTTTTAACTTGCTGTTCTGCTCTGCCCTCAGATTTACTGCAATAGAATTGAACCAGGGTTATAAAGAGCATGTGTAGTTAAAGAAATTCTATTTGATCCTGGAAATAGTTTCAGAATGGGCAATTAAATCCATTTTCCCAGCAACTTAGATAGTCTCAGCAGTCAGTGTTGTAATTTGTTGTAAAGCCTACCACACATGAAATATCGTGGCTATCAGCTTCTGGCTTTTTAATGGTGTGATGCCAACCACAAGAGCTCTTTAATACAGTAAAGCTTAAAAAGACCAGAAAATGAACATTTTTTCATCTGCATTTTTCAAAACTGAAAAACTCTCAGACTCTTGAGATGAAAGGCACCACAGAAAGACTTTTATATTAATTGTCTATGATATGCAATTCAAATATTCCTACAGGAAATTGCTAATCTTAGAGTGATATTAATATAAGCCTGACTTAATATACCAAGTAGGACTGCACATGGATCAAACGAGACATTCAAGAAGTTGTCTTCTGTGGCTTGGGCACGAGGATGGGTAGAAACATGACATTTATTTGTATTTGTTTAAAATCTGGACAGAGCATTTGGTTCCTCCCTGCCATAACCTCTGCTCTCCTAACACAGGGTTATAGTTCTTTCACTGCATTCTTTCTCTCACCTGAACTCAAGACATACTGTGGGTTTCTGCAAAGTACCAAAGCAGACAGCTCCTCATCTCAGTTGACATATCTGTACACTATGACAGTGCAAAACAGAAAGAAATATTCCAAAAGGGAAACAGTGTTGAGTGTACAAGGAAGCAAATCACTATATATATATACACACGCACACATATGGAATTATAGAATCCTTCAGGTTGGAGAAGACCTTTAAGCTCATCAAGTTCCCTCAGCACAGCCAAATTCACCATTAACCACATCCCCAAATGTGACATCTACAGATCTTTTAAATCCCTCCAGGGGTGGTGACTCCACCACTGCTCTGGGCAGTCTGTTCCGAAGCTTAGAAACCCTTTCTTTCCATAAAGACATTTTTTTCTAATTTCCAATCTAAACCCTGGTGTGACTTGAAGCTGTTTCCACTTCTCCTGTCACTCATTCTTGGGAGAAGACACTGACCCTCAACTCATTACAATCTGCTTTCAGGTAGTTGTAGAAAGGAGTAAAGTGCTCCCTGAGCCTTCTTTTCTCCAGATTAAACCTTCCCCAACACCAAGATGTTCCTGTAGTTCCCAGATTCTATTCCTTATTGTAGATAAGGATCACAGCTGCTCACCTCAGGTCAGCTGGGAGCTCCCCACAGCCAAGAGTGCTGGTGAATGATGGACAGTGAGGCCTTCCACCAGGTCTCAGCACCCCTGGCAGAACCCCACCCAGCCCCACAGACCTGTGTGTGTCTAAGGGCTGTGGCATTCCCATTCTCTGAACAGACATAATTCTCTCTCCCAGGATTTTTCCTAGGGAAGGCAGTGAGATGCTCAGAGAAGAGAAAACAATTCTTTATCTCTACTTGCTGCTCCTGTTGTTTTGCACACGTGGAATGGGTTATGGAGATTGTTTACCCAAAGTGATTTGTGAATTGGACACCAGTGAAGATTATTTTGATTCCTTGGCCAATTGGGTCAAAGCTGTGTCCTAATTGTCTTAGACAGTCATGGGTTTTCTTTAGTATCTCTTTAGTATAGTGTAGTATTCTTGTGCTTTCTGCTGCTCAGAGTGACTTGAGATATGTACAAGTCTGTTTTCTTAGCTCAGCAGCTGAAGAAGGAGTCAGGATTTTTATGTTTTTGTTCTTAAGGTTGCTTATTATTTCTTACCTATAACATTCTTTTTTGGCTTGCTGAGGTCTGTCTGGCAGGTCAGACAGAGGCACACTGACCACCCTCAGAGGCAGTGTTGTCTTTTATACTAAAAACTACATGTACATTATTTACAATAACTTCTTAATACTTATCATTTATGTTTGACAGTGAGTTTCTACTTTAAACTAATCTAAAAGTGCTAGCATCACTCAGAACATGGAGGTTAGGAAGAAGAAAGAAGGACAGGGTACGCTTAAATTCTTTTATCTTGGGAATTCGAGACCCCAATTCTAAAAACCTTAAAAATCTATTTTTCATGTCATGATAAAATAACTATTATTTTACTTAAACTTTTTTAACTTGTAATGTTTTATATTAAGGTGGCAATTTGTTCTAAGGGTCAAAATCAGTCACAGGCAATGTGGGCTCTGTGCCAAGGTCTCTGAGCTCCCTGGTAGGGGCTCAAGCCATCTAGGACAGCCAGAGAGATGTCTTGAGTTCTGACATAGTATAGTATCTCTTTAGTATAGATTTAATAGAGTATTATTGTGATATAGTACAGTTTTAATAAAGCACTTGTTCAGCATTCTGAATCAATGGAGTCAGATGCCAATCATTCCCAGACATTGGGGCCACCCTGCATTCAATGCTGAGTCACTGCTGTCATCTTATTGCAAAGCTCCCATTCCTTCTCAGTGATTTCTCATGAGCAGCTCCTCACAGCACAGCCAACAAAGTCCAACTCTCTCCTCACCCAGCTAACCCACTCGTTATAGCTCTCATCCTCACTGGACACAGCTGTGGCCTGTTAAGGGCAGGCCTGTTCCTAATCTTTGGTAATCAGCACAGCTGCAGCTCCTCAGGGGTGAGATTATCTTCTGCACTATCTTTATTTTCTTACATTCTATCCCCCCACAAGTCACTAAGCATTCCCTCCTGGGCTCTGGTGCTCCATTCTGCTCCCCATCTCTGTTTTCCCTCTCAGGGAGTTGTGTACCTGGATAATAGCTGCTGTTACTGTTAAAGGCTGAGGGAAAGGTTTTAAGTGTCAACCTTTTCCTCATCCTTTGCCACTATATTTTCTTCTACATCCAATAAAGAAGGGAGATTATCCTTAACCCTTCTTTTGCTGCTATTTATTTACTTTTTACTGCCTTTTGTGGCACTGGGATGATTGAGCTCCATCTGGATTTTGCATATATAGGGGTGTGTGTGTATAATTCCTGAGGCAGAATGAGCCCTCATTCTCCCTGTTCCATTCCTCCAAGTCTGAAACTCTTAGTAGCAACAGATGAAGAAGCTTACCAGAAGTAAACAGAAGAGTCAATATGAGCCAGACAGAATTGCTGTGGGCAGCCATGCCCTGCATTGGTGTCACCTGAGGGTCACACTAAATCCTCACACTGAAGAGTTCCTCACCTTCCCAAGGCATCTCTCAAACCTCAAGAACTGGAGATCCTTGGCTCTCTAAAAATGTCCTTTTGTGCCAAATTTATTTATACTGAGAAAAACCAAGCTTTAGTTACAGATGTTTCTTCTTGTCATGTTACATATAAAAATCAGACCTTTTGGTGTAATCATATTTCTTTAGTTTAGTCTGCATTTAACATCTCTTTTCAATTACCACAGGGGATGTTTTTCATTTGTGGAGATGGAGTTTGTCTTGCTATCCCAGCACACACCATAGGTGGACCATGGATCATTGGGAAACTTACTCTGCTAACACCCAGTGCAAAAATGAAACATAAATGTTTCATGATCTATCAGTCAATATGAGCCAGACTGCAAAGATGATTTTGAACCTTGGAGTTTCACCAAGGATATCCAATTCTTGAGGTTCAAAAGATGCATTGGAAAGGTGAGGAACCTTCCAATCCCACACATCTACTGGGGACCAAAGATCCCGTGTGGATGATCCTGCAAATGTACCTTGCATGGCTTCATCAATTTCTTTTGGAATTGGCCAAGCATCCACTGGCAAACTGAAACTAGACAGGTGGAAAATGTTTTTTCTGGGGTTGTGTTGGACAGAGATATAGTATCTAAACCTGATACATTAGTGAAAGTCACCCAAACATTTTCGGACTGGCAAATTTGTATTGCTAAAAGAAAGCAAAGCAAAAAAGCAGAAGCATGAGACACTGCAAAAGATATTGGAGTAGACTTAGGCAGAGGGTTTAAATTGCCACTGACAAGCTGTTTGAATCAGATGATAGCAGATACTGCTTTAAAAATATTTACCAAATATACCTCAAACCCCACAAAATTAAGAAAGCCGAGTAAGATGTTTGCAAGAATTTAATTTTAGGAAAAATTCCAATTCACACCAGATTAACAGATCAAAATCTGACCTTTTGTGACTGACAAGGTCAGTAACTTGCTTAGTGTCTTGCCTGACCCACAGGATTTCTGACAGAGCCCAGCCTTACCTCTTCTGTTGTGCTTTCCAGCTGAAAGATCACAGAGGAGTCCCTCAGCTGAACTTCACCCAGAGATGGTCAGGTGCCTGCCAAGCTCCCTCTGCTTACTGAGGGAAAATGCCATCAAATGCTGGTTTTTTCCAGCTGGGTTAGAAAGTTGTTTGTTGTCAAGCCTCACTACAATGGTGAGGCATGATGCTGAAAACTGAAATAACTGTAACCTGTGCACAGTGGGAAGAAATAAAACACAGCTGTCATTTTTAGGGCTTTAGTTCTCTATCCCTCTGATGCCTCAGGTTTCAGCTTTTATATTTTTCAGATCCTGGGCTGCTTTAGTGTGTGGGTCTGGGTTCATATTAGGAATGGTGAGCTCTGTGCACAGAGCAGGGAGACAAAACAATTCCTGCTCCAGCTGGGCACCAAGGACAAATGATCCAAATCTCAGCCCAGGAGCACAAACACCGTGGGCTGGAGAGAGAAAAACAAGGATGGGACTGCCTGGGCTAAAGCTGGGATGGGACAATGAACTGCAAGATGCAAATGGAGCAGAACTGATCCCAGGGACAGACCCCGTGCCCAGTTGTGCATTTTGGGACCATTTTGGTTCATCTTGGGTGCAGCCCTGGCTGGACTCTTGTGCTGCCCAAAGTGGATCTATTGAGTCCTCCTAATAAATCCCTACTTTACTCTGTCTGGTCTCTGTTCTAGATCAGCTTTCTCAAGGCATCACCACCTTTAGTTCAGGAGTTTACATTTTTTTAAGTGAAGCATCCCTGAATTTCATCTCATGTCTGGATGGGCTTCACTATTCAAAGGGCACATTATCAATTCCTGATGTCCAGGAAGAAGACTGTGCCTGGAGAATTTTTAATCTCTATCTGGGTACAAAAAAACCACAGTCAGAAATATCCTGAGAGAAAAGATATTACATAGCAATCCCCATGTATGTACTAAAGGCCCTGACTCCTTGGTGTCTCCAGCTATGTATTACAGAATCTAAATTTGTCATTAAAAACCATAACCTTTAGCTAAAGAAAATCTGAGGAACAAAAGAGCAAAGCAAAGGGATGATAAATTCAATATGTTCTCCTGTGTAATATCAGACAGGAATTTTGCACTGTACCACCTGCCTCCAGCGAGCTGTCTGAAAATGAGGCAGATTCTACACCCACAATATTAACTCTTAAAAATATGCTTTGTTTCAATTTCTCCACTTCATTGCTCAGAACAGTTCTGTGCTGTTTAGGAAAGGCAGTAAATCTTGAATACAGCCATAACATTTCCTCATATAACATCACAGCCCTGCTTACAGCACAAGCCCAGCACCAGCACAACCATGCTGGGCTCTGCCTGTGTCCACAGGCTGGGAAAAGCTCATTCCATGGCAGCACCAGCCAATTGGAAAGCTTTAACTGCTCAAGAATTAGTGTCCAGCTACCATGTTCACTCCTCAGAACTCTTCTCTCTTTGATGGTTACTCCATTATTCATGGGTCAAAGGCCCCAGCTTAACTCAAGAGAGAGCAGAATAAAATCTGTCTACAGAAAACATAACTGGTGAAACTAATTCATTCTCCTATTTCAAAATATTGAAACATTTCTTTTTAAAGCAGAAATTATTCAAATCCTCTATATTATTGTGACATACAAATGCCAGGATACTCAGCCTTAGATTCCTGTGCTCTGTAGACCACACCAGTACTGGCCAGAGTACCAACAAATGTGGGCAAACACCAAGATGAGGAGCAATCAGGGAGGAAGAGAAACTATAGCAGCCAGACTAACACTTGCCAAAGCAGCTGTCAACAAAAAAATTCAGGCATTGAGGCAAAGTTTTTCAAGGTTGGATGTCAGAATGTGGCTAAGCCAAGTCACATTTGAATGAGTTGCATTTGAACGTTAAGGAAAACATATAGCAGAGGATTTGCAAGGAATACTCTTGTCAAGTGAATTGCCTCACCACAGGTTGCAGTGATGACTTGAGTGCTGCTCACACTTGTGCTGGGGAAGCTGAGATGAGGCTTCACTAATTTACACACTGAGTCTCTGCAAGGTCCTGCCATTCAGAATATTTGTTCTTGACACATGTGGATAAAGATTTTTGTCAAAGCCTTATTTTGTTCTTTAAGTAATAAAACACTGGCTGCCTTGTATCATGTACAATAAAAATATGCACTTAATATTCTGAAGCATGAGAGAATTTCCAGCAGTTGTGCCTCATCTTATTAGACAGATAGAAATGCCTGAACAGTCCTCTGTTTGATGCTTCATTGTGTTCCATAAGTGAATTCCCCTTCCTCCCACTTCACATTCACTGCTCATTTTCTTTCTAAGCTGATCACACTAATGGTTTCACCTTTGTCTATTTGTGTGGGTTTGAAATTGGACAAAGAATCCCTCATACCTACTTTCAGAACATTTATTTCTCTTATCTTGATAACATGCATTAGGAGTGTGATGGACTGGTCTCTAGCAGCACTTTCCTCTGTATTTAGATGAGATCATTTTGAAAAGCAAGGCAGCAGCAGAACTTCCAGATGAGATCATTAAAAAAAATGATGTTGAATGCCAGGGAAATCCAATCTGAGCAGGTCTCATTATCACTCAGGCTACAGACTATCATGAGCAAGTCTAAACAATATACATTATCATCTTTCCTTTTAATAGTGTAACTATTGGGTCTCCTTTGCTCATCCTTTCCTCCCAAAGTGCTCTATTTTCCAACAAATCTTACCTGATTCCAGAGTTTGGCCCATCTCTGACCTCAATCCACTATTATGAGGAAGGCCACCAAGATGATTAGAGGGATGGAACACCCTGCTTTCCTGCTATGGGGAAAGATTGAGAAAATTGGGATTGCTCAGTTCGGGAAGGTTCATGGTGACATTAATGTGGCCTAAGGTACTTGAAGGGAAAAAAGATGGGGAGCAGGTAGAGACAGGGCAAGGGAGAATGCCTTCAAACTGAGATAGAGAGGGTTTAGGTTGGATATCTGGAAGAAATTCTTGACTGTGAGGGTGGTGAGATCCTGGCACAGGTTTCCCAGAGAAGCTGTGGTTGTCCCATCCTCAGTGGCAGGGGATGGAATGAGATCTTCAAAGTCCCTTCCAACCCATTCCATGACTCTATGATTATTTCTAGGGAGTTTAGCAACCTGAAATGTGTTAGAGGGAAGGCCTAGACAATCAGCCTAACACACCATTATTAAGGTGCATGTTAAATAAACAATCATTTGTAGTCAGGTTTAGCCTCAGCTATATTCTGAAATGTTAAATTTTGGGATAGGTTCACTCTAAATATTCTGTTCAATAGCTTCTCAGGAAATCATGAAAACAAACTAAGCACAGTAAAAGCAAAACACAATGCAGATAATGTGCATTCTAAAATGTAAATAATGTAATATGTTCAATATAAATTGAAATAAAAACCTCCAAAGCTTGTAGGGCAGGGCACTGACCCATATACATGTGCAAATCTTCCAGCAGACATCCTGTGCCAGCACCAGAGCTGAAGGATGAGGTTACTTTGGATGATGGGAGGAAGGATGAGGTTACCTTGGGATGATTTTTCACACAGACTGTGAAAAAGTTTAATACAGCAGGGACCAGGACAGAGATTTCACATTCAGCCTTACCTTTGTCACTTCCACAGTGCTTTTGACAGCCCTTAAAATAGCAGTATTTGGTGGAAAGTGTAAGTCTTCACCTCTGCAGAAAGAAAAGCATTGATGTTTTGTTACTGATGTGCTTTCCCACAAAAGGTGAAAGAATGTCATGGCAGATCGAAATAAATTCTGCTTGTGACAACGGCTGCACAATTGTACATTTTATAACTTAAGGAACAGTTAAAAAAATTACATCTCAGCTGTTCCATTTTTCTTTATAAGGAAAGAACTGCAAACCCTCTGCCTGCCCTTACCAAATTGTAACTGATAACAGATAGTGTATACAGAAAAGAATTTGTTGGAAACACTTTTAAAAACATCTAAAAATATAAATGCTGCTAATGTTTGACCCTTGGTCCCACTTTGTAGTGGTATGATTGTGTCAGAGCAAATAAATTGCTTTCCAATGTATTTATTTACCAGTACCTTAGCAGATTTTAATTTTGTTGACACCTGCCCCTAGAAATGATAAGAGCACACCCATTCTGCCTCTCCCACTGCCTTATTCTAATGCACACGAGGGCAATTACCACTTGACAGCTCTCTGATGAATAACTCTGCTCTTTGCTAAGCTTGTCACATTGATCACTGGCCAGCAATACAATTAATAAAGTATTGCTGCCCACATAGCCCATTAATAACTAGCCTGAACTAGAGGTGGCAAGTCTGGTAGATCCAGAGCATTTTAATCTTTCATACCCTGGCAGCTTGGAAGATTAAAGGAAATCTCCAAGACAGTCTCCACATGCCTGCACTGGGCTCCATGACACCCCAGCCAGGGTTACAGGCTCGAGACCTGATATCTCATTAATGCAACTCAGTTGGACATTTCAAGCTTCATTTCCAAATGCTGCACTGCCTTGTGGTCAAAACATTATTTATTTCTTTCTCCTTCCTATTTATATTTCTGAAAGGTAGAATTAATTAAAGTTGTCAGTTCAACCAGAATTCATTAGAAAATAATGGCCATAAATTTAGTGCACTCTCAAACATTGCTTAATAATTCCATAACATTTAGAATGGGAAAAATCAATCTAGGAAAGGTCCCACTTCTTTAATACAGAAAAGGATGAATTAAAGCTCAGTCATGAGCAGCAAGTCTGGAGTTTTCCCACAACATTTAAGAGTAATTTTAATTTCTGCTTTTTAGAGTTTTGCTGACAAACAGACTTCAGGAAGATTTTTTTATTATTATTATTTCTAGGATATATTGTGATCTGTTCATTTAGTCAAGTCCACAGAGGACAGAAAGCTCATTTAGCAGAAAAATATTTTCAAGAACCTCAGCAAGATACTCTGTCATCCTTGGAAATATCAGTGCCTCCATTTCACATTGTGAGAAAATTCCAATTGCATCTCCAGCCTTGGACTAACAAAATCCACATCAGGATCTCTGCTGTTGTCTGTCCTCAGCTTTGCCCAACTTCCAGCCACTTGAGGCTGACCATTCCTGGCAGCCACAAGGAAATTTGGCACAATAGAGATTCTCCACTAGAATCATATGATCACCCTTTAATTGCACTAGCTTTATTAAGCAGGAACAACACAGGGGAGGTAAAACATTCCAAGAACAAAAAATTAATATGATATTCTCCCTTCTTTGGGAGATATGGAAGGTAGGAGGAATGCTTGTAAGGACTTCACTAATTCTAATCACTCATCATCAGCCAAGAATGCTGAAATGGGATGAAAAAAGAATCCATGTTTCCAGCAGAGCCCACCACGTGGAAGGGAACTGATTTTTGTGCTCCCAAGTACCAAGGAGCAGGGTGTCCCACCACCAAGACTATTCCCTCTTGATGGGTACTTCAAATCTTTTGCATTTTATTTCCAACTTTAGAGATTGTGTAATTCCCACACCTGCCACAGAACAGTTCTTTTCCACACAATTCTAGAGAGAAACACAAAGATCTTTATAGCTTATGTGGATTTGACCTGCATTGTCCTGTGTCACAAATATTCCCTTATTTTTCTCCCATTTCTAAGTGGTCTGCCTGACATATCCATTCCAGCTTTCCCTCAAGTGTTTCCTAAGAGCACCAGGAGTGTTCAGCACGTCACCCGAGGCAATCAGCAGATCACCACTGAACTATCTGCTCCAGCAGATAAGCAGAGTCACACCGAAACCCCTGCTCCTCTGTAGGTGATCTAAGCACAGAAAGCCTTAGGATAAAGCTTCCTGGGCAGCCTGGAGTGCTGCAGTTCTGTCCCAAGGTTATGGCTGACAGCAGCCTGCTCAGCTGTGGAGGGAGATTTGCTGTTAGCTGATCTCACAGAATTCCCAGAATGACCAGGTTGGAGACCTTCAAGACCATCGAGTCCAACCCAGCCCCAACAGCTCAACTCACCCCTGGCACCCAGTGCCACATCCAGGCTTTGTTAAACACACCCAGGGATGGGGACTGCACCACCTCCCTGGGCAGAACATTCCAGAACTTTATCACTCTTTCTGTGAAAAACTTTTTCCCAATATCCAGCCTGTATTTCCCTTGGCACAGCTTGAGACTCGTTGGGAGCTCAGCCCAGCCCTGGGACCAGGAATGGATTACACCCACAGGCAGTGTGCTGAGGATGTTCTCAGCCTCCCAAAATCCTTCAGTTTTCAATACCTTGCTTCACAGGGCCAAGAAGCTGTGCCATCAGTCTTGCTAAGCTATTTTTTATTATGCTTTATTTTGTCTTTGGTTTCAAGGGCATGTTTAACACCCATAGGCAAACACAATGGGATATCCCATTTGTCTATGTACATTACATTATTATAGAAGTGACATAGCAGAAGCAATGTGGACTTTGGAAGCTTCTTCTCACTCTGTTTTAATAGAAAAGTTTAATAAGGGAATCTTGACTTCTAGTAATGAAATTAAAGTTTATTGAAGTGGCATAATACACTGGCAGTGGATGGAATCACAGTTTGCACTTAATTACAAAGATAGCTTTCATAAGATTACCCATGCAAATTAGTTGCCTCTTTTCTATGTGTTTAAGGGTTGCAGAACCAAAAGACATTTGCATTGTAAATTGTAAATAAAAGAAAGATGGCAGCAGCCAGCTATAACACCAGTTAAAGTCATCTCCTAGGAGTGCATTTTCCTCATACACTCCACTTTCCCAGCTCAATGTACCAGTTCAGCTGCAGAGATCCATTCTACCATGAAATTTTGCATGCAGACTTTTGGAGAAAATAATATGCATGTAAAATGTCACTAGAAAGGATTATCATGGGAAACAAACTTATAACAGCCACTGAGGATGGATAGATGAGACCTGTCAGAGGGAATAACACAACTGACAATCCTCAAAGATGGCAAGAGCCTCTGGAAAAAAGTATGGCATTAAATTCCAGATATTTCTATCAAATGTGGACTTTTTAGCACAGGAAAAAAAAAAACAAACAAACCCAATAACATGGAGTAGGAATAGATAGCTCAATGCCCAATTCTGGGGTTCAGAAGGAAGAAACTGTTGCTGCAACCCATTTATCCATTGGCCTGGAAGTCCTGCCATCAAATGAGAAGTGGAAAAGTCTCATATCCAGTTTTATATTTAAAAAAACTTTTTTATATTTATATCCAGTCTGTTCTCCTTAGCTGGTCAATTTTGTTTCTGAGGGAAAAAAAGAATTTGAGTTAAACACTAGAAGTAACATTTACAATCATTTCAAAGGAAGCAGTTAAAACAAGCTCTTTTCAAATGCATTTGTTCTCTTGGTTTTGTGAAAGGGCTGTTGAAGGGAGTTGTCACAGCAGGAGAGTCTCAAAATGCTCTCTAGCAGTCACCCTTGCAAAAGTCAGAGGAAGAGTTGTTCCAAGGAAGTCTTCAGAGTGAGAGCAGGTAAAGTGCAGTGATGACAAGTGAGACTGAACTAAAAGGGGGTGGTGTTGGACCTTCTGTCAATGTGTGTGTGCTCCCTGCAAGGCCCAGCAGAAATGGGTCCTATCAGCTCACGAGGAGTTTGGTGCACTGTCCCACCCCAGAGTTTCTCTATTTTTATTTTTAGGGACTGATTTTTAATCAGTGAAATGTGCTCACAGAAACCCAAACCAACCCACTAGTGGAAGATATAGTCTTGAAAAGACTTTCTAGGCATTTTCCAGAATGCTTGGGACCAACTTTTGTTAAGTCAGGCAATGAAGGAGTAGGAATTTATGTTTTGAGTTATTTAGCTCTCCACTGTAATCAGCTACCATTTGTTTCAGACTGGAATACTCGTGGCAACAGGATAACAGAACCTTTGTCAGAGATTCTCTGTCTTCAGGAAATAACAAAGTGAAGGACCAGCAGTGATTCTCACTGAGATTTGTCCTGATCGTTCTGTGGCTTGAAACTGGTGCCTGAGGCACCTCCAAGCCTGAGGTGGTTTAGAAAGCATTAAGCATACTGGTGCAGTGTGTTTGGAGTGTTTTTCACTAACAGGACATATCCCAGACACTGCTGGGTTTCATTCCTTGAGCTTTTTATTGCAGCACCAGCCTCATTACAGGGTTGAGACAATTGGAAAATAGCAATAGCTCGTTCTTGCCAGTAGCAGCCACAGATTCCTTTGTTACAGAGCATTTAAAAAACTTCCTAGCCAATAGCACATTGCTAAAGCTTACAGACAGTTGTTCTGGCCAATCACTAAAAGCACACACACCCCTGCTTCACACAATGCTTGCTTGTTTGCCTTCTATTAACAATATACAATACAACATTATTAAGCTTAGAACCTTCTACTGTCATGCTAAGCATATTTTACTGCAGTCTTAAAGTCTATCTTAGCTAAGCCTAAGACTCAAGCTATTGTTTAATGTCCTTGCTTGCTGTACTATTGTAACTTTTTCTACTTTCAGACTTTGCAGCTGCAGCTAGCTCTCAGTTTTCTGTTTTTCCTGTTTCCAAGGGCTGCTGTTATTCCTTTCTGGAAATCCTCTTACCTTTGCTATTTCCCACAGTCCAGCTAGGTTCATGGCTGCTGCCATGTGCAAGGCACTGAGGGGCAGAAGGTTCCCCTCCTCAGCTGGGATTCGCAGGCGCCCAGGCTCACAGCAAATATTCAAATACAGAACAAAGCCCAGCAACTTTACTGCCATGGGGTCTGCTCCCCAGCAGCCAGACTGGTCACAGTTTTGGGAGGGCTTTGGGAGGGAGGACTGGCATGACCAGAGGCATTCTCCACTGACATGGAAGTGTCTGGGCACAGCCAGCAGGAGAACATGTGGAAGCAAAGCATATTTTGGAAACAAAACCATTTTAATCATCAGCAGAAATAAATTAAAATGTGCTAACCTTCAGGGATTCATTAAAATGATTTTTTGTGAGCAAATGCCCTCACTGGCAACAGGAATCCTTGCCTCTGGAAGAATTCCACTTTGGAGAGATCACTGGAAAGAGGTCTTCAGGAGTCTGTTTTAACTCCTACTGTGAGACACCCTGGTGATGTCCTGAGCAGCCAGACATGTTAGTTCAGCACCCAGAACGTGACAAGGTGAGAAAAATCCCCAGGGCCAAGGAGGTATTCAGTCAGGTAGATGCTGCTCAAGATCTTTGCCTCTGCGCCTTGGGAAGAGGGAGGATGGGCAGCACAAGGAGCAGGTAACATTTCTGAAAGAGAGAGAGAAGAGTGAGGGTGGCCAGGGTGTGTTTCTCAGGCTGTGATGTGCAGTATTCCCTGAACCTCTGACAATAACTGGGGAATGAAGAAAACTAACCAAAGACAACACGAAAACCACAGTTTACAAGCAAAAAGGGGCATTGCCAGTTCAGATACCCAAAAAATAATCACAACACCTATGGTAAGAACTGGAATTGCTTATTCTGTCTTCCAAATTTAGCTTGGCATCAGCCAGAAGCAGTGAAACAAGCACTCTGTACTTCATGCCAGTGACTCACTATAAATGGGGATAGTTTTGGTGGCATATGCTGCTTCCTGTTGTGAAGAGCTGCTCTGAAAGCTGCCCCTTACACAAAGACATCTCTGCAGAAACTCTCCCTTAGTTAAAGGAAAATTATGTAAGATCTGCTCCATGTCCTCAAGAATTTCTGTCAGGCCTTGGTCTTTGTGGAAGGGGTTGAGTGGTGAAGCAGCCCTGGGCTGCACTGGGAACTCTGGAGTGGATGAGGTGGGAGCAGCACTGACTGTTCCAGAACTGCCTGGTGAGACTGGAACAGTCAGTCACACCCTGGAACATTCCTCACCTGTACTCTAACCTGAGTGGCATGAAAACGTGTTGGAGCTCTGCAAACTCTAGAAATTGCCAACCTGGATTGTGGCCAGGGTGGAATTTCAGTTTTTGTGACTAAAGCCAACCATCTTGTGACCCTATAAACAGTGGTCCCTTGTCATCCCAGAGTCTGCAGCCAGGTAATAATTAGCATTGGCCCCATGATTCCAGAAGGCTGATAGTTGGAACCCAGGAAATTCCTCTGACTGCCCTGAAGGACTCGAGCCCCTGCCCGGGGGGCTCAGAGACCTTGGCACAGAGCCCAAGACCCCTGAGCCTTTGATCTTGAACCATGGAAAAACAACTACCAACCTTAATATGAAGAATTACAATTCAAGAGAGTTTAAGTAGAATGATAGTGAATTTATTACTCAGTGAAAATGTAGATTTTTTGGGGTTTTTAGAATGGAGGTTCAGGAGGCAAGATAGAGGAATCTGGGTGAGTCCAGCCTTTCTCCTTCTTCTTCTTGGCCTCCATCTTCTGCTGTGATGGTGGCACTTTTAGATTGTTTAGAGTAGAAGCTCACTGTCTAACATAGGTGACAGGTATTGGGAAGTCCTGGTAAATAATGTAGTTTTTAGTATAAAAAGATAACACAGCCTCTGAGGTGGGCAGTGTGCCTCTGTCTGACCTGCCAGACAGATCTCAGCAGGTCAGAGAAAGAATGTTCTGGATAAGAAACAATCAACAACCTTGAGAACCAGAACAGAAGAATCCTGACTCTTTCTTCAACTGCCAGGCTGGGAAAAGAAGCTTGTTCATATCTCAGAGTTACTCTGGCCAGCAGGGATTCTGAGAGCTGATCAATCCCTTTGTTATACTATATTATACTGTACTTCTTGAGAAAATCATCACCCTTACAGCCAGTTCCATACAGACAGATCCAATTGGTCAATCAATCCAAACACCATCACCAGTGGCCAGTTCAGAAACCACCCTTTGGTAAACAAATCTCCATAACACATTCTGCATGTGCACAACAACAGGTGCAGCAAGCAGAGATAAGAATTGTTCCTCATTCTTTTCTCTGAGCTTTCTCACAGCTTCCCAGGAAAACCCTGGGAGAGAGCTGTGTCAGAGGATATGTGATTACCACAGTCCTGCATGAGGGACTGCACACTCCTGGACTGCAGCTGGCTGCAGACAGCATCTCCCTCTGAGAGGATGCTCTCAGAGCTCACAAAAAACCCTAAAAATACATACTGCATATATATTTTATTATATATTATATATTATATATTATATATTATATATTATATATTATATATTATATATTATATATTGTATATATAAAGTATCAATATATAGTAGATATAGTATAAATATAGTGATATATACATTAGATATATATAAATACATTAAATGTATATAAAGTATAAATATATGTATTGTATGTATATATTATATATATGTATGTGTGTGTGTATATATATATATATGAAGCATAAATAATATATTTATTGTTTTCAACAACTCACCAGCTGCAAGTTGACTGCAGGCAGACCATTTCTTTGTCTGTGTCCCCAAAGCCAAAATGGAAAAATCTTACATAAATAAGAATCTGAAAAGAGCTCTAAAAGCTCCTTTGAGAGTCTGGACAGCTACCTGAGCATCCTATTAGAGTGAGAGGATGTACAAGTGTGCATATAAGTGCATCAAGTCTGCACAATTCTTAGAACTCAGCAGTCAAACACAGCACTGAAAGGGTAGTAGGTAGATCATGAACATGGATAATCATATTGTTGAGTAGGATAAGTACAGTCTAAAAAAACCCACAGGAATATAAGGTGCACACACTAGGAAGGCTGCAATGGAAAGCATCCACTTGACTTTAAGAGACTGTGGTGTTTTTACAGGCTGTTGAAGCAGCTCTGCTGCCTGGCACTGTGGGTTTGCAGCTGGGACAGCAGGGTCCTTCCTGCTGAGCCTGTTGGTGCAGGGCTGGGCACTGCATCTGTGCAGATGCATGTGGAGAGGGCAGTGAGGATGATGGTTGCATTGCATGACAATGTCCTTGAAAAAGAAGAATAAATATCCATTATTTCAGTGAAAACATTGGATTTAATTTGCAGGTTTCTTATAAATCAGCATCACTGACTCATACTTTAACCTAAAAAAATTATTCTTGCTCTTCACAAATTTTAGATATTTGCATTTTGGGAAGGGCCACTTGCTGAGACAATAATATTTAAGTAATTAAATATGAAGTTGCAGATCTCTTTTGGTTTATAAAACACTTATTAATATGAAATGAGTGAAACAAAAACACAGTGAGGAGTCAAACAAGTCAGTCCCAACTACTGATGGCTGTACTATTAATCATATAATTAATGGCTATTTAGTCCTTAGAATAACTGGAATCACCTTTATTTGCCAGTGTACCATGGTCCAGCAATCCCCAAACATGGACACCCAGCCCAGAGTGACAGATTGCTGCAGCTCAGCCCGTGTGTGAGGACTGCAAGGACAGCGTGCCATGGATGGAGCCTTTGTTCCTGCTCCAAACAGAGCAACTCTAGTGCCCACAATCCACTATCAGCTTCGAGATTTTGTTTTAATCACTGTTTCTAAGCCTGATTCATCATAAATACATCCACAGGCACCCTTTAAAAGTCACTTCTTGGTTCCAAAGAAATGCAACACACCAGCAGGAAGATATTATGCAGTGACACACCAGGGCAAGCTATATGCAAAGGAAACCTGCCAAAATGAGTTTTTCCTCCTTTTCTGCAAGGCAGCAGTTTTTTCCCTTAAGCTGTCTCACTTGAAGGCTGTGTATACAGTAAAGAGGCAAAAATCCATTTCATTTTCCTCTCTTTCAGGTTGTCATCAGCTTCATTGCCATGACACCAAACCTCCTTTTAGGTTGCTGTGTCCCACCCTTCAGGCTGACCTGGCACAGCAATCCAGCAGCATTTCCATGGCTCCAAGCCCTGGTGCTCTGAGTGAGGAATGGAGACCTGACTGCAGAAAACACTTTCCCTCTTCTTTCCCAGGGCTGTACCCATCAGAATCCACAAGTTTTGTGTTTCTTCCACATGAGGCTTTCCTCTCCAATTTCTCATTCAAATCAAAAGCATGCCCTTAATCCAAATATCTCAAGTCAGGTAAGGTAAAAAAACAACACAGATGCAAGTTGTCTGTATCTTCCCAGGGCCACACAACTTGTAGAAATTGTTTATAGCTCCAGATGCCTATATTATTGAATTTAAAATAAAAGCAGCATTATTTGTAGCTTCACTGGACAGCTGACTTGATGTGATTTATCCTCACAAAAAACTTCTGCTTTTCAAAATGAAAATTCTCACTTTAGTCTTAAAGGAAAAAAAAAAACATAAAAAAACAAAGAAGCAGTCAGATAAAAATCTGTTTTGAGGCCCTAAAACATAAATTAAGTTAACACAGCAGGACTTTCACTGTAATAATTTAACTTGTCAGTTCACATCATTGACTAACTTGAAGAATTCATGGGGCTTAACTGATCAATATAATAAACAGTTTGGAAGGCTCTGCAGGAATAGCCCAGTCTTAATTTGAGGTCAGTTCTTATTCCTTTTAAGTCTCATTAGCAGAAGCCAATGTAAATCCAGATCTGTGAGGACAAAAGCAGAAAGCTTTGCATCAACAGCAAGGCCAGCCCAGTGTCCAGTTGAATTGGATGCATCCCAGCTGCAATCTCTTCCAGGTCTCTGGCATGGAACAAAAAGCCTGTGTGATCACTGGCAGCAAAGGGGGACAGTCCTGGCTTCTACGAACCAGATATTTTCTCTAGTTTCAAGTTGAAAATCCACCATGGGTGTACCAGGCCAGATTTTCAGCTAGCAAAGAGAGGTTTCAGTCTAATAAACTCTGCAGAGAAAGCCAATCCCCAGCTGATACCTTGGGTTTTAAGTTTTTCTGCTCTGTTTTGGTGTGCAGCTCTTAGCTTTATATTAAGTTGTGGAGACCTCAGCTGTGGGTTACTCTGGGTCTGCACTGAAGGCACTCCAGACAGCAGTTTCATGTTCACACTCAGGTGTTTATTATCTCTTATCAGTAAAACAGTCTCACTACTGTGAGTTCAGCAGCTTTTCATTAGAAGGCACAAAATGGCCAACAATCTCTTGGTACAAGGTCTTCTAAGACTAAACTATCCAGTTAAGAACTGACACCTGGATTATTTTCCCTTTTAACCCAAGAACTGATCCCACAGAGCCCACAGTGCAGACTTTCCTGCCCAATGACAAAATGCCACCCAAACCCATGGAGAAGGAGGAAGAAGCAGCATGAAGAAGAAACCCAGGACAGCACCCTGTGCCCTCCATCTTGCTGCCATCCACAACACACTAAAAATCCCAAAACCTCAATTTCTCACCCAGTGATACACCCACACTAATCTGTATAATCTATTTCACACTTTTGTTGATTGCAGTCTATCTTGAAGTCTTGGAAAGTCAGTGCTAGTGCTCCCCTGGGGGTCAGGGCACCCCAGAACAGACAGAGAAATATTCCCAGTACCCTGGGTTTCCACATCAAGTGTCACTGGGATCTTTGCTCAGGGTGATGAAGACAAAACAATCCTATTCCAGCTGGACACTCAAGGACAATCTCCTCAAACTTCAGGCCCAAAGCATGAAGAGAGAAAGGTGGGCAGGTGAGCAAGGGGGATGAAACTTCATCATTTGAAGCTGTTAATTGGGCAGTTAACTCCTGTATGCAAATGGACTAAAACCTATAAAAATGTGAGCTCTCATGACCAATCCCTCCTTTGCTCCCACCTTGGAGCCCCCTGGGCAGAGCCAGGACTGTGGCTCTGGTACTGCCAGGGTGAGGCCTCTGAAGGCACCTCAATAAATGTCAATAAATCTCCACTGTATTGCTCTGAACTCCATCCAGCTCCTTAAGGTGTCTCAGCAGCCAGGTTGTTTGAACAGCACACTTAAGCAACCATTGCCTTTCACCCCTAAACTCTAAAGCAATTTCCTGAAGGCCTGTCCCAGCCTTTGTACAACCTGCTGTGGGTCCCAGGCCAATTCTGCATGAACTGAGCAGAGCCAGGGGCAGCACAGCAGCTCCAGGGAGCCACCCAGCCCTGTCTCAAGGCCAGCCAGGCAGGCAGACCCTGGAGCCCAGCCCAGCTGACAGGGGAGGCAGAGCTGTGTGAGCTGGGACCCACTGCCCCACCATCAGCTTAAAAGCTGCCTTCAGAACAGGCAGAGCTGTCCCTTTGGAGAAGTCCTGTCACCCTGGTTTTTTAAGATTCTCAAGGCCTTCTGATGTTGACATTCTTCTAAGGAACTTTATCACGCACTTTCTTGTAAATAACTTGTTGTTCACATTCCTTTGATAGAGGAGGAGAGAATTGATGAACTGTTGTTGTAGCCAGTGTCATTGGAGAGGTGTCACTGTCACCCTCCAATCCTCTGTCACCTTTGTAAAACTATAAATATAGGAGTCAGAAAATAAACCTTCCCTTTTTTCCTTCACCTTGAAAGAGGTGTGTGCTCGTGTTCCTTTGTGTCTGATAGCAACAAAGTCCCTCTGAATACTTATTATTATTACCCTGAATATTATTATTAAAAACATTATTATTATTATTATTATTATTATTCTCCTTTTAATTGAAGGGGTGGTCCCACCCCTTCAATGAAAAGGATAATAATAATGTAATTTTAAGCCAGTCAGGTTAAAAACAATTTATTGCTCAAGTAAACATCAATCTCAGAGGCCATGAGGTTTAAGAGAGCAAGCATTCAGCCACAGCTCAAAGTGGCCACAAGGTCTTTGTTATAAGACAGTAAGTAATTTCTAATCTATAATTTCTAACATACAATATAGACATATATAATATATTATATAAATATATATATAATATATATTATATATAATATTAAATATACTATACATAATATATATCTTATATATATTATATACATATAATAAGAATATATATATTATATATCTAGTATATATTTTCTTTCTAATACAATGGAAAGTTCATTTTGCTTTTCAAACCTACCACCTTTACTCACTTCTACTGCACAGTGGATACTTTTATCCAAAGAGCTGCTATCACACCTATGCACAGATGCTTCTTTTATAACCTCTGAATTCTCAGCTTACTCTGTACAATTAGACCCCTACACTATAAACCCTTCACCATCTTATCCATGCAGTTTCTTACTTACTTAAGGCATATTCTTACTGACAACTATAGAAGCATAAGTCTATGATTTTTCTGCCTAATGTCTGTGTATTTTATTTTTACATCGATCCAAGCTTCTTCCAAGGCTGCAGATCAAACCCTTCAGTGTCTGTGGAAGTTTCTGTCTTTCCATTTCCCACAAATACTGATCTGTTTGCCCAGTGTGCCAAAATTGAAGAGTGCTGCTTTAGTCTTTCCAAACAGCCACATTTAATCACTCCCAAAGGAAAGGAACATCCCAGGCCAAAACCTCTGACTGAGCAGAGTAGCAGTGTGTGAACTCCACTACAGTGAGTGAGAAAACTGAAGCTGTCAGGTGATTAGTGAATGTTCTTTTTCCTCAGCCTAAGATTTCAGAAGTCCCTTCAGCTAGAAAAACTCTTAGAGCTAGAACTTATGGCCTGTTACCTTTACCCACACCATGCCATCATCCCTAAATGAAGTCCAAGGAAACCAGTTCATTAACTTGTGCTGGATCATAGGGAAAACCTACCCTGCAGCCAGGTGAAGCAGTTCTCCATGCACCCAGGAATGACATTCAGGTAAGGTCATCAGCCTGTGGACAGATGCTTCTGCAGCAGAGTGAAAATGGAAGAAACATGCAAATGAAATCACTTCTATTTGAAGAGCCAGTTGAAGGCCAAGTCTGTAGGCTGAGAATCTGTGAAGGAAGAATCGAACTCCATAAATTCAAGGACTAAACCCATTTTTATCTCAAGAGAGAGGCAGCAAAAAGCAATAAAGCATGGTAGTGACAATGATGTGTTAGAAAAGCAACAGTCCTTCCATTTTCCCTATTTACTTGTTCTGTTGTTCTGTGTGGAACAAAACATCTGCTTCACAGCTGAGACACTCAGCTCCTCAGAAAAAATACCTGAGCCTGATTAAAACCCAGCTGAACAGGATGAAAAGATGACTTCCATGCACTGTTATTCACATGCACAGAAAATATTAATGGATGGTTATAAAAGTGGCAGAGCTTGAAAGGAAGACAGACTCCTTAAAAACATATCAGGACATCATCTGCAGCAAAATTCCCAGAACTGTGTAACTATTGTTGTGTTCAAACTCTGTACTCCCCAGTGCCCCAGACTGAGTTTACATTTTAACAGGAAGGCCACAGAAACATTGAAAAAAACCCCCTCTTCTTTCATTATTCCATAAGGAACAGAAGCACATTCAAGATATGCTTCAAGGTGCCTGCTTCCAACTTCAAATATGAAAGAGTGTTTACCCTGTTTCATGTGCTGCAGACCAACTGTCAAGCCACAGGAAGATTGCTGAAATATCAATTTGCCCAGGTAAGTGAAACATCACCTGTTTTCCCAAGTGAGGCTGGTGAAATCCTTGTGCTGATTGGAGTGGCCAGTGCTGTAAATGGGAGCAGTTTCAGTCCCTGGCATTCCATATATGGCTTTTCTCCACAAGAGGGTTCACAGCTCAGGGAGTGGGGCATTTGAATTGATAGGAGCATTTTTAAAGGGGCATTTTTAACCCCACAAAGACAAAAAACAAAGCATACATCTTGCAAGTGATGCAGAAAAACATTCTGAGAGAGCCAGATCTTCACAACATTCAGACTGGTGCCACTTTCACTCTGGTAAAAATCAGTTAGTAACTAACTTTAGACCATCACTACATTCATATACATAAAAATGCCAAATCTCCTGTACACTTTCCTTATTAACAGAATGTCCATGTCTAATGATCTATTTCCTCCATGTTTTTCACCATGAAGGCCATCCCAGTCACTGCTTTTCCACATTGTGCTCCCAGCCTCTGCTGGCATCTGCACACAAACTCCTTTTTTGGTACAGAAAATTTACAAAAAGCCTTTTCCCCTGCCAAGTGTTAAGACACTTGCTCCAAATTTCAGCAAGGTATACTAAACCCTGTGCCTGAGCTCTGCTCCTATCAATTCACACAACACAGGTGTAACATTAAATGGAGCATCACTTCATCTGTCAGCAATGCTTGAAATGAGAAAAGCACATGGGGCCCTCACCATAAATTTCTCGTGTTTAAATGGAGAAAAGACATAGAGTAATGTCATATGCCTCAGCTTTTCAAGTGAAACAAATCTGTGATACACAGACTGCTAATCTTCCATGTAAATATTAGCCAGTATAAAGTGTCTAACATCTAAGTGAAAGATCAAATGAAAGCACATTTTTAAGGTGTTTTGCTCCTGAGGAATAAAGCTTCTCCCAGTAAATGGTGCTTCCCTCTGAAATCTATTTTCCCTGAGCTGAACATTGCACTCAGAAAAAAAATCAAAGTGAGATATCTAGGAGGAAGTTTTAACTTCTCATCATGAAAGCCCCTAGATACAGAATTTAAGACAACCATGACTCCTCAGGTATCTTTACAGAAACAAGAACAGCTTTCATATGGCCAATTCCCACTGGCTGACTTGGATCAGAACTCCATTGTGGAAAGCCCCATTGGCAGATCCCTGCTCTGATGGCTTTTGTAGTGGGGACGAGGGGGTTTATTTCTTTTTCACCAGAAATAAACCCGTTCCCATAACTTCCACTCTGGTTTTTATTGCATCAATACTAAAGAGTTACTCAAAGGAGGCATGTGGCTAGCTGAGTGTCTCTGGTGAATTGCCCCAAAATGAGAGGACAGCTCTGATGTTGTCACCCTGTTCTTCTAAGTTCTTCTGAGCCTTCTGATGTTCACATTCTTGTAACAAACTATCTCACGCACTTTTATGTAAATAATTGTTGTTTTACATTCTTCTCTGAAGGAGGAGAAATTTGACAGACTGTTGCTTTGTCCAGTGTCATTGGAGAGGTGGCACTGTCACCCTCCAGTCCACTGTCACTTTTGAAAGTCTTAAATGTAGGAGTCAGAAATTAAACTTCCATTCTTTTTACCTTAGAGTAAAAAGGTTCCAGCGTCCATATTGTTTTATTTGCAATATGATGTGAAGTCTGCTCTCAGGTTAAAAGCTGTGTGATTTTATGTCATCAAACCCCCAGCAGGGCTTTTTTTTGTGCCTCCTGCAATTTTCCTCCTGAACCACTTGAACCCCAGACACTGCTTCTCCTTCCAGGCACCGTGTTATCCATCAGGCTCTTGCTTTCCTATGGTTGGCACCAGCACATTCCTAAACCACCAGCCCACGTGGAAGTCCTAAACCACCAGCCCTTCCCATGTGTGGAAGGACTCGTTCCTGCAGGAGTTAATATTTACCCTGTCACCACCTAATGGTGCTGAGATAGAGTTTTAGCATTAGTTTTATTCACCATCAATTCTGTTTACATGAATTCTTTTTCCAGGAGCAATATATCTATTGCAAGTTCCTATTCAGCACATTATCCTGAAAGTCATAAAACAGAAGGAGACAAATCAATAGCATTTAATCTGAGTATGGCTCAGTCCTGCACTTTTGGTTAAAGGAAAATAAGGAAAATTAACTAATTAGCAGGCATGTAGTTTTAGATACAGTATCAAACATTGCCAAATGGACTTTATCTTTCAATACACTAGTTCAGATCCAATAAAACACTTAAAAATGCAATAGTCCAAAAAAAATCCATTCATTAATTTCTATGGTATAATTTGAAAATAAAGTAGTTCTCAGATAATTGCCAAATTTCCATATTTATAAGAAGATGGCACATATGGGGATAATAGCAAAAATGGAAGTACCACTTTTCTATTAATATGGAAATTCAGAAATTATTGGAGTTATCTGTTATAAATCAACTTTCTCATTCTTTTTCTGATGGAAATGCCATTTATCCACTACAATAAATTCCAAAACTACTAATGCAACTCCCCTTTCACTCTGATAAATCAGTGTAATGGTTGTCATGCTTATCCTCAAATTTGGCAGGAGTTCTGCTCTTATATTAAAATGGGTCAAGCCAACCCTAGTGGTGCAGTACCACTACAGGTTTGGAAGTTAGAGAGAGGAGGGATTTGCTCCCACAATTTTGGTATTTTCTGAGTTCATCTGCCCCAAACAACTACTGCAGAGCCACAAGGCAGCTATATCATTCACTTAAACTGACCAAAGCAGACTGTGTGATTCCAAGGCAGTATTTCATGGAATTACAAATGATTTAGTGGAAACTGGAAAGAACAAGAGATTTTTCAAGGATTTGGTTTTTTATACCAAGAATTGCATGTTGCTTGATGTGAAGGTAGCCTACATCTCCCACAGAGGAGTGCAGCAGTGCATGCCTGTCACCCTGTTCTACTAAGTTCTTCTACGGCTTCTGATGTTTACATTTTTCTAATGGAGTTTCTCAGGAACACTTTCATGTAAATCAGGATTGCTTGGCATTCTTTTCTGGAGGAGGAGAAAATTAATGGACTGTTGGTTTGACCAGTGTCATTGGAGAGGTGGCAATTCCACCCTCTAATCCAGGGTCACTTTTCCAATTCTATACATACAGAGGTCGAGAATAAACTTCCCTTCTTTTTTACCTTGGAGGTCCCAGAATGTGTGTCATTTTATTTCATGTCCTATTGTGACAGATCCCTTCTTGTGGAGCAGAAAAGTCATCTATCTTGATCTAGAAACCAGTCAGATGCTGAAAATACAATGTTTTTTCAAGTGTTGGTCCCCTAAAGCCATTGGTTCCTCTCGCCCAAAAGTGGTTTCACAGTTCTGTAACACCTCTAAATGAGGCAGTTGATAAGAGATAATAGCTTACTGATCTCTCTTAATGCAAAAATTCTACAGAGCACAAAGGGCAATCATGGACACTTAGGATTGTTCCCCCATGCACAGAACTTCTCCTATCTCAAAATGAACAGCCAAACCTCTGTTAATTATTTGCTGCTTTAAATTAAGGTGGGTGTTCAGCCTGTTGATGCTTTGCCTTCCCAAGGTGAACCAGGAGCTCGCAGGCTTCCCAGCAGGGTTGCATACATGAGATAAAACATCTCCCAAGATGATGCTACTGCAATCAAATCTTGAAAAAGAATCCTGCCAGGCCTTTTAGCCCCTGCTTTCTGCACAGCCTGTAGGGCAGTTGGCTAGACCAGCACTGCACTGTTGGAAGCAGCAGCAACCAAATGTGAGCAGCAATGCCCTTCCCTGTTTTACCACAGCACTAATTCACACATAAAAGATGAAATGCTGAAGCTGCATCCATTGTCATCAGCTTCACAAAACCATCTCCACAGGGGATCTTTTCAACCTGAAAAAGTCAAACAACTGGCTGCATCACTACTTAACAGTAGGGTCTTAGTAAGGATGAATGAGGAAAGATGGTTCTCACCTACTATAAGGATGAATATATTATTCATAGAGAGACATCTAGAAGAAAATTTTACTTTTATCCTATTTGTTATTAAGTTCTAAGTGGATCCCAAAATCTTCACAGGGTCCTCAGTCTACCTGTTCAGAAAAAAACTCTTCCATCAATATTTCTATCTCCTGCCAGACTCTACAGTTTATTCTGCTTAGCTAACACAGCACATAGCTGGGACAGAGGGCCAGGGCTTGACACAGCATTGGACAGAGAACTTTGTCCCAACTAAACCAGTTCCACAGGCAAGGCTGCAAATGGTACCAAAGCCCAACTAGCCTGTCCCCACTCCACACCCAGGGTCAATAAGCCCATGAGCATCCTTTAGTTATTTCACCCTGCACAAGTACAGGTGAACACTGGAATTATATCAGGTTTCCTGGGTTAAATTGTATTGTGCCATGCTGCTCTTAGTCAGAATTTGACCAACAGTCAGTTCTGGAATATTAGTTTTTTTGAGTTTTATGTCCATGTGATTATCTGAAACTACTATTTGAAGTAGGGAGAATCCTCAAGATATCTTGAGGTTTCAAAATTAATGGGAAGTTGCTCTTCCCATGTTACACTTCCTTGTCACTAGATTTTTTTAACAGCGTGCCTTTGAGCTGAACAGTGACCATCCCCCAAAATCACTCCAAATGCTGTTAAAGCACTGTTCCCATTTGGAGGATGGGAGATCACACATGCACAGGTTAGTGAGGAGCCATGAGCCCTGCTGATGCCTCCTGCCCACTATGCTGCTGTGTTTTGGGAGAATCCACAGAGAACTTCCCCTCCTACCACAGCTCTCTACACCCAAAGCTTATTCCAGAGTTTAAAGGTCAAACAAAAAAAATTGCAGCATGATGACATGAATAATTTGTTTCAGTAATTTAGCAGCATGAGTTTGTTGTGATTATTGCTACAAACTCATTTCGTATTTACAACTGTGATCCTTTTAACATCTGAATAATTTATATCCAGTGATCAGTGATGCGTGTGGCAGAGAATCATGAAAATTAGCTCCTCTAGTGCTCCCTGACTCTAAGAGGACATATTTTCCCATCCAATTGTGTTGTTTCTCTGTTGTTTACATTTTGAATACAGAGAAGCACCATGCCAAGAGGTTCTGAATGGGAGCCACAAGATGACCTGCACTTAAGATGTAGCCATACAGAAACACCCATTACACATCCCAATAAATTTCACCTTCCCCACAAGAATCCAGTGAGGATCAAGAAGATGAGAATAATTGTATTTTTCACCAACTCACACTGTGCTGCAATTTAAAATCAAAACCAAACAACTCCAAAGTAGACACTTCTCTCTCCAGCACATTACAGAATAAACTGAACAAAGAGAAGGAGCTGCGGAGAAAAAAGTTACACATTGTGACACTTGCTTGAAGTGTATGCAGCCCTTCTGGGCAACAGGGATCCTGAAGGACACTGAGGGAAATCCTCTAACCTCAAAGACCCAGAATAAGAGGTGTTCCACAAATATTGAAGACAGATGAGAGACCAGTAGCACTAAAGCTGAAAAAAAGATGGAAAATGTGGGAAGGAAACTTTTATAAAGGGGCTTTAAAGCCTGGGGCAAGCACCAAAGCTGTAGCTTCCAGCAGCCATCCCATGGGCTGAGATCCTCCTACAAACACTCCTGGGCAGAGATAAGTGTGCCCAACACCTCAACAAGACAAATCAGCAAGACAAATACAGATAAGACAACATGAGGCATGCCTGACAGGAAAGTTGTGCAGGAAAGATGATCTACCAAAAAAGGGGCTGATGGAATCAAGGTGCAGCCGTGGCAAGTGAGGCTGGAAGGGAACTTCCCTTAAGAGATGACAATATCTGGAACAAGTTTGGTAGTGACATGCTTAAAGGGCTCATCAAGCACATCTGTTCCAGCCTGGAGCTGCAGTTCCACCAAACAGCTCAAACACAGTGTATCCACTGCATTACAGTTCAGCTCCAGCAAGATCCTTGCTTCAGGAAACTCCTGTGTAGCCCCACATTTCTCTTCACAGAGAAGAGCAAGGCACAAATCTTCCCAAGAATATTTCTGGGATACACATTCTCGGAACCTCAGAAAAAGGAAAACAATTCTTATCATTTGCTGTGCCTGTGTTTGTGCAAAAATAGAATGCAATATGGAGATTGTTAACCCAAAGTGATGGTGTTTTGGTTGCTTGGCCTGTCAGGGCCAAGTGTGTAGCCCCACATTTCTCTTCACAGAGAAAAGCAAGGCACAATTCTTTCCAAGAATATTCTTATCTTATTTGCTGTGCCTGTGTTTGTGCCAAAGCAGAATGCAATGTGGAGATTGTTTACCCACAGTGATGGGGTTTTGTTTCCTTGGCCTGTCAGGGCCAGGTGTGTGTGTGTGTGGGGACTGTTGGGTGACAGTCATGAGATTCTGGGCAGTATGAGCAGTTGTGTGCAGGGTGGAGTGTTTGGCAGATTCAGTTTTAATTGTATAGAATAATATAGTATAATAAATTAATTAGCCTTCTGATATCCATGGAGTCAGATGCATCATTCTGTCTCCCCTCGTGAGGGCCCTCACAGCATTGCTGTACTCCTGCAGGCATGGTGCCTCAGACAAAGCAGAATTTCACAAGATCCATCAAGGTGTTTAAAAAAGAAGAAAAAAAAGGCCAATAAAAAATCCCAGGTCTGCTTCCCTGTCTACCCACAACAAACACAAGCACAAAATGTATGAATCCCACCACTTCAGCAAAAAGGCTGCACAGTATCTCCCACTCCCAAGCAAGGGACAGCTGTGAGCCAGTGCTGATCCTTCCTCCAGGAGAGGCAGAGACAGCAGCTGCCTGCCTGGGACCAGGCTTCACTCAAAGCCAAGATGAGGCACAAACTGCCTTTTGACTTGACCCTCCCAGCTATTCCTTCCTTCTCAGCAGGTTTATGTCAAAGCCCAGTTGTAGATTCTAGAAGTTACTTGCCTAGTGAGCACTGGCTTGCTCTGTAACAGCAATGCATAATTTGATTTTAAATTGCAGCAATGCTTTTCTGAGGTGCTCTCCAAAATTTCATACACAGAGATAATCAAGGAAGCATTAAGGTATGAGTCTGCTGCATCTGCAAAGCAGGAGAGATTTAGCACATGAAAAAAATGAAAATCAGATTAAGATGCTTATGCTTAACAGATGAAAATCAGGAAAAAATATGCTGATTGTACACATTCTCCAATATAACAAATAGAAGACCAAAATACAAAATGTGTGGCCCAACAGCTGCATTACTTTGAGCAGGCAGAGCCAAAACTTATAGAATATTCCTTTTGCTGATTGGAATCTGAAAGACACTGCAACATCTGTTAGAACAAGATGTTTGTTTACCACATTCCCCTACGAAATGGAATGATGCTTCTTACCTAATGTACTGAAGAATTTTTAGATGAAAGAAGGATGTTTATGAGATCCATGCAGGGTGTAATTGAAAGAATATTTCCGGATATAAATACCATATGTTTTGTATTTCCATCCAACCTATAAATATCTCTCTAACACTTTGGGCCCCTAAATACCATGATTGGGAAGAGTTTTATGCATTTGCTTAAGGCTTTTATTACTTTCAATTATCAGTTTGCTAACTGCATCTCATTTCCCTCCTCCTACATCACCGTATTCCCAAGGATAAATTCAGAGATGTCAATAACATCACTGGGATGGGCACAGAGCTGAACTGTTGGAACAACCTGGCCTTCACAGGGCACAGACAACAATTCCTCCCCCACCACAAATGCTCTCTACAGTACTTGACCTGCAAGATTTCTTTGCTGCCCTGGTTGCAGGGTATGATGGGGAAAACCTTAAAAATGCAAACCTCCAGCAAGTCCCAGCTGCAGAGCTGTGTAATGTAATTCTTCCTGCACAGCACATTGGCAGGAACAGTGGAATGTGAGCATGAAGAAAGAAATCTAAGCTCCTAGAGAGACAGAAATTACAATACGTTACTCCTGACCACATAAGAAATTCTTACTCTCTTTATAAAAAACTAATAAATTTTAAAATATCAGTGTTTTCTAAATTCTACCACTGAAAGAATCCTTTCAGGGCAAACTGCCAGTTTTCCCTGAAAAAATGCCATTTTCACTCTTTTTTTTCCCTGTATTTTGGTAGTACAAGAGCACTGTTTGCCCTTGTTTCAAGAAAAACTATTTTACTATCGGTCTTGTTAAAATCTGATTTCTGCACTACTTTTCTACTCTCTCAGAAATATATTCTCCTAAAAAAAATTAACCTTTGCTTATTTCACTTTCAGCTTAACTTAAACAATGGTTTTATTCCTCTGATGTTTCATGTAAAAAAAAAAAATTAGAGAACATCTCTGCACAGTTAATACAAGCCTTGCAATTCCATGTGCACTGCTCTGTGGTGCCAATAACATTATTCAGATGCATGAAGATTAAAACAGAGTTTAAAAGTTGAAGAATTCAATATGCATCCAGCAGCACAGAAGCTGGTGAAGTCACCTGGAAGAACACACAGTTTTTCCACTGAAACTTTTCAGTGTCACTGCAATTCCAGATTACAGTGTTTGGAGAGTTTGAAGTGTTTGGAGTTCCATGGGTCTCTCCATTTTGCACAAAGGTCACCCTGTGCCCTTTTCACCTTTACCAGGTTGATGACAAAAGAATTCTGTGGCACTCCAACATCTGAGAGCTTTGAGGGACGTCCCCCTCCACCAGTCAGGAACACAACATCTTGTACCCAACCATGATCAGACTTTTCCAGCTTTCTTTAAGCTAGAAAAATGAAAAAAAAAAAAAAAAAAAGGAGGAAAATATTATCTCTGGAATTGGAGCCTAAAATCAAATTCTGCTGCCAGATTCAATGTTAAGTAAGGAATTTAAATAGGATTTATTGTTTAATAACAAAGTTTTCTGTGTCTCAAAGTATCAGTTTAAGTCATAGGAAACTCAACACTAAATACACAAGTTCTTTCCCCAGACAGTGCAAAATAAATGCAATTTTTTTCTTTTTTACTTTTTCCAGTACTGCATTCATTTCAGGTTAATAGGACTACAAGAGAGATAGAACAGTTTATACATGTGTGTGTTTCTGATATAACAGTTTTTCAACAAGTACTTGTTTAAAACAAGTGCTACCACAATTTTTTAGGTAAAACAGCAGCTTGTAAGTAGCTCCCAATTTCCTGCTGACCACTGTATTTCCACCTCACCATTTTAATTATTTATCAAGTATTTAGGCCCCATTGGAGCAGAGCTCCCATGAGTTTTGCAGGGTGATGATGCCACTCACAAGTAACAACCTGGATCCTGGCCTGGGGTGTTCCTCTCTCTGGAGTCCACAGGACCTATCAGATCAGACAAATGCCAGCAGACTGCTTTGGAAAGCACACATAAGAGAAAAATAACATCTGCTTTAGGGCAGAATTCTGCTCACTGATTTACAAGTGATTTACAATTACTGCAGGGAAAGCCCTTTGGAATAGATTTTTCCATGATAGCCAAAATTTCCTAGGAAAAAAAAAAAACATTAAAAAAAGAAAACAAACAAAAAACCACAAAAACCAAACCAAAGAAAGAAAAACTACCAAAAACAAACAAACAAGCAAACAAAACCCCCCAACCAAATTAAAAAAAAAAACACAAAAAAAGACTGACTATAGGGACCTAATGGTAGTACATTAGAATTCAACCAAGAGCTCACTGGGACACAGCAGCAGCTGAATTCCTGTGCCTTCACAGTTCTTAGGGATGAGGAGATGCACAAGGTCTGGGAAACACTGCCATTATCAGAGCAGTGTGAGATAACCCCACTACAGAGCAGAGCTACAGCCAGGAGCCTCTGAGCTCCAGGAGCCCAAATGCCATGGTCTGTGTCAGAGCCAGGGAGCTCAGAGTGCACGTGGGCTGTGCTCTGTGCTGTTAGACCCAAACTGGGATGCTGCAGGCCCAGGACTGGCTCTATGGGAAAACTCCAGGAGACCAAAGTCAGCACAGATGGCTGGACAGGCTCTGCACAGCCCTGGGCTCCAATGTGCTGCTTCTCTTGAACTCTTCCCACAGGCTGCAGACACTCCTGCAGCAGCAGAGCAATGGCTTTGCCCATTTTCTGGCTGCTCACTTCCTGTGCCCACTGCAGCAAAACCACCTGGAGATGATTGCTCTGACAGGAATGGATGACATCAGCAGGGAGACCCTCCCCAGATGAGGTGTTCCAGACATTTTCCCAGCAGTCTGGACACAACTGCAGAGTTATGAGAACCCCAAGTGACAGCCCTGGAGCCTCACAAATGGATTTTGGGAACCACCAACACCAGCTAGACACATTCTGGCCATGTGTGCAGCAGCTGTCCTGGCTGATTACCATTCCACTCAACACCTCCCTGCACAAGCTTGCATACAGGCTAAAACTAGCAGGATCTCTTCAATTTACAGACAATTATAAAGAGAAAATGAGTCCTGGACACCTACAACCAGGCAGAGCTCAAACAAAGGGCAAAGTCTAAGGCAGCTCTGAGCCACTGATCTGATTTCCTGTAATTTGGTTTCCCAGACATAACATTAAAGAACTGTTTTATACTGTGTCATATAAAGCCAAACTCAAGGGATTAGTCTTTTGAAGTGAGCTGTTCCAGTGCAGTATTTCAGAACATTTTCTCTCAATGTTAGACCTACTTTATGTTACTCATCTGCCCTAATTTTTTGGGCATGTTTTCCAAGCATTTTTCCCCCATCAGTTGCTGTAAGTCAGTGCATTAGGACAGCCTGAGCTTTGGGACAGCACTGCTGGCTTACTCTGACTGGTTAGCATTGGTGTTCTACCAGGAATCTAGGGCAGAACCAGCTAGGCTGAAAATAAATTGTAGAGTACTCAAATATTAACTCCCAAAAGTAGTTTGGAGGAGGAGGAGGACTCATTGGGAAGGCCACAGATTGCCAAAGAAAAGATCTGGACATTGTCAGCTCAGAACAAGGAGCCTCCATGTACAGCTCCCATTCAGGAAAGAGTGGATGGGACACTTCCCATGCCCTGTTTAAATAAGAGGATTGATTTACTGAGAGTGCTTTGGTGTTGTGTGGTTACAGCCCACTGGAATAGTTACCCCTTCATCTTAACTGACTCCCTCACATCCCTCCTTAGAAATAACACTGGAGGGGAGCCAAGCAGGAAATACCATTTCTGGATCTGCCAAAATATCGTTTGATTAGACTGGATATTGAGAAAATCCACGTGTGGTGTTTTCCTTGCTTGAAGTCACCCAGCTCAAACATTTTTGTACCCTTGGAAACTGCCAGCAGCAGAAGAATGGCTGTCCCCAGACACGTTCTTTGTCCAAAATCCAAAGTGCACACATTTTTCAGACTATTATTTCTACTCATCACCTTGCCAAACTTGGCAAAATGACTCAGTGTTGCAATTGCCTTGGTGTGATGTGCCCTAGTGCCCATTATTGTCATGTTCTTCCCTTTCTAGGTCCACAACAAGCCTTAGAGAATTCCTAACCAAACTCTAGAAACAAAGATAAGTATCAAGTACCTCCTAAACTACATTTTTTACAGATTTCCAGGTGCATGAAAGCATTTTTCTAGAACCCTTTTATGGGATATTTGGAGTTTAAGGTGAAACCAAGAAATGATTATAAATGCAACCAAGAAATATATAGATATAACCAAGAAATGGTTATAAATGTAACCAAGAAATATTTAATATAACCAAGAAATTGTTATGAATGTCAGCATTCTTCTTACTCTGTAGATGGAAACACAGCTCCATGTGCTTCAAACCAGCAGAAGGATGTCAGTAAATGTGGGGTTTGGGGTTTTTCACATTTATCACGTGGGTGTTCCGGGGGAGTGAAACCCATTCTTGTCTGCTGATCCATTGGGCCAGGTTAATAACCTGGAAGAAGCTTGTTCAGGTAAAAAACATAACAATAAAGATCCAACCCTAAAGGTTATTTTCTGCAATTACACTGCAGGTGAAGAAGGCTTGAAAAATTCTGAGGCTGAGACAGAAAAGTGGGGTTGAGGATTGTTCTGAATCCATGTTGGAAAGCAATTTTGGCTTCAATGAGCATAGCTTCAAAGAGTTAAAGTCCCCTTTGTTAACAGTTGTTATGGAAGTTAAAAAAGCACTACATCTTCCAAGTACATCTCTGAGTCCTTTGCAAGAGTTTTGCAGAACCAATTTACTGTGGTAAAGAGCTTAATGAAATGACTCTTAATAGGTGAAAAAAATTGAGCTGAAAACTTAAAACATAAAATTAATTTAGAATTTCTGCTTCTCTGCTTTCTGTCTGTAGATCAAGATGCTTCGTGACAGCAGAGAGGATTTTTAGTAGAATTTATTTGCCTTCCAACTATTATCCTGGAATGACAGTCAGTTGTACTCTATATCATACTAATTACTCTATCATACTAATTATCCTACTAATTACACTGAGAGCACAATGGCCAATAGGTGGGCAGGAAGGTAAAAGCAGCAGAAGTTCTACAACTGTTTGAAAAAAATTGCTTTCCATAATTACAGTGCTGTAAAGAAAAAAGGAAGCTCATCTACTCCCATTTAGATCAGGGGCTCCTCATTCAGCCTTTTCTAGTGCAGTGCAATGTTACTTTTTAATGGCCAATACCTTTTCCTGCCTCTAGTGAAGATCCTGTGCCAGTACTGAACATAAATTCTGGATGGCATATAAGAGACAGTACCTGATTCAGTTTATGCTCTGAAAATTTGGATCAACTGAGAAGTGAATCTTAATCTTAAATTTATAATTTTAATTTTAATTCTTAAAATTAATTTTTAATTAATTTTAATTTTTAATTTTATAAATTTATAATCTTAATTTTATAGTCCTAAAACCCTTACTAATTTCAATCTCCCTTGAAGATTGCAATTCAATGCCTGAGAAATGATGGGGTGAATGAAGAGAAAATTTGAAATATAAAAGTCAGAGAAGAGACAAATATAAGTTCCACCCTGAAAATAAAATGCAGCCACACAGAAGCATTGAGCAAGGAAATGAGTGAGGGTTTGATTGCCAGTCCTTACAACAACTTGAAGTCCTCAATGAAAGGCAGTAACAAAATTGAGCATGACCATGTCACGTTCTTCCTTTTCTAGGTCCATGACAAGCCTTAGAGAATTCTTAACCCAACTCTAGGAACAAAGATAAGTATCAAGTACCTACTAAATTACATTTTTTACAGGTTTTCAGGTGCATGAAAGCGTTTTGCTAGAATTCTTTTACAGGTTATTTGGGGTTTAAGGTGAAACCAAGAAATAGTTATAATTGTAACAAAGAAATATATAAATATAATCAAGAAATGGTTATAAATGTAACCAAGAAATATATAAATATAACCAAGAAATGGTTACAAATACAAACAAGAAATATTTAATATAACCAAGAAATTGTTATGAATGTCAGCATTCTTCTTACTCTGTAGATGGAAACACAGCTCCATGTGCTTCAAACCAGCAGAAGGATGTCAGTAAATGTGGGGTTTGGGGTTTTTCCCATTTATCACGCGGGTGTTCCAGGGGAGTGAAGCCCTGTATCAACACCACAGTGATTGATGTAGTGGAACATGAAGAGCTGAGGATGTTTGCCTTGCTTTGCAACACACCAATGTATCTAAAAACATTATTTAACCTCCTAAGCAGCTGGCTTGGGTGCAAAGGAGAAGAGTTTCTCTTTTCTTGGATGACACTGTACCTCCCACATCAATGATTCATTCCTCTTAGCCTTGGGAGAAGCAGCTTTCTCTCCTGGCATATAAACACATTTGTGAAGTATCTGGCAGCACTGGTGGTCTCTGCTCAGAATCCCTTCCCTTATGCTGCTTACTCCTCAATTCAAACAGGCTCTGAAAAATTTCAGTTGACAGCCATAAATATTTTTATTATTGTTGATAATTTCGTGGGGGAAAAATAAAATCAATCCTTAAAAGGTTTGGGAAGAGGTCACACATTTAAGCTGCATCTGTTCAAAAGCTAAATAAGTTTCCTGTGATTCCCACATTAATGGCCAGTCCAGGAATTCACTGCTACAAACGTCTCCCTAATGCCCATGAAAAAGTTCAGACACAAGATTTTCACCACAAATTACAGGAAAGTAGGATTTTTAAGCACTATTTCTGGAAATTCAAATGCCAGACTGAAGGTGTTTCTTAATGGCATATTTACATGCTTGATGCTAAAATCAGAACTAGCCCAAATGTCTACATTTTTAATGAAAAAACATGATTGACCCAGTTTTTAATTACACAATCTGGTTAAAACCTTCATGTTTTTCAAAGAACATTGTGTGTTCTAAACTTATTTCTATAAAATCACATCCAGTTTGGTTTGTTATTTTTTCTCTCCTTTTTTGACGTCTTTCTTCCCACTGTTTTCCTTCACCAGGAACTGGATGATGTGATAAATGCAAACACCTGAACAGAATTTCAACCTGAAATTCACTTCTAAAAGTTTATCAAACATTTTGAAAAAAACTTTTCCTAACTAGTTTTATAAGGTAATTTAAAATTTTCCTTTCCTATATATTTATACACATACACACACATGCTATACCTAGTAAAGAACAATAAACATACTGTCATCCTGAAGATCTGAATAATGGAAAGATTTCCACTCTATATCTCTCAGTTAATTTGCTCTGAAGGAAATTTCTCATGTTAAAGAACTTTGCTTTTGATGATGCTTTTGATGATGCAAAAGGTACAAGGGCTGATCTTTGCTGTTTATAGCTTAGTTTTCTTTATTATTTCATCTTTCCCTTACAGTACGTCGTCTCTATCGTGCCAATGGTGTCTTTTCTATCACCTACACTGGGGCTGGTAAATGCTTTAGCTGGGTGTGGGCACGAGCTTTGTTATTCCAGGTCAATCAATTGGGCTTGTCCTGGGTTGGCTGTATGATGCTTTTATCCCCAGTCGTCTTGTTCTGTTCTGAATAGTAAGTTTTGTACCTTTAAGACTTATTGCAGAGAGTGAAGGGGGGGGAGAAGTGCACAGTTTTTTTCCCTCCAGACACTGCTGTCACTCCCCCACATTCCTCCTCCTGGACTGTTGTTGTCTGCAGACAGACGGTGGACAGAGTTCTTCTTTTGCTTTTTAGTTAGTGTTAGCTGGCTGAGGCAAAGAAGTTCCCTGGACTGTGGTTTTTTCCTTTTCTTTGGACCTCTTGAAACCTGCTCTGGACTGAACACCCAGGGCAGCACTGGCAGCTCACATTTCTGGCCCACCGGGCCAGGCCCGGCCTGCGACAATTCCAGCACCGGAGGCACTGATCAGAGACTGAGTGAGCTGAGCCACAACCCGGGGACAGGGTTTTTCTCAGTTTGTCATCTCTTTTAGAGCAGCAAAGGGTCTCATTGTTTGATATTGTTTTGGTTTTATTGTTTAATAAACAGTTTTTTTCCACCTTTCTCCAAGGAGGTATTGTTTTTTCCTCCCGGACCAGCTGAGGTGGGGAGAGGCCAATTGGATCTGCTTTTCCCACTGGAGCTCCTTGGGGAATTCCTCTCCAAATTTACTCTAAACCTGGACAGGGTAGAGTTTGGCATCTAGACGATCTGGTATTAGCAGACATCTTTCAGGTGTAAGCTGAATGCTTTTCTTTAGGCTACACCTTGGTAGCCAAAGTGCACCTTCCACTAACCTTGTTACGACTTACCTCATCTTTGGCTGGATAGCTTATCAATTTATGGGGGGTGCCTGTGAGGAGGGTGACGGGCGGTGTGTACATGCCCCAGGCCTGGCTTAAAGAGGGCTCGATTGTCCCACTTTACTGCTAAATAAGAAGTGACTTCAAGGTTCTGCTTTGTTTTGGATGACACCCTTCCCTTTCTCTGCAAAAAGCAGAATAGCACCAATGACAGGAATACAAATGGCACAGGTTTTCCTTGAGTCATACAAAGGGAGTATCTGGAGAAGCTGATGAAGGTACAAATTGCACTATCAGGGACTAGATTTCAGCAACTTTAAGAGCCCTCATTTCTACCTTCTTCATAGGAAGTAATATTTTTCAAATGCTAAAGCCTCTTTTGACAGCTTCAGCTTTGTCACAGGTTAGTTGGTAGTCACAGCATTTCCAGCCTATAAAAAACTGATCCAGAGTTCAGAGTCTGTAGAGAGTTGGCTGAAATTACCTCAAACTGATTTCATCAGGCAGGACACTAAAAGATCACGACTGAAAGAGGAAAAATCAGAAACAGGGACTGGCAGAAAACAACGAGATAGTTCTCCTAGGAAAGCAATTTCAACAAGAGATTATAATTCTTGAGAGATAGGGATTGCAAAGAGCAGATGTCTTTCCAGGTCCTTCAGGATAAACAGCATGATTAGAAGGAACAGTCACTCTGTAATGATAGATTACATTCTCACCTTAGTACTGTCAACATTAAGATAAGTGAGGTTTGCTTCCAAGCCAACTAAAATGACAGGCTCTGTGTATCCCTAATCAAACTCAGCTCCAGCCCTGATCTTGGTGAAGTGAGAATGTTCTGCTTGCTGTTCAACCCCTCCACTACATTTAGTCCCAAACAGAATCATGGAAGTACCCCAAGCCTGCTGTTCTGAGAGAAAAACCCCATCTGAACAGGACAGATCCTGCCTCAAGTGGCATTTACAGCCAACCTTTACACACCTACAGCACACAGGCAGGAAGCAAAGCCAAACACACGGTGCAAACATGCACTTTGAATGTTTCATTTATACAGCTTTGGTGTTTCTCCCTCAGATGCCAGGGTCAGGAGGTGATTTGGAGCACATTGCTGAGCAGGAAGTGCAGCCCAGACTGACAGAGATGCTGCTCGCAGTCTCATGATGTTCCTGGGTGTGGAAGAGGTGTTCCAGCTCTGTGAGCCAGAGAGGAGTTTGATAAGAGGATCCATGGTTACCCCTGAAAGAATTTCCTACCAAGGTTGTTGACACAGAAACCAAGAAAGAGAGAAGATAAATAAGAGAAACCTGCATCTGCCTGTTCCAATGAGCACTTTGTCTCTCCTGACCAATGAGTAAAATGTAAACTTAGGAGCTTTGTAAGAATGTATAAAAAGCATGCATGCTAGAATAAAACCAGTTTGAAGCCTTCTGAAAATGGAGTTGCTCTGTATTGTCTCCATCTCAACTATGACACCAGAGCAGAGGATAATAGGGCAAGCCATTTCTAGAGCATGGAGGTAAAACACAGAGGAGCCACATCCAATCATCACCAGCAGAGCTGGCTAACTGCTGAGATCCCAGCTGACTGCAGGGTGCAAATGTGATGCCCACATACAAGAAGTGTGGGAAGGACAATCCCAGGAACTTCAGGCCTGTCAGTCTGATCTTAGTGCTGGTACAGATCCCTTTGGGTGCCATCAGACAGCACCTGCAGGACAACAAGGGGATCAGGCCCACACAGAATGGATTCATGATGGGCAGGTTGGGCCTGAGCAGCCTGATCTCCTCCTCTGAGAGCAAGATGCACTAAATGGACAAGGGAAAGGCTCTGGATATTGCCCTGGAGTTCAGCAGCACCTTTGATAGTGACTCCCACAGCATCCTCCTGGAAAAGCTGGTAGCCCTTGGCCTGGACAGCAGCACTTTTGGCTGGCTAAAACCTGTCAGGATGGCAGAGCCCAGAGGGGGATGGTGACATCCAGCTGGGGCTGGTCACAAGGGAGGCTCCCCAGAGATCACTGTTGGGGTCAACTGTGTGTAACATCTGCATCCATGATGCAGACGAGCTCCAGCCCTCAGTCAGTGTGCAGATGACTCCAAGCTGGCTCAGTGTCCATCTCTGGAGGGCAGGACAGCCCTGCAGAGGGATCTGCACAGCCTGGATCCATGAGCCCAGCCCCATGGCATGAAGTTCAATAAGCTGCAGTGGCAGGGCCTGCCCTTGGGTCACAACAATCCTCTGCAGAGCTACAGGCTGGGGGCAGAGTGGCTTTTCCAACCTAAACAATTCCATAATTGTTCTTCCTTCATCTGGAAATTTTCTCAGCTGCTGGGAAAACTATAGAGCCAAAGCTGTGTCATGGCATGGTCTGTTTTGACTTGCTAAATTTGAAATACAAATGCATTCAAACTATTTGCTGCAATCATGAAGGATTTTCCTGTCCTGACAGTTGCTTGCTATGATTTAAATGACCATTTATCTTCTGCTGTTCTTGGGGTTGTGGCGTTTTTTAATTGCATGTCATATGCCTTACTGGAGCCATATCCCAAAGAAAAATGTCTCTTTTTGTTTTTGCCACCTTTGCCCAGGCAGTGTTTGAAGGTGTAATGCAATGGGGTTTGCTGGGATAGATTTGACATCCAGTAAAGGATTGGTTGAATTGGACATGCAACTTAACAATGAATGAAAATCAAAATAGTCACAGCTGGGTTTCAGTTCATGCCTCATTCAGCACTAGTCAAGCACAAACTGCAGTAGGTTTTTGTGCAGGCTATAAAAAATTCAAAAGATTTTTGTACTGTGACCTCATCATACTGAATTTTTAATATTTATAGGCAAACTTTAGGTAAACAATCATAGAAGCCACCTACATTTCCTATGACTGTTCAAGAATAAGAGTAGTTCTTACCACCACACCAGTGTGTTTCTGAAAAACTAATCTGAGTGTTTGCGGGTAAACTAATCTTGAATTGGATATATTTATCAATATTATTTTTGCAAGATGGTGATGCACTTCATTTGAAACATTAAAAGCTGAATTATTGGTCTTGGAAAATCTGAAATGTAATATATTGCATTTTAGGTTTTCAGTTTTAATATTTCCATTTGCCTTTATGCTATAAAAGAGCAAAGGGACTCCTCTGACTTTCTACAAAGGGTGCTCACTGTGATCAGATATAACGGTTAAACAAACAGTAGGTCTTATTTTAAATATTTGACTTAAACTTTCTGATTTCCAAGATCCAAAAAGACACACCATCGCTGGCCTGGATATAATATACCTAATTTTTCTGGCTTCACCGTGTTAAAGTCATAGTATCTCCCAAGGACACAAGGTTTTCACCTGCACTGGAAATGTCAGTGCTTGTCCGACCCGGCTGCTGTCTGTGCTCGCACACGCGCAGGATGGTTCGGGGAGCCGCGGCTCAAAGGACGAGTCTGGACCCTTTGATATTTCGTTCTTCAGATTGTTTATTATTTCTTCAGATTGTTTATTATTTCTGATCTTACGAAGTTTTCCTCTCTGCCAGCCGGGATCTGACCAGCAAGGCAGCCAAGGCCACTCTGCCTGCCCCCAGGGTGGTGTTATGTCTTTATGCTGCAAACTACGTGTGCAATGTTTACAATTACTTTCCAATACCCATCACCTGTGTTAGACAGTGAGCTTCTACTCCAAACCAATCTGTGAGTGCCAACATCACAGCAGAAGATGGAGGCCAAGAAGAAGAAGGAGAAAGGCTGGACACACCCAGTTCCCTCCATCTTGCCTCCTGAACCCCCGTACCAAAAACCCTAAAATTTATTTTTCCACCCTGTGATAACTTCACTAATATTCTACCTAAAATGTTGTGGCTTACTGATCTTTATAGAAGGTTGGTAATTTGCTCCACGGGTCATAATCAAACTCACAGGGGCCATTTTGGGCTCTGTGCCAGGGTCTCTGAGACCCCTGGCAAGGGTCTTGGCTGCTCAGGACAGGGATGTCCTGGGTCCTGACAAGTGCTGCAATATTCTATCATTCAACAGATTGTAAATTTTCTAAGATTAAGTACTGGCACTCATAATAAACTTTGTTATCAGTGTATGACAAATTAAACTTTTAAATTAAATTCTAAATCCCCTCAAGTTTTACTGCAGAACAGAGGAAGCTGGTGAGATATTCAGGCATCACCAGAATTTACCTCTATGCAGTTGTTTCCTGGTACTAGAGAATGAATCCTGCCTTTTGGATAGGCAGCTTTCTAGAATACAAAGTTTTGCACAGCCCATTAAACAGGAGGTTGCATTATAAAAAGCTCTTTTGAAATCCGCATCAAGCAGAAAAAGAAATTGTCTCAGACTGTAATTATTCCCTAGCATCTTCAAGAAAAAAATGTGAAAAGCTGCTCAAAACTCTCAGTTTGCATCTATTTCTCCCTCCTACCGTCTGGGATGGCAGAGGGTGCCTGATGTAAGGCTCCAATCAGGTTATCTGTGCTCATTTCAGCTGGCTTTGAATCATGTTCTAAAGGAGGGGATGGTACTTGACTTTGAAAAGCTCTCAGCCACTATGATGGCTTTTGGGCTACCTATAGACAGAGGCCAGACAGAATCAAGGCAATAAAAGCAGTTCTATTTATTGAAGGGCCTTCAGGTACATTCAGGGCAGACAAAGCCCCCCAGGGGCTGCATCCAGAAATGGACCATGGCTCACAGGTTTGCACACTTTTATAAGTTTGGGCCATTTGCATATTGGGGGTTCATCTGCCAATTCCAGCTTCAGGTAATGAAGCCATGTACCCCCAGTTTGCTCCCCCAACTCACTTTTGTTTCCATCTCTGGGCCCTGAGGCAGTGAGGTGTCCTTGATTGCCAGGCCTGGAGAGGAATTGTTGTGTCTGCCCAAAATGGGAAAGCAGCAGCTCCCACTGTGTGTGGAGTTTAGAGTTGTACACTAAAGAACTGCAGGATTACAATTAGATAAAAAATTTAAAAGCCAAAATCCTAAGGCAATACCCTACAAAGATATTCCAGTAGCAACCTAAGAGCTGCATGGTGGACTGGCTGTCAGCTCTCACACAACATACCAAACAACAAAACAGGAGCTTTGCTGCAAAGAGGATGAGGAGAAGTTTCTAAATCTTAAATTACACTTGTCTGGTAAGTAAATAACAACAGAATGTTGGTGCACAAGCAGCTGGGGAACTCATCAGCTCTTCAGGAGCTCTGACCTGCAAGGTGTGTGCATCTGGTAGGGAAGTTGATACTAGGTTTAAATCCCAAAATGATCTCCTACTGTAGTAAATATTTACTTTCTTCCGAGTGCTTTACTGCAGGTTTAATTTGGAGAGAAATTAAACCTGCTGTAGAGGCTTAATTGTTCTACTTTACCTGAGAAATTCAGGTTGCAATCACCTCATCTTTTATATTATATATTATATAATATATCCTTTTATATATATATCCTTTTATATTGATGATGTGAGTTTGCCTTGAATATATTGCTATTAAATCTACACTTGTTGCTATAATCTAACAAACTCTGGATTTGATGGAGCACCTCATATCAAGCTAGGCTAGGTCAGGACCAGGACTTTGAAGCACACAGCTGATTTCAGGCACTAAGCACAATTCAGACATTGCTTCTTCAGCTCATTCTCAGGCTCCTCTTGGTGGAGGAGTGTGCTTTTTGCTGACAGAGTGACAAAACTATCTTTTGTCTCTTTAAAAGGAAAGAATATCAGAAGTTTCTTTCTTCAATTAAGTGAAGAAAGATTTGGGGGACTTTACCTCACACTTAAGGATAGGTAATTGGATAGAAGCCAAAAAGTCTTGTTTAGGCAATTTAGTAGAAAAAGAAGAGAATAAAGCAAGTAATTGTTTTTGTAAAGTGTTTTACTCGGACCAAGACCATTTGGCTTCTAGCTTGGTTTTTTTGTTTGCCATTTTGCTTTTTATTAAACTTTTTTGTTTTCAACAATGCAACAGAAGCCATTTTGCTAATTTTTATGCTTCTAAAGGTAGCTGAGCTATCTTAGGTGTGTTCTAGGCCTCTGAGAGCTCATTAGACTTGGCTTGAGGAAGTTACTATAACATCTTGGAGGAGTCTGCAGTGAGTGGCACTCCAGTAACACACTACATTCATAAATAGCATTTTGCTTTCTTGGGTGTTATGGGTCTTGATTGCACCTCACTGCCACTGGACATATCTGCTACAGGCCAAGCCAAGTGTGCTGCAAGTGTTCATGGTTTTCAAAGATATTTGCCTTGCACAGATCTGCAAAAAGAACTTTCTCCTAAAGTCCTTTCAAGCTCCTCTGGCCCTCCATGTTAGCATGCTTAGCATGAGATTTTTCTGCCCCTAAAACACCTTGGTCCCAGTATGTGAACACAGCATCTAATTCAAAGTACAGGTTCCTTGAGCTGTCTTAACCTTGTGCTGGCAAAAATTAGCTCCTGCTAGGCCACCCCATTCAGTCCTCTTTGGACAAGGAGTTTAACTCAGTAGAGAGTTTTAGCATATTCATATTTATGAATATAAATGCTCAATTAATGCCTGCTTGATTGTCCTTTAGCTGCCTCCAAAAATGGAGTGTGACAAGGTTTCTGTCAGCTTACAGCTATTGAAAACACAGAACTGTTCCTGGTAGTTGGTTTATAAAAAAAATCAGCATTCACGGTTTGCACAAGGATTTCATTAAGCATCATAGCAGGGTGATGAAGTTCAGGCAGCACAAAAGAAAGGAGCATCTTTCCTTGTGAACCAGCTTTGTTGGCATCCTGGAGTCTGATTCACATATTAGGTATTTTAAACAAGATACCTTCAAATTGCTATTGGCACAATATCATGCAGCCTTGTAAGGCTGAGAAGCAGAATTTTGTTATAATAATACACTGAGAGTGATTTGCAGCTTGCAGGAATGGGCAGTCTGAGCACTGGTTTGCACTTTTTCTTGGCCATTGCCCTGAACACAGAGGCTGACCTGGAGCACTCATAGCCCAGAAGTTTATTGTTGGCAGTCTTGCCTAAAGGTCTCTCAAAGGAAGCACCATTATCATAACAGGTCAGCTAAAAAAAGGGTAAAAAACCCCATTTGCTTTAAAATGCTCTGAAGTCTCCTTATACAGTCAATTTCTCATAAAATACTTCCATTTTAGTTGGTGGTAATAGCTGTTTAAGGCTGAGTTGATTATATAATAAAAAATTCAATTCTGCTTGAACATTACCCAGAGAAAGTATTTGCTCTTATGCAAGATCTCAATATACCTCTAGAAAACAAAAGATTTTTACTTTAAATAGCTAATCCCTGTTTTTGCTATTTTATTTTGTGGTGTTATTTTCATACCAGTCATGTTATTACAAACACTGAAACACAAATGAATTTCTGCACAGCAGGTCTGCATTGTTTGTAGGGGTGGTAGGAAGTTCTCAGGCCATCAAGTGAGCTTGATATTAATCCCAGTTCATGCCACAAAGCTCTGTGACATGGGCTTCAAACACTTTGACAGACAGTACTCATTTTTGTGATTAAGCACAGTCTTGGTGTCCTCTTGCTTCAAGGCTGAAAACTTGAGTAAGTCAAAATTGTTTCATTACACTGTATATCCTACAGCTCTTCCAACCTCCTATCAATTACTTCAATCACTGATCTGCCACGTGTGATATTTGATGCCTGAGGCAGGCAAGGTAAATTACATGCACAGCACATCCATTTTTTTTGTGCTTGGGGTTTAAAGCCCTACATAGAGCACGTGCAGTAGAAATGTTGTGCCTGCCCCTACAGAAAACCTGAGAAGCTGGAGTAGGTTGCTTTGTAAGGCACACGTTCATGAGATCATCGTGGGGTAACCAAGCTGGAAGGGTTTAGGAGAGGTGCTACACATCTCTGAATGGAGATACCCTTAGAAAGCAGGTAAATTAATCCCTGTGCCAAACCCTTAAGTGTTTACATATAAGCCAAGGGATCCAAATTCCTACATTTTCTTTTCCAGAAAGGCATTTTCAACTGGCACTACAGGGGGAATGTTTGCTAGCTGAGTTCAAGACAAAGAGTAGACAGGTGGCTGTGGCAAATCCCCTGATCTGGCACCTCCAGCACACAAAGCCAGCATCTGACAGCACATCTGCTCCACTCGGTGCTCTAAGAGCCTCCCAGCTTCAGGTGAAATAGGCTGGAACACCTGGAGCTCCTGGTGTTTTGTGCACTTGAGGCAGTTTCCAAACCAGGGTGAAAGCTCACCCACGTTGGAATGCCTAAGCGAAAGCTGCCTTGGATTTAGCTCTACAGGAAGGAGTACTCATGGCATAAGTATCTTAATCTTTTCAGGTATAACATTATGTCCCTACATTTGCACTGACTTTTTCTGCTCAGTTGTGCCAGAAGCCCTGGAAACCAGACCTTTAGTGGAGCAGATAATTCCCTTGCATAATCCAGTATCCATCCCACTTCACACTCTGCAAGGCTGCTGTTCCACATGGCAACTCTGCTCAGCAATCAGCTGAGGAGAAAGGCAGCTGATGAATAATGGATGGCTGTTAGAGCTCCTGAATAACTGCACTGCTTAAGGGAGATAATAAAAGATAAATGTGCACTCCTGCACATCCTTTCAGATCCCGTGTGTTTAGCACTTTGTTCCATGCAGTTTTCTTAGCCCTTAAATAGGTATTCAGGGGGAATGCACGGAATGGCAGTGGAGAGGGGGTATCTTTCAGTCTGACAAAGTCACTTCATGTACCTGGAGGTCACTTGAGGTGTCACCTTTGAAGAAACCAACTTAAGCACTTCTTTACATTCAGAAAAGGGGAGGTACCACATTTTCTTCCCACACGAGAAGTAGTTGTAAGCCAGCTAACTCAGGCTCCTCAACACAGCTCGTTTTCAGTACTAGAAATAATTTTCAGATTCAAGGATCCAACCAACAGGTCTCCTTTAATCTTTTAGCTTATTTAGAACAGAGGGTTTAATATGGTTAACATGGACCAGTTTTGGTGTGTAGTGACCTTAATCACTTGCAGTCTTTTGAACATCAGACACATGCTACTTCTGAGGCTTGGAAAGCAACTGCTGCCCAGACCTGAAATCTACCCTTATTTCCAGGAACTCTTCTTTATAGCTCACCTTGTCCATTATTCCTCTAAGTCCACTTACATACTGCAATTCTCAATTTCCTATCTCTTCCTAACCTCCAATTTTCTCTGTGATGTATGAATTTCTTCCTTCCCTCTAACAGTCCTTATCTCTTATCCCCTCCCAAGGCACATTAAGTTTTTCCTAGTCTTCTATCATTACGCTCAGTCACATATTTATTCTTTTCCCAAAAACTCCTTCCAATGAAAGCAATATAACAGAGCTCTATCTTCACACTGCCTCTCTGAAACACATCTGTTCCCATTTTGTTCTAATGATGTGTTTTCTATTAATTGGTTTGACATAGATTTGAAGGGGAAGAGCACGCCTGCCAGGAAAACAGTGATTTCTCTGGATAGTCAAATAATATAAATAATCAAATAACTTCCCAGAAAAAGCATTATTAGTCACAAGCATATATAGCTGTGTTTAGGCATGGAAAAAAGAAATGGACAATTAAGGTTCCAAAACATGACTTTTTTGTCTTGAAACGTGTCCTTCCTTGAGTGCAACCATTTGTTCTCAGATCAGCACTTCTGAACATAAATTTGGGTTCCATCCCAACACGTATTTGTACAGATTGTACTTGAAGCTCCTTTTAACACAAACTCAGCAGTGAGCTGGGATCATGTAGCTGGTTCTGAGCAGCTAAGTAGAGTCCACTATTTGAGGAAACATGACCTGGCAATAGAATGCAGCACGATACTAAGAGGAAATCCAAGGCAAAACTGCTGCTGTTCAGAGATGCATCAGACCTCACTGTCTGTGAAGTTGTTCTAGTTCAGAGTTTTTCTGTTTAAAATCCTGTTAGGGTCTTGAGTGTTTATTTCTCTGCTCAAGAAAATCCAATCTCAGACTGTTCTTCTCCTTTTTTTGGTTTTAATCAGAAAAGGCAAGGCTGAAGTGACTCCACTGGTCCCATAGTGCTTCATGAATTGCTGTGTATTTACAAAGGCTGACAAGAACACTGCACAGTCTATGAACTTAAAAGGGATTCAACAGCAATGACAGAAAAACCACTCACATTCAGGTTTTGGGAAAGTTGCCTCACTTGCTAAAAAAGTCATTTCCCTCCATTTGCAAGTACCTTCTGATGCCTTGTGAAGGCTGCCCTGGAACAGAGGCTGGACAGAGCTAAACAATAAAACAGGGATTTAATAAAAGGCTTCAACGGATCCACCTTGGGCAGCACAAGAGCCCAGCCAGGGCTGCACCCAAGATGAACCAAAATGGTCCCAAAATGCACAACTGGGCACGGGGTCTGTCCCTGGGATCAGTTCTGCTCCATTTGCATCTTGCAGTTCATTGTCCCATCCCAGCTTTAGCCCAGGCAGTCCCATCCTTGTTTTTCTCTCTGCAGTCCACGGTGTTTGTGCTCTTGGGCTGAGATTTGGATCATTTGTCCTTGGTGCCCAGCTGGAGCAGGAATTGTTTTGTCTCCCTGCTCTGTGCTCAGAGCTCACCATCCCCTGATATGAACCCAGACCCACACACTAAAGCAGCACAGAATCTGAAAAATATGAAAGCCAAAACCTGAGGCATCACTTCCATAAATGTCTACTTACATCTTTGAGCAATGACCCAGATACTCTAACAGTTTCCTTTTCCAAGTTCTCTTCAGCTCACATTGTCCAAGCCAACCTCCTGTCTCCCTTCCCCTCCTGACCCCATGGCTTGATAAGCCTGAGCTCTCCTGGCAGTGTTACACGTTCAGCCTCACTGTGTTTGCTGCCCACAGATGATTTTCTCCACCCTGCAACAGGAGCATGCTAGGAGCTTCAGAAAGTCAATCCAGGCTCTCCCAGGCTCTGGTAGGACTCCAGAAGCAGCCAGGTAATTGAACAGAAGCCAGCCTGAGACTGCCATTTGTGCATGGAGTTTATTTGTAGAAATCCTTCCCTGTACTGCCCTCCCAGAGAGCAGCCTTATTCATTTTGAGGTCTTCAGGGATGCCTATCAGGCAGAATGATCTACCTGGAAAATAACATTAGTGTTGGTGCAGACTCATTTGACAAAGAGTATTATTTTTAAGGTTATTGTTGGGTCCTCTTTGGAGGTAACTCCTCCCTGTGAGTAGGATCAGCCCTCACCTTCCCATGGATTACAAATAAATTGCTTTTTACAGGTCAGTGCAAGGTGCCCCACAGGTAAGCCTCACACTTAGATCAGATCCTCACAGGAGGATTCATTCTTCCAGCACGAGCAGGTTTAGCATTTGTGAAGATAAATGGATAGAGATCCCTCCAGGAAAGCAACTCAAATTCCCAACACAGAAACACCACACTCTGCTAACAGGGATCTCTCAGAGGAATACATAAGCTCAAACCAGTGCAGCATCCTACAGTAATTCCACACAAGGGGAACCTTTCAACAAAACCTACTTGTTACTGACTGAGTAAAGTATTAGCCTAAGACAAGGCACACAGGAGAGCCCCAGCTGTTGGAAGCTGTTTTAAGATTACTCCAGTGCTACTCTTAAGTTACTGCACATGCAAAACCAAATATTCGAGGTATTTGCTCATTCAGGGGTGCATCTTTCAAAGGACATTCCATTTAATTTCCCTTCTCACTGAGACCAGCATTTAAGGGCTTTCTGTGGGCAAATAGCTGCAATATCACAGAGTACTTTCAGAGGAATCCAGAGGCTGCCAACAGAGCTATCAAAAATGTAATTTGTTTCTTTGGTGGGAACATTTCAATTTTCTGGGTTTTCAGTTTTTCTGTTTGTTTGTATGGTATGGTATGGCCAAGCAATGCCTGCTCTCTCTGGAGTTTGCAAGTGGAAGTTGGTATGGAAATGGAAATAGGAGCACAGCTGCTTTTGCAATGTGTATGAGAAGCAAATAGGGGTCATTAGTAGCTAGCTTTGTCCTGGCTGTTTTGGAGTCTATTACTATTAGCAGTCACTCGTTTTTTATCATTTAGTCACTACTGACTTGTTTGAAGGCCAGTAACAAAAAGCTGAGTTTTCATCCCTTACCCCAGGCTGCCTGGCTCTGTGTTCCAAAGGCAGATGAAATGACCAGTCACACTGACACATTTCTGAGTGCTGTTCCTCAGCCTGAGGTTTGTTTTCATGCATCACTCTTTGCCTTGACTCTGCTGTTCCTGCACACACCTCATTTTATCCTAAAGTAAATACTGTTACTTTTCTTTTTAGTTGCCCAATTTGGGGAAATTGTCTTTCTTGCCATCAGATGAACTAATTTCTTCTTTTTCTCCCTAGTAGCTAATTTTTAATTTGCTCTTTCTTCTTACAGTTGTTTTAATGTAGTTATATACTATTATATATATATATATATATATAAAGTATAAAATCACTTTTTTGACATAGTTATATGCTATCATCTGTTATATATATATAAAACAAGTATGAAATTGTTTTTTTATGCAGTTATATGCTATCACCTGTTATATATATATATATATAAAGTAAAAATTACTTTTTTCTGTGCTATTTCATCTCCAAACCACAATTTTATTTTTTTGCAGAAAATGAAAAAATGAGTGACCAGTAATAGTAATAGATTCTAAAACAGACCAGTAATAGACCAGTAGTAGATTCTAAAACAGCCAGGACAAAGCCAACTGAACACAACTATTAATGACCCCTATTTGCTTCTCATACACATTGCAAAGGCAGCTGTGCTCCTATTTCCATTTCCATACCAACTTCTACTTGCAAACTCCAGGGGGAGCAGGCATTGCTTGGCCATACCACACCATACAAACAAACAGAAAAAATTAAAAACCCAGAAAATTGAAACGTTCCCATCAAAGAAACAAATTACATTGGAAAAGCCTCAACCAACCCAGTGTTAACCTTTATCAAGACACACAAACCTTAGTTCTGTGAACAGATCATGCAGCAGTTTTCCACATTCATTACCAGCCATGCAAAGGCACCTGGCCAGGCCTGACAGATAAGTGCCAGAGCAAAGGACCACTGCAAACAGCCCCAAATGGCAAATCTGATCTTTGCCATATTAGCACACACAGAGCTGCTCCAGCAGGGCTATCAGCACCTCACAGCACCCAGCCTGAAGGGTTCCAGGTGCCAGCTGAGCAATCTGCTAAACACGTGTTCCATGTAATTAAACATTAAGGGATAACCTAAAGCCTCCCACCCAGTGGGGCCTAAAAGCTGTCACCATGATATTTTCTGAAAAATGCCTTCACCAGGACGACTTCTCCTGGGAAGCCTCAGCTTCTCCCTATTTTGCTGCTTTGGAATGTGATTTGGGGATTGTTTACCCAGCATGTGAATTGTTTTAATTTAATGACCAATCATAGTCCAGCTGTGTGGAGGCTCTGAGGAGTCACAGGTTTTCATTATTCATTCTTGTGAAGCCTTCTGATGTATCCTTTCTCTTTCTTTAGTGTAGTTTTAGTATAGCAGAATGGAATGGAATGGAATGGAATGGAATGGAATGGAATGGAATGGAGCAAAACGGAATAGAATAGAATAATAAATCAGCTTTCTGAGAACAAGGAGTCAGATTCTCATCTTTCACCTCATCCTTGGGACCTTCACAAAAAGCCATTAAAGCCTGCCTCTTACAGAGTGTGGCCAGAACACATTTTACATGCAAATGCACACCCAAGCCCCCTGTAACCACTATGCATGCAAAATGACTTGGACTTCTGCTTTCTGAAATAAGCCTTTTTTTCTCATTTTTTTGTGTATTTTACAGCAATATACTGTACCTGAAACAGAATTATGTACAGCACCCTCTGCCTGTGGACACCCCACACACAGGAAGGTGCTTGCACCATGCACTGCCAACGTTCCCATGCCATCCATTCAACTCAAGGCACAGCATTCAGCATGGAAACATAATTAACTGGCATGTATACAAAGTTCAGCATTACAGGTGTTACAACAAAAATAGAAATAAAATCTAATACACTAAAAGGAGTTTTAGAGATGACTTTCAAAATACCAGGTAAGCTGACTTCAAGGAATCGGGTCACAATTTAAAAATGCCTTTATTAAAGCTTATTAAATTCCAGTAAAATGAAAAGCAGTTTTAAGCATATTACAAATACAAGCAGCAAAAGTTAGGGGTGATGGGCAGAGCAGGACTAAGAGATGATGAACTATGATTAAACTACTCTCTCCAAAATAGCTGTTTTACATGTAATAACTGCATTTTTTAATCCATTCTAGTTAAGGTCATTAACATCAGTGTCCATAAATCATAAAATGTGTCTTGTTGGGTGATGTGGAAACTGGCTCCCCAGAGGTGCTGTGATTTCAGTGACATGCCCCAGGACAGGCTGTGCTACAGCAATCTGAACTTGGGATCCTTACTCCCAAAAAATGAGAATGGGAAGTGAACTTTTCTTTTGAGCATGTGAATAGACTACAGAACTCCTGGAAAAGACTGCTGATTTGAGTAATGGGACAAAAGAAAAAGTCTCTAAGAAAGGATCCTGTAACTCCCAACTACAGGATCACACCCAGCGATGGAGAGAGACAGGGAGACTGACTTGGTGATCAGAATCTGATTTTATTGTGGGATATAAACACTTATATACTATTTCAGGGAGACTGGTAATATGTACTGCAATGATTAGGTTAAAATCACATACACAAACTTATGTATATAACAGCATCTCTTGCTTGCAGAGTTTAATGGGATTTTCTTTTTCCAGTAAACCCATTTGATTTAATCTTCTTGCAATCCAGGTCTAATTTTCAAGGTTCCCTTTGCTTTTGCCAAGGCATCCTGTTATCAAATCTCTGATGTTAACCAGGTCCAAAGTACATCATCTGTCTCGTGTCCCCCAATATTCCAACACACACCTAAGTCAGCAAGGGCTCAATTCACTGCATCCCTGATTCCCTCAGGTTCACGGCCAGCACCTCCCACAGCTTCAGTCTGCAAAGACACAGAGGGCAACTCACACACAGGGAGCACATCTCTGGCTGCAGCTCCACTTGCACAGCTCTTACAGAGTCAGAAGCGCCAGTGTTTGAGCAAACAAAGACTTTAATGGAGCCCTGATTACAGAAACTGAGGATTAGGAAAACTCTGGTCGCGCTTGAGCTGGTCCTGGGATACAGCAAGGGCTCCTTTGATCCTTGGGACAGTGTATTTGCTTTTCAGTCAGACCTTTGACATCTCCCAACAGCCAGCAGCTCCTGGAGGGGGAACGGGAGAGCTTCAGGGCTCATTAGCAAAGTTCCATGCCTGCTCAGCCAGCCTGAGCACAGCCTCAGGGGATGTCTGCTGCAGCCACAGATAGGGAGAATATAAAGATATCAAAGGTAAATTTAGACCACAGTTGATACCAGGCTGCTCAGTTCAGCCACAAGAGCGCAGGGCTCGCCTAGCAGGGTCAGGCTTTTATTGGCAGGGCTTAGGCTCTCCTCAAATCCACTGCCTCAATTCTTCCAATATTCTGTGGGGGAAGAATATTCCTCACAGAAACTCAACTGTTAAGTGGATTTGTATGCATACCTCCCACACAACTTGAACATGCAGGGGATTTCTCACCACACCCTGTCCTAGATATACACAGATTGGTGCATGAGCTAAATTACTGTTTCAGAGTTTCCTCTTTCTCTGAGACTGTTCTAAATTAGGGTTACTCAGTGCTGTCCCCTCACCCCCTACGCTGACCAAGAGAAGGGAATTGATTCCGTGGTGGTGTCATGAGAAACCCAATACTAAAACAGTGGCTTTGAAATCCTCCACAAGTCAGCCAAGGTTAAATGGCACAAAGAATGCTGTAAAGCAACTGGAATACTCAAGTCATGGGAAAATAACTTAAATGTCACCAGGGCAGACCAGCTAGGATCAACTGAATTCCCCAACTGCTGTGGCTCATGCACCTGTGAAAATGGCTTTCTTGAGACCCACGTTTACAGCAAGGCATTGTTTTGTTCTTTAAATATAAACAATGCATTTATTTAGCAAACTAATTTACATGATTAGACAGTAGGTTGCAAAGGTTTTCTTGATTTGCAGCACTGGGATTATTACTGCAGTTCTGGATCCTTGTTTTTTGTAGCATGTGTGCTGCCAACACACATCTGGCATATAAACTGCAGATGAACATTCACAGATGGCAGAAAATACCTCAGCAAATGGTTTGCCCAGATATAGATGGGGATGAAATTACTCAGAGTGCAATGCTGGCAAAGTTTTGCAAGTATGTGAAGCTGTACATGAAATTTCTCTGCAAATAACTGCAATGCTAATGCCTTTATCCAATGCTTAAAGAAACCTGCCTGGATTAAATCTGTATAACTTGAAATTTCATAAGGTGTCTTGTCAATTCTCTTTTCAGCCTCTGCCAAGGTTGGGATTGAAGTGCTCAAAATGGTATTTCATGTTCAAACTCAGATGTTTATTATTTCTTATCTATATCACAGTCTTACAAGTTGTAAGTTCTACACCATTCTGCTAACAAACAACAAAATGGCTGACTACCTTTCTCTACAAGGTCTTTTAGGGCTAAAGTATCCAATTAAGTAATGACACCTAAATTATTTTCATTTTTAACCCAATAACCAATCCCTCATGTCCCACAGTGTGGACTCTTATCCAATTACACAAAACCACCCAAATCCATGAAGAAGAAGGTAAAGAAGGAGCAGCCTCAGCCCTAAAACCTCCATCTTAGCTCTATATATATTACTGTATTCTAAACCCTTGAACTCTAAGTTTTCCACCCTGTGATATCACACACTTCTATTCAAACTCCACACCCACAATCCCAGTTCTGTCATTCCATTTTGGAAGCTTCTCCATGGCCTCAGGTCAATGCATTGCTCTCCTGGGGGTCAGTGCCTGGCAGCACAGAAAGCCCAAAACTCTCAGTATCCAGAGCTCCAACAATGTCTAGATATTGGACTTGCACAGACAGAGCCCTGGAGGAGGTGCCCATGACTGAGGAGCATTTCCTTGCCACAGCACACACACTTACCTGATCACAGGGAGGAGCTGAGGGAACAGCTCTGCCCAGATGCCCAAAGGTGGCTCTGCATTCCTCCACTCCATGCACATTATAATGCAGTTTGAACAGAGGACCCCAAATGTTTAACCACATTTAAAACTATGGTAGCACTAAATAAATATTTTCACCTGTGCTAACATGTGTAATGGATGAGGAAAGCTGAAAGCACGTGGCTAAAACTAACTGTAAACATCAGTATCTTTATCAGAGAATAATTTCTAGTTTACTGTTCACCATATGCTATATACCCTTGATTTCTGCTGTTCCTTCTCTTCTTACCAGAATAAAATTATTTTATTCCTCCTATTAAATTTACTCTCCACTCTGAAGTGTCTCCAATCAAAATATATTTCACAGTCAACAAACCCCCCCAAAAAAGACCAAAAAAACCAAACAAACAGAAAAAAAGGGGGAAAAAACCCCAAAACAAACAACAACAACAACAACAACAAAAAAAAACCCCAACCCCAAAATCAATAACAACAAAGAGCTGTGCCTGAGGTTCCAGGATTTTGTCCTTAATGAAAAGCCTTCCTCAAAGGGTTTGGTGTTTGGTTCTCGAGGAGAAATGGCATCACTCCCATCTGGTTGCCATGCTGCAGCAGTTTGGCAGAAGGGATAACAGATGCTGAGACTCCAAACTGCTCCCACACTCTGAAGGGAGCTGCATGGAGTCATCACTGAACTGTTAATGGGTGCAAGATGTGTATTTCTGCAACACTGAAGGCTGGGAGCATGTGCAGGAAGTGAGGGGTGGTGAGGCTTTTACAGCTGAAGGAACCACTTAAAACTCTGTTAGTATTCAACTAATGTGTATTTTCCTCCCTTCTCTCACTAGCAAGGCATCTGCCTTCCCTCTTATCCTCTCACTGTGGCCATGAAATGGCTTGAAACTCAAAACAGACCAGGAAAGGCCTGTGGAGTGAAGCAGAATTGTTCCTGTGCACTACTGGTCCCCTGGGAAAGGCTCCAGCACAACATCCCAACAACAAAACTGGCTAAATCACAGCTCAGAGCAACCAGGCAGCCCCATCACACAGGAACACACAACAAAGGTGCAGGAGCTGAGACAGGTGTGTGGATTTCTCAGCCAACCAGATCTTCATTAGGCATCCTAATCTAGGCTGGATCCTCTTCCCAGCCCCCTCTCATCCCTGCCCAGCCCTGAGCCAAGGAATGACACAGTGAAGACACAGACTGATACCTACACATAAAGCCCAGAGATTTCCAACACCAGTGAAAAGGATGCAGAAGTGCTGGGGAAGGAGCACAGCAGATCTTATTTTCTACCTGCTGGGGAACAACTAGAACAGTTGGGTTATACAAGGTATTGTTATCTGGATTTATGCAGGTAAAACAAGTTAAAATTATCAATACATCCATCCACAAATAACTTTCAGAGGGTATTCCATGAGTTAGTGTCCAATTATGTTTTGCTAGAAAGAAAAACATTCAGGTATCTACTTGGCAGATCTCATGCAGATAAGAATTGCATTTAACTCAGAATGAACAATTTTAAGGAGATCTAAGGAGACATCAAAATATCAAATTAATTTCAGGCTGGAGAAACTTGCTGGAGTCCTTCAATGCATAGACTATTTAAACTTAAATTCATCTGGCACAAAATTAAGTGTTTCCTATGCAGAGCAATCCCATAGGAATGCCTTATGCATTTTGGGTTTAAGGACAACACAAATAGAAGCAGTTCACTGAGGAGTTCATAAACTCTTGCTTCCAGTAATAACAACTTCTCCATATCAAAGTCTGTAGGCCCTAGAATAAGGTTATCCATAACACTTTCTCCAAGTAGTATTAAAAATCCAGTAAATTTAGTTGTTATTTCTGGGTTCAAGAAGAAAAAAAACTCAGCTAATTATGCATATGAATAATTACATGAGTATGGGAAATTTTAGCATTAATCTAGTTTATTTGCTTAAAGCAAATTAGAAATTAATATTGGATAGAAAAACCCCAGGTTTTCCGCTCATTATGCCAAATATTCTGCAAAAGCTGATATGAGGTTCAAGTAGGTTTGACCATATGCAGCATATTTTGGACTAACTTGACCCATTTAGCTGCTTCCCTCTGGGTGGTAAGAGCCAAGAATTAAATGAAGTATTGTGCTGAAAACAGTGACAAGCTGTGCTCAAAAAATAGTGGCAAGCTACACTCAAACTCAACTCTCCTTGGTGATAAAATTAATGGTGGATTTCTTATATTTTTCCCTGGGATTCCTCTGTGATGCTACTAGTGCTAGAACAGGAAAAAGAGTGATCTCAACCTGAGCCATGCCTTGTGCACCTAAGGGTCCCTGGAGCTTCAAGCAGGCAGTGAGAAGTTAAATCATCCCAGTGCATGCCATGCTCACCCATTTCCTCCTGCCCAGCCTGACACTGTGCTGCATAATTCAGTGAGAAGTTAAATCATCCCAGTGCATGCCATGCTCACCCGTTTCCTCCTGCCCAGCCTGACAGTGTGCTGCATAATTCAGTGAGAGGTTAAATCATCCCAGTGCATGCCATGCTCACCCGTTTCCTCCTGCCCAGCCTGACACTGTGCTGCATAATTCAGGCTCTGCTGTGCTCCCAGCAAGCAGATGCTGGCAAAGAATCCTGCAGGATGTGCTGCTGTTTCAGTCTGGGGGATTGCATTTTTATTCCATGAACTCTCCTTCCTTGGCTCCAGGCAGACACTTCTGGCTCTCCCGTGCCTTCCAGCACAGAGCACTTTGCATGACCCCCTTGGAGCCAGAGCTGCCTCACCAAGCCCCAGCTGCTGGGAGTGCTCTGCTCAGGAGAAAAGTGCTGGGATAACCCTGCTCCACTGACTGTGTGGTGTCTTTGATGTGGGTATCAGGGCCAGCCTTTGCCCAGGAACCACCTTGGAAAGTCACAAAGCTCTGCACAACCCAGGGGTTGGAGCTGAGACAGAGACAATACAGAGCAACACACTCCATTTTCAGAACTGGTTTTATCCTAGCACACATGCTTTTTATACATTCTTACAAAGCTCATAACTTTACTCATTGGTCAGGAGAGACAAACAAAGTGCTCATTGGAACAGGCAGTTGCAGGTTTCTCTAATTTATCCTTCTTTCTTTCTTGGTTTCTTTATCAATGACCTTGATAGAGAATTCTTTCAGGGGTAAACATGGATCCTTTAATCAAACTTCTCTCTGGCTCACACAAGTCACTGTAAAACCTCTTCCACATCCAGGAACCATCTCAGTATCCCGTGGGAATGCTCCAGTTTAGCCCCAGTTCCATGGGAATAAATCACACAGGACTCCCTTTTCTTCATGGTGGGAAAAGGCCATTCTTTACTCACATAACTCCTTTTTATAGTGTTACAGATCTCGTGTGGGACTCCAGTTGGTCAGGAGATTTCTTACCAATTTCTTTATTGATCAGTAACAAGTTGTTATCATGTATTGATTGGTCACTCAAACTCTTGGTGTGAACATGCAGGGACAGTTTTTCTGTGAGAGATCATTTTCATTTTTCTAATGGCGAAAAAACAGTTCATACAGGTGCAAGTTGTTTTTACCCAGAAATAGATGTAATGTTAATGAATTGTTCAAAAAGAAAAGAAAAAAAGAAAACCTCTATTCCCTATTTTAAAAATAAAAATAATTTTTAAAATGCATAATAAAAACCTTTACCTTTAGACAACTCATCTTTTAAACTATACCCCATAAAATAACATAAGCCATGAACACAACTGTTAAAAAAGCTTATAAAAAATAAAAAGAACTTCACAATTAAAAATTTCCCCAAACAATTACTATTCATTATTAAAAAACCACAAAACCCTACTTTTTCTTAAAAAAAGAAACAGGAACTTGCAAAATGCTAGCTTTGGCAAGGCCAGCCACATATTCCAGGAGAGCAGGCCTGATTTTATGAATCCTTTCTTTATGGTTTTTCTACCTTACTACAACACAGTTCAACCAGGACTCTGACTTCCTGTGAGGCCAGCTCTGGGAAGAGGCTCAGCATCTGAACAGGGATGTGTTGCAGCTTCTGTGCCAAAACACCTCTTGCCATCCCCCACCAGCATTTCTAATAATACAGTATTCTTCTACAGACACCACTCAGTCACCAACATTTCCAGTAAACATGTGATATTACAGCCAGACCTACCACATCAATGATTTTCTTCATTTCTGTGAGCATGCGCTCACTTTGTAAGGCTCCAGTGATTTGTAGAAGAGCAAGAATTTTGTGAGTGCAGAAATTAACATTCATCCTCTGAGATGGGAGACAACCACAGTGTATTTCTACTGTGCAACTTGTCTCAATTCTTGCATTACAAGCTGATTATAAAGCCACTACTTCAACAGGTGAGAAACTCTTTCTCACAGCAGATGTCATTTTGTCAGCCAAAAGTCCATCTTGAGATTTTTAATATTTTACTGAATTATTGGAAAACTCCTCATATGTATGTACAGCAACATTTCCCAATGCTTGCATGCTTCTGACACACTTTGAACTTCAGAAACACTTAGCATATAAAGAAGAAATCCAGTCCTATTCCCCAGCTACCCTAGGCTGTCTGAAAATCTTAGTCACAGAAAAGGCTTTCTGTCCAGGAGCGAATGACGTATCGCATTTCTTTGAAAGTAGCACATAATCAAATTCTCCTCAGCAGCTGCAAATCCATTTCTGCTGAAACAACCAACTTTCCCTCTAGATTTTTTCACTATAAATTTCCCAAGAGATGAGCAGATAACTGATACTCTGGCTCTTTTGTAAAACAGCAGGAAAAATTTGACCAATTAATTACATTGGCTGCTCTGCACTGCTGTAATCTATTCCAAATGAAGAGATGCAGTCAGATTTCCCAGGAGTCAAAAGTATCCATGTTCAGGTTAATTCCTCATAATCCTCCAAGTATTACTCTCTGGCTTGCCCAAGCTCTTCCTTATAAATATGTGCCAGAAGCAGAGAAACTCATAAATGCTGTCCACTACCTCCATCAAATCACATGGACAGATTGACCCACTGACAGCACCAGTACCATGTTTTAGGTTCCAATATTAAGCCTGAAATGAAGAAACTTTACAAAAAGGTGTTAATGGACACTGCAAAGGGATTCATCCCATTAGGTCACTCCTTCCAGTGCAATACTCCTGCAAAAGAACATTTAGAAATTCAGTCCTAGAGAATTCCTTCAACCCTGAAGAAACTCTGCAAGAAATACCAAGTAATGTAGCACATGGAAAAGGCATCCTGTCAGGGAAGACAGCCCTGGTGATGTGACTTGGCACTGGTTTTGGAGCAATCATGAACAGTGAGAACTGAGGGACTGAGATGGAGTCAAACCAGCCCTTCCTGCTTTTTCCAGGAAGGCTTTTGGCCAGGAGACACCCAGGAGACCCTGAGTGTGAGCACTGAGATCCAGGGGGAGGGTGGAGATGTCCCCAGGGCTTGCAGAGACTCACTTTGGGAGGGTTGGGAGAAGTGAGTTTCACTTTCAGTGAGTGAACTCCTTCTCAAAGGTGAAAGAAAAGGATTCCTGAAGAATTCCACAGTCCAGGACATCTCCAAGGGAGCTAAATATTCTCCTTTCCCTGTGCTAATGAGATGTGGGAGCCTGGCCATGTTGAACCATACATGTCATGTATGCACATATATCTATGTACAGTCCAAAAACCACAAGGTATTTTGTACACAAAGTTTTCCAGCACTGTTGGTGTATTTACATGCAGCAATTAAAAATAAAACATTCTGATTTAATTGTTTACAGGTAAGATTCCAGTGTCTTAGCCACTTACTGCAGTTTAGTAACTGCACCTTTTCTTCCCCTTTCCTGAAAGTCTATATAATTATGGGTTTTCATTACACTATCAATACTATTTCCTCAGCCTGTAGGTCTTGCTATGAAACACTTCCCATCAATCTTCTTACCTCTTCATTATGATATCATTTCAAAAATCAAAGTTAGGAGTAGAAGCACAGATTTATACAATTTTATTTTTAGGTGGCAAAAAAAAATGAATGTTTGGAAAATACAAAGGGAAGCAAGCAGATGGAGAAAAAACAAAAAAATGAGTCCAAATAATGCATCATTTTCCAAAGTATTTCTTATATTTGTTCTGCAAACAATCTTAGGTTTGCCTTATGTACATTGTTATGTTACTGTAACACCAAGAGCATTCACACCCCTTTTATGAAATATTCAGGGAAAATCACATTGCTGCACTCTCCAACTGGAAGCTATAAAACTTCCTAATGCAACAAGGAAAATTGCAGTTTGTCTTGATAACTGTAACCTCAATTAGCACGTTAAGACAGCTAACAGTAAGCCCAAAGCTTGTTCAAATGGAAGGAACTGCAAACAAACTGTTTTGCAGTACAGCCTGAAGGTCAAGCAACAGGGAAGAGCTACAGAATCATGAGGCACTGCAGCTTCTTGCAGCCCTGTTATGAAAATGCTCCACCAAAAGGTTACTGCTCACAGTTGTGTTTGTTTTGTTTGCTTCCTGTCTTGGTACCTGACATCACTGTATTAATTTTCAACCCAGAACTCCAGGAAACATCTCCAAGTTCCCATTTTTCACAGAAATTATCACTCTTTTTGTTCAAAAGGCTGTGTGGTGCCAGTGCTGCAGAGAGATTTGGGATGTAAGAAACCTCTAAAAGCTCCAAATACATAAGACCTTTACACTCAGCTACTAATTGGGAAAAAAAAAGTGTGAATGCAGATTTAACTTTTTTGCTTTTCACAATTTTGACATGGGGCTCAGCTGGTTTAGCAAGTACTCCTCAATATTCTGAATTTAGATTCCAAGGACAAGAAGGCATCACCCACAGCAGGTGCAATCTGCCCACCTGAATCTTCCTATGCTGCCAGCTGGCTCTGGCATTTTTTACCATCTCTGGACTTGGAGCTATCACAATGTATTTTTACTCCTGAGGATAGCAAAGATTAATAGGGCTCAGTCTTTTCTTTTATCACTTCATCTGTGTCCTCACAGCTTTGAGCTAATTGTTGCAACTCTTACAAAATTGCTGTAATTTTGCTCAGAAAAATCTTTAGGTAGAATAAACATCCAACCCTGAAAAAAAGCACCATTTGATCTTATGGCATGCTGCTTGTAGGCATGGAAGCTTTATGTCCATGAACTTTTCCCAAAACTCCCCCTTACCAGTGCCAGTTTTAAAAAAGGAAGATGGGGCAGGTAAATTTGGAGTGGGCATGTAGAGAGATCCAGCAGTGGCAGAAATCCAGCCATGACCACCTGGATCTCAGCTCCCTGCCTTCACCCCAACACTGCAGCAAGATCTCTGCACAGGACTGCAGCTGTGGGCAGCACATCTGAGGAACAATTTTGGCTGAATCTGTACCAAGTGGCATTGCCAGCCAGCAAGGCTCTGGCACTCAGCAATACCTTGGCTTTGTCAGCAGCCCTGTTCATTTCAGCACTGAGCTTGTAAAATAAGAGAATAAGCTCAGGATTCACCATCTGGCCCTCTGTGGATATCCAAAAAGCCATAAAGCTGCTGTTCCTGAGGAAAATTTTATTTTATGACTTGTTAAGACATCAGATCTCCAGCACACCATTTGCACTAATGCTCATTAAATTTAGTATTTAACCTGGCTGGCTAGTTATGATGCCACTACTTTTTCTTGTCAGAAATCCAACCCCCTTTTTAGTTTGCTCAGTCCTCATGCCCCAGGCTAAATATTCTTACTTGCAGGCATTATTACCTTAGAGGAGAACAAGCATGCACAACAAAACCTGACTGTGGAAACATATTTCAGAAAACAGCCCTGCAAAAGCCATGAGGGGAGCAGCTTTAATGCAAGGGGCCAGGGAGGCAGTGAACTTTCTGTATGAACATCAGATAACAGGGTTTGCACGTTCAACACCTGCAGCACACCTGGGAGTTAATCTGGCTTCAGCTGACCAGGCAATTAAGAACTGGGAAACACTTTTATAGAAGTGGCTGAAACAAAGCCACTTGAATGGCTGCACCTCCCACATCTCTTTTTTAACTACCTACTCCTTAGTGACTGGCAATTAATTGTTCTTTTCATCCATCCAGTCTATCCTGGCCACCTGCTCTGACAGGCTGCTGCAGCAGAGGCAGCATTTTTTATGTTCCCACTCACTTGCCCCATTTCCACTTTGAATGGCCTTGTCTGCAGCTACCACACCCACCTGCAGCTTCCATTTCCACTGAAGAAGGGATGGCTAAGACAGGAAGATGCTGGTTTATCCCCTTTCTTACCTCTCCTTTGAGCACAGCCTCCATCTCCAGCTGTAAAAGCCATTATCTTTATCTGCACCAGGCATGTTGTGCCAGAGCCCCTTTTTGAAGGAAGTGGGTGACTGATTTCCTGCTCCATGAAACATCAAGAAAGGTCAGGATGAAAGTTTTTTTCAGGAAAATAACCCTAAGAATGTTCATTAATCGTTCAATAATTTCCATTTAGTAAGAGCTCTTTCAAAATTGAGATACAAGCAACAGGGGCTTTTCCATCTCCCACTACAGTTGACACACAAGTGTAGAGCCACACTTTTGTGCTTAGAAAAAGCTTAAAAAAAGCTAATTCCTTGCTCCTTCCCAAGGATAGGCACTGTCCTATGGACCAGCACCAAAACCAAACTGAACCTACCTAAACCTTCACCCAATTTCTGTGTCCTTTGAACTGGAGGTGGAAATAAAACATACTGTCATATGATTTTCCAGCTGCATGAGCTCTACTCAATCTTCTCTTCATTTTCTTTCAAGTCAGTCAATTTTCAACAACATCCTGTTGTCCATCTTAGCAGCAGTAAGAAGTTGATACTTCTCATCTGGTTTTCTAAGTCTTCACTAAATCTCTGGCAGCCAGTGATTAGGAATGGCTCAATACAGTCACTGTGATCTAGTCCCCATTCCAAAGTGAGTCCATGAGAAGGGGAACATCAGATAATCAAAATATCAACTTCCATTTCCTCACTAGTTTGTTCCTATCACCATAGGCATACTAAGAATGTGAGCATGAAATTTTTGGGCAAGGGTACCATGGAGAAAATCAGCAAGGCTGAACCCCAGAGAGAGCTCAAGAAAGCAGAAGATTTTAACTTTATTGTAATGCTTGATGTGCTCTATGTCATACATCTTCAACTGCTCAAAAATTGCTATTTAGCAGTAATCAGTGAGATTGTTCTTAAAAATATTGTCAGGCTCTGAGAAGAAAAGGCTGGTGACAGCAGAAGGAATGTCTGAGTGTGTAACATTTGCTCATTGTGAAGCATTGCCTGGGGAGTTACAGTCTAAAAATATGAAAGGCCCAAAGGCCAGACTCCTTCACTATTTATTTTTAAAACTCAGTTTCTGCCCCAATCCTTCAGCTTCCACTGTACAACTGGAGTCATTCAAAAATGAGTAATTTGTGCAATTCCCACAGGAACATTAGAAATACTGAGATTTGCTCCCTCTGTCTGACATGAACACAAACCAGAGCTGTGACCTAACCTGGCCTTCTTGCTTCAGGAAGTGCAAACAGACTCACTGAAAACACAAATTTTCTCTCCATCACTCTAACAGAGGACACAGTCCATTGGAGAGCATGAGTTAATTTTGTTAGGTCTTCATGACAAAAGAGTCAAGGTCACTTCATCCCACACAGATGCTGCAGAAAATATCTGGCAGCCCATGATTTCTGATATTTGAAACAGCACTCTTATTCTGCCCATGTGGACAGTTGCACTGCATTTTTTGCCAAGGCCTGAATTTGTGTGTGCACAGACCAAGAAGCAGCAGCCAGCACATGAGGTACAGCAGCAGAGTTCCTTCCATCAATATCTGCTTTACTCACTCTTAGCAGACCTTCCCCACCTCATCCCCTGCCTGGAAACATTCTCCATTTGTGCAAGATATCCTCATGTTAAAGCACCACTCCTTCTGTGGATTGAGGGATGCAGGATCCAGGCAGCTCTCCAAATGCAGTTTGTTGTATCCAAGGTGTCACAGCAGCCCAGGGCTGTGGGTGACAGAGCTGTGCCCACAGCTGCCAGCTCCAGCTGCAGGCAGGCCTGGACACCCTTTGGTTTTGGTTACAGTGCATTATAGACTTTTCTTTGCTGAGCACCTTCATACAGCAGAACCAATCTATACCTTAACTTTTATCCATAGCCCATCATAACTGCTGTAATTACCATATTCATGTTACTGTTCTTCAAGCACTAAAAGTCAGCACATTACAGTTTAAGCTAGAAGGTTTTTTCAGTTTTCTTGCAGTGGAAAATTCTGAGACCTTTTTTCTACTTGCCACATCTGCTGCCTTGTTTGCCTGTGCTCTCTTTCTGCTTGGTAAAAACATCTTCTTGTTTGGGGTGGGTTTATCCTTTGCTCTAAGCCATAAAAGCCCCTTCTAACCAACACCCCCTTTGCCTCCTTGGTTAGCCAGTAAGACTGGCTCAGCAATTCTTTTCTTCTATATCAAAACTTGCTCCTATCCCTATTCCTTGTGTTCTCAGGGGTCCCAGGATGAGGGAAGAGATGAGAATCTGACTCCATTTTTCAGAAGGCTGATTTATTATTTTATGATATATATTATATTAAAAGAAAATTATATACTAAAACTCTACTAAAAGAATAGAAGAATGGATTCCATCAGAAGGCTAGCAAAGAAATAGAAAGGAATGGAATGATAATAAAATCTTGTGACTGACCAGAGAGTCCGAGACAGCTGGACTGTGATTGGCCATCAATTAAAAACAACCACATGAGACCAATCCCAGATGCACCTGTTGCATTCCACAGCAGCAGATAACCATTGGTTACATTTTGTTTCTGAGGTCTCTCAGCTTCTCAGGAGAAAAATCCTAGCAAAAGGATTTTTCATAAAATTGTCTGTGACAATTCCTTCTTCAGAGTCTACATTCAAAAATCTTTCTGCCAAGCACACAGACTTGTGAGGCTTTCTTGTCAAAATTTCATCCTTCCCAACACTGGATACCTGGCTGAGCTGAGGCAAGGAGAGGCCACCAGAGCCACAAAGGAGGTCACTGATTTTACAGCTCTGCTCCCCACTGCAAACCACTCTGCCACTGAATTCTGAGTGCCTTCTTTAAATCAACTTATTTATATCAACCTTTCACTCTACATTAAACTTATACAGAGATCTCCATCCATACCCCACAACTCATAAAATGGAAAAGCAAAGGACAAATTCTCTGTTTACAATTCACAGATAATTCAATGCAATCAGCATTGGGCATCATGTTTTACTGCAAGGTGGCAACTGAACTTTCAGTTCAGATGCTGAGTTTTCTGTTATTAGGAATACAGCCAGTGGAAAAAAGGTAATTATGTAATCCTGGGAGCAGCAGAAGCCTTTATGTTGAACTGAGAGCAGTGACACACAAGAAAGTAAAATGTTGTCTATACTGGTATCACAGTGGAGTCATTTTTTGCTGATATATCCAAGTCTACACAAAATGTTTTCATTTCTAACTGCAACTTGATGGTAAGCTCATACCTGATTTAAAATAGATCTAATTTTAAAAAGTAAAAGCACTCAAATGAAGCCTGAAGTCAAGGAATGTTACATTTTAAACCTTCAGTACCATTAAAAAAACATGCAAGGCCAGCTTTTATTGCAGTAAATGTCAATTTGTAGCTCTCATTTCTTCTTATATCAAATGGAAACAATCTCAGAGGAACAAGACTATTTAAAAGATGTGAAATATTATTTTGGTAAGTGCTTCCATGGTGTCATGTCATAGAGGTTTCTGTACAGCCTTTCTATTTCCAGAACTAGTTTGGAAGTAAGAAAACTACACTGCATATTTTGATAGCAATTTTAAATGGATAACTAATTCAATAAGCAACCTTTGACTGAAGAAAAGGCTTCTAAAGGCCTTTTTTTACTTCAGCCTTCTCTTTAGAATAATATTGATTTCTGAAAACTGAGTCCTCATACAGCATAAGCATCCCCTGCTCCCATCCCAGTGTTAACCCCAAGATGAGCCTATGGCAACCTGTCAGGTTCCTTTACAGAACAGAAGGCTCATTTCTATTTAGCTGCTCTTCAATCCTCACCAAGCAAGAACATAGAATTCCACTTCTACATAAGCTTGTATTAAATGCCCTTTTTGTTCTTTCCATTCCTGGATAGCATCAAAATGCAGTTTAGGGCAATGCAATTAATTATACTAATAAAAAAAAAAAAAAAAAAAAACCAAAAAAAAAAACAAGAACAAAAAAACCCCAAACCAACAACAACAACAGAAGTTTAAAAAAAAGTAGCAAGAGACATGCCTTCATTTTATCAGCCAACAACATTTGCTGAAAGACATAAAGCATTTTCTCTCTAAAAGCCTCTCTCTGGGTGGCCTCTGCCCTAAGAAATAAAGGGACATTGACTCTGTGTAATAGTTTGCTAAGGTACCTATCAAATCCAAGGATGGACATTAAATGGTTCCCTTAGCAACAACTCTTTGAATAAAAGAAACTCTGCTTTGAATAAAAGAAGATTTTTTTTATCCTGTAGAAAATTTCCTTCAGCTTAACAACAGCAGACAGAATCATGTTTTGAAATTCCTGTTTTACACAGCATTCTCTTTTTTTTTTATTTTATTGCAGGTTAATTACATTAGGAAAGTAATGGTACAGTTCAAGTACTCTGCAAGCAAAGATAAAAACTCAGCTACAGGAGCCTTGCAGGACTACAGGTCCCATTTGTGGGGATGTGTCAGGCCACAGCAGTTCAGCTGCACAGCCCAGAGCAGCCTGCCAGGGTGACCCACCCAGATAAAGAACAGAGGAGTAGAGGCAGGAATTATTGTGTGGAAGGAAGGAACCTTCCATGCTGCCTTGTTGGAGACACTACAGTGTCAAACTGCACTTTGATTATTTCTGCCTGGTGTAGAATAGCTTTGCAGCAGAGTGAAAGGCCAGAATTCACATCAAACAGAAATGTAGATGTTGAATCAAGGCAGCATGCATCCTTTCAGCATCACGTTGGCTTCTGTGAGTTGACTCAATTCCCCTCTACACACACGTGCAGGACAGCAAGCAGGCACAGACATCCAGAGATCCAGAGCTCAAAGAGCAGTGCCAGTCTCTTTGCTGCACTAAAAGGCTGGTTTTGGCAAAAGGCATCAAAAAGAAGGTCTTGTAGTGTGGGAAAAGGATTTGTAGAGAATTCTCAAGGACAGAAGGTTGGTTGGTTTCACCAGTTTGTAGGACAATGCCCTTGTCTGACCCAGAGATGGGGCAACTGAGAGGTGCTTGAAACACTTTCATTCTGTTTTCAGTCTCATGTGAAGGGTGAGACAATACAGGTGTTATAATTCACACCATCACAATCAGAAGCCAACTATTTCCTAATTGCAATACATTATAAGTGTTTCTGAGCTTATCAACTTTAACCACACCATGCTGCAAATACTTTAAAGCAAATCATCTAAAATTACCTCTCATGAGTTTTACTACAATGCATCTTCCACAGTTCTAGTTCTCTGAAGTACCTCACCCTATTTATAAAGCCATCCTTTAAAACTTCTTTCTAGCTCTATTTCCCTCTCAACAATATCTGCCTTATTTCTATCGTATTTCCAGGACAACATTTCTTATCTCAAAGTTTACATATATATACATACTATATATATATATATATATATATAAAATCTTATATATATATTTTTATATATATATATAATATAATATATATAATATAATATATATAATATATATAATATAATATATAATATAATAATATATAATATAATATAATATAATATAATATAATATAATATAATATATATAATATATAATATAATATATATATAATCTTCTATGGAGATTTTAGAATTCTCTACAAATCCATTTCCCACACTGTAGTACAGCAGAGCTCCTCAGAAATGGCAATTCCAGCACAGGCAAGTACCAGAGCAGTTTTTCCCACCAGCTCAAGCAGGATTGAGTGCTCATAAACACGGGCAGCCAGTCCTTTCAGTCCATCACATAACCACTAGAATTGGGTCATTCCTGATGGAGACTTGTCTAACCTGTCCTCAAAAATACCCATGAGAGATCCTACAGCTTCCTTGACCAAGACACTTCCTTGTGTCTTTCTTCTAGCATGAGGGATCATCTTCCATAAAGTTTTAAGCTCCCCTTAAATAAATTCTGTACAGGAGGACTACTTGACCTAGCTATCCCAAAATTGATGTCTTCGTTAATTTTGTAGTATATATCACTTATCTAGTTTCAGAACCTGGCCTTTTCCACATTAAAAAAGGTCTTAATTAAACTAATCTGAAAATATGCTCACTGCAAACGTGACAGAGAACAACATCCCTAATTTCCCAACCTCAGCTGCTTCCAAAACCACAAGCATGCCCCAAAACTTGGCAAAGAATCCTGGCATTTCCAGTGCCTTAGCCATCTACAGGGAATATTCACTGGCTGAAAATAGAAAAGAAAATGCCCAGAGTGACCTACTGAGCATTTAAGGGATCTGGAAGCTTTGCTCCAGCTATTGGCATGTTTTCCTTCACACAAGCCTTGAGAACACAACCTGAAAGTCTCTGTGCACATCTTTAGACTTCACATTTAAACGCTCAAGAAGTGAGCATTTAAACCAAAAAATCTGAGCTAAAATCTGACTTGATGCTGGTGGCAATTAGAGGACGCTGCACCTGAAGAACACAAAGAAGGTGTAAGGTACTTACAGTCACTTTTCCTTTTTTTTTGGTTAAGAAAACTGAGGCAAATTTGCATCTTGAAACACCTGGAATTTCTCCTGACCATGCAGTGAAAGAGCTGCTTAAAGCTTCACCCTGAACAGCAGATATAGATCTAACAGATCTAAATGTGTTTCTACAGATGGAAATTAACATTTAATTGTAAAGGCATTTTGGCACTTTCTTTTTTAGGTAGTCTTTCACCAAGTGCAAAGCTTAACAAGCTCATCTATAGAAAATGTGCCAAACTCACTCAGGTATTGCAGCAATTATTTATCTTTCAATTGATGTAGAATAAACCAGTTAACTTAGGTCTTGTTGGATTATTATATTTGCATTAAAATCCAATGGGTTTAAGGGAAGTCTGTATTATATTTATCATTTCCAAAGAAAAAATTCTTGCAGTACAGTCTGATTTTAAGACAAATTCCTTGCAGGATGCTGAATAAGGCACATTATTGGTGTTTATCAAGTTTCCATTGAAGTTCAATTAGAATAGTGTGGATAAATATGTCCACTCACCAACTGTTAGTCTATGTGCAAAACAAATGCAATTATAAAATATTAAATCCTTATATAAATCTAATCCAAAATATCTGCTTTAGGAATTCTATTTTTCATTAGGAAAACATAACACTAGAAAAGATGTTATTTCTGCAAGGGTATGTAATGAAAACAAAATTCCCTACAAAACCTCATGCTCCTTTACATGCATTGATTTTATTAGACCCCTTGGCTTTACAAAAAATGCATTAGTAGGAAATAAATTTGCTTCACTTACAGTATAATTGATTTCAGAAAGCTATTGAATTTTCTTTGATATGCTCTGACTTGTAGATAAATTAGTCCAAACTTTCAAAAAATGTGCAAATCACCACTCTGGCAGTAGCAGGGGCTCAGCACAGCACAGGTAGTGCCAGGCCAATACAGAGCTGCACTATTTACATGAAAATCAAACCCATGGAGCCCTGTTTCCTTCAGATCTCAGCAGAGTAGATTTCTTTATAAGTTAGATATGCCTTCCTAAATGCAGGTTGAAAACTTTCTCTCCCTGGCCAAGCCTAATGGTTCTAAAACTTAGTAAATGACTTGGACAAGGAGCACCTTGTTTTCTCAGGATGAGAAGCACAGAACAAGCCCCTGGAGGAAACCTCTCACTCTGTGTCACTGTGAGGGTTAAACCAACCCTTCATGGGCACCTCAAAAATAAGCTACACATGTAGTCTGCCTTGCACATTCTTGCACATTTTGCATATATTTTAATTACCTCTTAATTTGCTCCAAATATTAAAGGATGGTAAGTTACTGTAAAAAAATAATCACTGCACATATGAATTTTAAACTCTAATTTGCCCTATTATGTAATGACAATGGAAAACAGAAATTAAAATGTTCAATTTGCTACAGTATTTCAGCTGTAGTATATAAATAGACAAGAAAAAACACTCAGATTTCCATAACTACTTGCCAGTTCAGTAATAAGTAATATTATATTCCAACTGAATAGGAGCTACAAAACCCCCCTAAGTGAATGCATGCACTCCATGTACTGCAGGCTGATATTTAATGTCTTTACTGTGAAATTTGGAACCCACACCTAACACCGGCTGTCATTCAGTGACAATTTCTTAAACAAAAAACACACCCCACTCAGTCACACAAACATTTCAAGTTTTCTTTTAAACTGAGCCCTTTTCTAATAAAAGGCTCCCAGCACAAGTCCTGCATGTCTCAATTTCTGGGAAACATTCAAAAAATGTATGAGTGATTTACACTGTGCTGTTCACCATCAGCTAATTGTTTTCTAATTATCTTTTCTTGCTTTCTTTCAAGACCTGCAACCCAGAGAATTTTTTTTTTCAGTTTATATAACATGACCAGCAAATAATTCTCAGTCTTTATATACTCAATTTTCAGTCACAAAAGACCTATTTCAGTTAATCAGCTCTTAGTATGGGCTGAAAATGAAATTTTAACCAAATTTTTCTTTGCTTTCATGCATTTTTTCCCATATGCTGTTGCTGAAAATCCTGAGATACATTAACATCTTGTCTACATGCAAAAATCACTCTTAGCCTTAGAATTAGTATTTATTGTAAAGAATCAAAAAGCTACAGCTGCTCATCAGAATTGAATTATGTTTCAATTCTTCAATTTAGGGGCAGTAAATTTGAGATACAGAGGCATCATTGTGCTTTCCTGGAAAGCACTACACTCTAAATTTTTTGCAGATACATGAAAACACTTCAGGAAGAAAAAAAGAAAAGAAAAAAAGTTTTAAAAAAATCACATGGAAAAACACTCCGACCCTCAACACTTAGACAGAAATGGGATGTCTGTTTTCCTTATTTTCACATGATAATTGAATTATTAGCTCTACCCCCATGGAGGGACACACAGGACCCACAGCAGGGCAGCCTGTGCCTCTGGGAGCTCACCAGTGGGAAGGTGCCACTCCAACAAATGTGTTTCTACCTTGCTTTTACAAGGAATTTATCACAGGACTTTACAGCATTCATTTTCATGTGCTCTGGTTAGCAGCAGCAGGACATCCCTGCTATCATGGCTTTTCCATTTCTCCAGATATTTCTCTCTCACTGGGATATATATGCATTGGGAAACAACAGCTTCATTGAGTAAACTCTGTTACTGCTGCTGGCAACATGCAGTGTGCTCCAACCATCATATTTATATGGAAATTAGGCTTTGCTTCAAAAAGGAATGTTTCCATAAGCTCCAGTTGCTTCCACTGAACCTAGGCATTTCCCTCAAAATCAATGCATTTAAATTCCAGATAATATTTTTGGCTTTTGCTTTTCCTCACAAGTTTTCTGACAAAAGCAGGGGGTGGTTAGGGGTTCCAGACTGACCTTTTCCCTGGAAACAAATGGAAGCAAATGAAGTATTTTTTGATTTTGCATGGACCAACATTCCACAATTTGATGAATAGTAGATACATTGATCAGAGTAGCAGCGTCACAGCAGCTGCTTGGCAGGGACTCTCAGCCAAGTGTCCCAGGAGGAGGGAACATAAACTCTTGTTTTGGTCAGCAGCACCCTGCTCTGGGGACCTGTATGAGGTCATGGAGAGGATTCTGACATTCACCACAGCAACAAAAAAACCGAGAAAGCACTTATATTAGCAGTATTTTACAATTCCAAACTATTTTGTGTATCATACTCAGGGAAATTTCAATGTTTAAGTAGAAATTATATTGTGCTTTGAGCCTCACTGAAATGACTTCCAGGATTCCTGCCATCTTTGTCATTCCTTTCAAAAAGCCCCAAATTGTCAGCATTTTCTACATAGATGGAGGAACCACCCACACTGGAGAGAAGTTTTAAATTCAATTTTTTATGTTTTCCAACATGCTAAACTTCCCAGTATATGTACTGGACATAGCAATGCCATGTGGCTTGAGCCAATAAAAGACACAACACACTTGCCACAATGCATATGCAAATTAAAATAATGGCATTTATGTAATTAGGCTGGAGAGAAACAATGGAAGAATATTATAATAGGCAGACTTATAGCAGATTTAAATTATAGCAAGAGACACAAGCTAGAAATGCACACACAGCAGTGATAAAGGCTCTTAAGCAGTGGGACAGCCCTTTCCTGTGCTGAGCCACCAATTCCATTCCAGTGAGTCCCTGTGCAGCAGGAATTTCCAGAAAAGGAGAAAATTTGCTCACCCAGGAAAATGGAAATCAAAGGGAAGAACAACAATTGAAGGAACTAGAATTTAGGAGATGTGCACCCAGAAAAAATCTGAAGTCAATTAACTGCAAGAGTGGCTCTGGCAGGAGAACATGGCAAGGTACTCAAGGCCAGGACAGAAGATTGAGTTTCTAGGAAACCTTGGAAAGGTAGGAAAAATCCTGGCGTGAAGCAAAGAAAGCATTGAGGGAGGCAGAGAGCAGATGTCTGGAATTGGGATGGAGTACAAGGCAGGAGACTAGGCTGACTCAAAACAGCATGAGGGAAGAGGTAGCACTGAATGCAAAATTAAAGGTCCTAAACAGACAGAAATAGGAGTTCACCTTGAGAAGAATCACCCCTGCTCAGTGGGAGCAGTTCCAAAATTCAGTTTTTCCACCAGGGAAGGTTTTAGTCAGGGCACACAGCTATTCTCCACGTGTGGACCTTACCTTATGTGTAGAATTGGGATGGAGTACAAGGCAGGAGACTAGGTTAAGACTCAAAACAGCATGAGGGATGAGTGAATGCAAAAATAAAGGTCCTGACCAGACAGAAATAGGAGTTAACCTTGAGATGTATCACCACTGCTCAGTGGAAGCTGCTCCAAAATGCAGCTTTTCCACCAAGGAAGATTTAAGTGAGGGCACACAGCTATTCTCCTCATGTGGACCTTGCCCAGCCACTCTGAAAACAACAGGCTCATCTGCTGTAATTTTCAACCACTGACTTCTTGTGACTGCGGGGGGCAAGGAGCAGCAGGGAGAGAAATCAATTAACAGTTTTTCTTGTGATAATCCCCATGTCTTTGGTGTCTCCACACAGCTCAGCTGGAGCACATACTGTAGCTACTACTTGAGTTTTTTGTTAAACTACTCAGAGAGACCATTCAACTACTTTGCACCAAAATACCCCAAAAGCTTGATTTTCTGAAGGGCTGCATAAAACCCAGCTAAAGCAATCTTGTACTTCTTTAGAACAGGGAGATTATTTTGTTCTCAGGTCAGTGCCATTAGTCTGCTGGCTCTAACAAGAAAACACAATTCAAATCACAAGCTAACCACTGGAGAATAACCAGATGGTGGGGAAGGGAACACCTTTATTTTTCTACCATTTTCATATGCTTTTCATTCTGCCTAAGTCCTTTTGGTGACACTGACTTTCAGTGGCCTTTCCAGAAGACAGCAGCCACTGGCCAGTGACCCAACACTACCAAGCATATAAATATTAACATTCAGCTAATTCTACTTTTCAAGAAGACATCTTATATTTTCAGAGGTAAAAAGCTCATAACTACCAGAACACAAACCCTTCATTATTCCAGAAATTGATGCTTCATTACAGTAAACTTAATGCTTTAATCCTTTAAAGAAATACTTTATGAAGGAGTAAGAAAGCACGCACATCAAAGTTTAAAACAGTTCAACAGGCCTAATCCACCGGGTAGAAGCAATGAATTTTTCACTCTTCAGAGTGACTCAGGTTTTTAAGAGAAAGAGATGAATCTTGCTGATGAGAGCATGGCTGGACAATCAGCTGCAAGGGGAGTGCATTGGGCACACCCTGACACACAAGGGCTCACTGCCCCCAAAACCCTCCCCTGAGGCAGTCTTGTTTCCAAAATGAGCCACTTTAAAGCAGTAACTCTTGGAAATGCCTTCCTCCTAGCAAAGCATCATGACACCTCTCCTCAAATGGAGCTGCTTGGGTATTTAGAGCTGAATTTGCAGGTTGGTTCTGCTGTTGCAGAGCTCAGTATTTTTATACATTACACAAGCCCTCAGGCTAGTTCCTCAGCCTGTTTTGCTGAAACCTGTGCCCTCTTTCACGCAAAGAAAAATTCTTTCTTTAAACTAAGAGGAAACGCATGCATCTTTACTTTTCTGCACTTTGGCAATAGCACCAGTAAACAGTGAAGTCTTTGAAGAAGCTAACTGAATTAGGAGGAAAAAGTGTTACAAAAACCCTGAGCCTTACATAATCACTTAAGAAATCACTATTTTTATTCAGTGTCAAAGTAGTCACCCAAAACCCCCCTCCTGTTTCAGTCACTGGAGGACATTTTACAGAACAAAACAGGGAATAAAATATCTTTCCAATTCAAGACTACCTTGATCCACACCCAGAAGAATGGGTCCAAAATACCTCCTGTGAATCAGTACTGCTTTAATGTTTAAGAATTCAAAGAAAGAACTCTTGAGCCTTGTATCCCTTGCTAAATATTTGGTAGTAAATTAGGTAGCAGTAACTCTAGACAGAAACAATTCATTTTTATATTACTTGTACCAGTGTTATTAGCATACACAACTGAGATTGTCAGAGATTTTATTTCCATCTGAAAAGTCACTATGACCTGTTCCAGCACTGAAGAAAGGTCAAATAACCCACAAGGGATAATTATCCCAAACAAAATCAAGGATTCATCTCATAAAAATCAATGATCTCCATATATAGACCCTAGATAAACAGTTCATGTTGTCTGAAAAGTACAGAATTCTGTGCTGGCAGCTGAGCTATGGCCAAACATCAGGGCTCTGCACAGTTACTTGCATTCAAACAAGAAATGCACAATATGCAGACTTAGACAAAACAAAGATAGTATTAATGATTGCATGTTTTTCCTGGTTCATGTGTGAGCTGTGGAGCTTTCAGAGTAACACCATCAAATTCCTTTTGTGTTTAGAGAGCAGATGTGCCACAATTCAGATTTCAGACAGGTGTCAAGTTTCAGTAGCAAGCAGAGCTATTTCTTTCCACCGTGCCCATCCAAAAATTGGCTGCAGTTCTGCTCACTTCTTCCCAATCAGTTTAGGCTGCCTGACTTATGAAAATAATCCAGTTAGAAGTCACATAAAGACATCTTTTTTTTGTTGTTCCTAGTATTTCTCTTGTCTTTTCAGTGTTTATTACTTTCAAAGACCTGACAACAGCTACTACCAATACTGATTTGAAAAAATTACTTTTATTTGACAGCTTTTGAGGGGATTGAAATTGCCATTATGATATATCAAAGCTTTGATGTGGATACTGAGGTTGAATGGAACTTAAGCTGTGATCATGATAGACCTTAAACCTTCTGTTACCTGAGCTGTAATGTTCATTATAAGGTGGCATTGTACTGCAATAATTTTTTTTTTCTTTTCTCTTGTTTTTGGATGGGGTAGTGTCCTAGTTTGAAAGGGAAGTGAGTTTTTTGAGATGCTGCAGTCAAACCAATGGTGCTCAGATTTGAGTATGGGCACCTGGTGTGGCCACTGAGGACATGGACATGCTCTGAGAACACAGGGGGTTAAAAGCAGAGAACTCCAGGGGAAGCTCTCTTGGTTCAGGTGGTGAAGGAGGTCAGAGCTGCCCTGCCCAGCTCAGGGGGTTAAAAGCAGAGAACTCCCAGGGGAAGCTCTCTTGGTTCCATCCATGAAAGAGGTCAGAGCTGCCCTGCCCAGCTCAGGGGGTTAAAAGCAGAGAACTGCCAGGGGAAGCTCTCTTGGTTCCATCCATGAAAGAGGTCAGAGCTGCCCTGGCCGGCTGCGGGCTGGGTGCGGCAGGGGCAGCCATGGGGCCGGGTGAGGTGAGCCGGGCCTGGGACAGAGAGGGGAGGGGAAGGCCCTGCAGGATGGGAGGGTGGAGGAGCACTGAGAGGCATCAGGCCAGCTCCCCCAGAGAGAGAGAGAGACAGAGAGAGAGACGGTGTCTGTGCCTGTGCACCTTGAGATTTGACAGCAGCCGGCTGAGAAGGAGAAGGGGGGTGCGGCGAGAAGGTGCCCGGCAGGGCCAGCGTGGGAGTTCTGGGCAGACAGAGCCTGAGATTTTTAACCCTTTTCTTGGATGATGGAAACCTTACAAATGCTGATCCTCCTGGAGTTGAATGAGAAGAGAGATTGGGATGAGAGAAGAGGAAATGAGAGAAGTTGAGAAGAATCTTAAGTGGGAGGAGGTGATGGAGTGGCTTTGGCTGGACTTTTCTTGTACAGCCATGGACAGAACCATTTTTCCTGGGACACAGAGACTGAATTTGGGGGAAAGCAATGGCTTGGAGCCAAGGGAGTGCAGTGATGTTATGTGAAGGAGTGCGTGAACAGAGATGATGGGCGAGGAGGGTGGTGGTGCCATCGATCTTTAGTGAAGAAGAAGAAGATCTCTGTTCTCGACACCCCCCGGCCCCAGGGGGTGAAATCTGGGGGGGACAGGTGTCCCAAAAGTGAGAGACTGTGTTTGTTTTAGAACTGGACAAAGCACCCTTAAAAGGGGAACCCTTTTAAGAAGCAGCCCTGGTCCATGTGCAGTGGTGAGAGCACTGGGCATGGAAGGAAGGTGCCACGATGGCAAATGTTCTCTGGGCAGTGCCACGTGTGAAGGAAACACAAGAGGTCTCAACTGTGTTTCCAGGGGAAGCCTGTGGCACAAGAGGCACTCCTCACTCCTCGATGAACTGAGAATTGATTATCTAAGGGGTGGTGATGGACTGAGAGTTGATGATCTGAGGGGGTGGATATATTGGAAATTTGGCGGGGGGAGGAGGAAATGTTTTTAAAAAGTTTCCATTCTGAGTTCTGTGTGTGTTTCTTTTTATACATAGTTGTAGGTTAATAAAGTTTTTTCCTCTTTATTCCTAAGTTAGAGCCTGCTTTGCTTTATTCCTATTATTATTTATATCTCACAGCAGACACCAAAGAGCATATATTTTCATAAGGGCACTGGCATTGTGGCAGCATCAAACTGTGACAGGTAAACATTGCTAGAGGATGGGGAGGGTGGTTTGGTTGTTTTGACCAAACCTGTATGATTCCAGGAAATGTTTGCCTTCATCCTAACACTATTTTTCTTTCATCAGCTTGTCCATTGGATATGTCTGTTAACTCACCATCTTTATATTATCAGCGCTCCCTTTGGACATCTACAAACCATTCTTCAATATTCTAGTTTGTATCCTAGCAATGCCATCTCCTAATCAGGGCTTCAGAACTCTTCTGAGAACATGGAAGGACAGAACAAGAGTTGGGCCAGAAGGGAACATTGCACTGACCTTTGCAACTTGAGTACAGCATTTCCCTTCTTCCTTTCCTTCCTCTGACATTTTGATTGCAAGTTCTTCCAAACAAGCACCAAACCTTGACAAAAGTCCTATATTAGTGTCAGCTGAGACTTCTAAAACTGCAGGAAACACCATTTCTCTGAAATCTCCCTCTACTGCAGCTGACACGGACATGAAACATCAGATATTAAAGAAATGAGGTGTTTGATCATTATTAAAGCCAAAACATCTCTTGATGGAGATAATTAGGACAGTGTTAAAGGCCAATCAACCAGTGACCAGCTGCTGAATTTACAGTGGAAGGAACAAATATATATTACAGGATAGTTGGGTGTAAACCAACCAAGTCAACTGCTGAAATCTTCCACAGCAGAACAGGATTACATCATGGCTCAGTATAGAAGGGGCAGTTTCACCAACAACCTGATAAGGACAATAAAGCATATCTCCAGGAAGCCCTTATCTCTCTGCTCAGAACTTAGAAACATTAATTTTCTGCCCTCTCAGTAATCAGCTTAAAGCTCTCTCTTTGCCATCTAGTAGCTCAAATGTCCCAGTGATTAGTCAGCTCTGGGGTAAATGAAGTAGCAGGCACTGCATTTTGCCTGAAATATCTTTATGCAGCCAACTCCACTCAAAAAAACCGTTAAAAGAAAAACAATAGTGGCTGGTTTATCATCAGAGCAATAATTGAATGCAAGCTGGATTTAGCACTACAGCTGAGAAATCAATTAGATCTTCTTGTTTTCTCTCAATTTACTTTATTACATGAGTGTTCCTGACTCCAGGACCTCAAGGTGAAGAATTCAAAGGGCAATAAGCCTTCATTACAGTGGTTTATGTTGAATTTTTACTTTTAACATAAAAGAAAGAAAAATCAGCCATGAGGCTGCCATTTGTTTTCTATCTCACCTCGTAGGGACACAGTGTAACAAAGAGAATAACAAGGAAGGCATGATGAGTACCCCTCACAACTGTTTCATCTTAAACTGTAAGAGAAAATAAGCAAAGATGTTAAAGATACTTCCAGAATCTATTTGGAAGTAGATACTTCCCAGTCTATTTGGCCTTGCTATAGTGCTTACCTCTCTCCCCCTTTCAGGAGGAGCTGACAATTTTGGGACATTTTAGGGCACTTTGGTGTCACAGCAACAGAAAAAATAATTTGAGTCCTCAACATAAACCTTGATAAGTAGGCAGCAGTAAAAAAGGGTGCAACAGCAATCCCAATGCTTGGGTAAGAATGTCTGCCTGCATCCCAGCTCTTGGAGCATGGGGAGGGCACAAAGGTGGAAAGGAGAAAAACACTGCCCGACCTCTGCTGCCCTACAGTCCTTAATTCCTGCTGGGCATTGTAAATGCAGGGCCACCAGTGAAGGAAGTAATGATGAGGAGGACTCCATCTTACCAGAAGGCTAATTTATTATTTTATGATACTGTATTATATTATAGAATACGAAACTATACTAAAGAGTACAGAAAGGATACTTACAGAATGCTAAAAAGAGAATAATGAAAACTCCTGACTCTCTCCAGAGCCCTGACACAGCTTGGCCCTGATTGGCCAAAGAGTGAAAACAACTCCCAGCAGAATGCAATGGAACAATCACCTGTGGGTGAACAATCTCCAAACACATTCCACATGAGCACAACACAGGAGAAGCAAATGAGATAAGAATTGTTTTCCTTTTCTCTGAGGCCTCTCGCTGCCTTTCATCTTCCCAGGAGAAAAACCCTGGGCAAAGGAATTTTTTCAGAGAATGTGAATGCCACACCTGAGCTTCAACACTCTATCATTCCATGGCCACTCATTTCCTTGTTCCTATTCTCCTGATTTTGACCTCTGGACTTTTCAGATCTACTCACTAGATGTGCTGCTTTTCTTCCTTGTCTCTGAGCTGTGAAAATTCCAACCTGCAGATCCTGTATACCTCCAAATATTTGCTGTTCCCTACAGCAAGCTACGCTCAGCTTGTCTGCCCTCTCCAAAAAACCTGACATTGCTTTTGGGGAAGAACTGAAAAATCTCAACTCTGGCAGCCCCTGCCAAAAAATCTGCCCAGTAGAGCGGTGGCACAAGGAGGCAGATGTGATAGCTTTTAGAGCCTTTTTAAACACTTCTTCCTCTCCTTGAGTCAGATCAAAGCTGTAATGCACAAGCAAGCTTTATTTTTAAGGAAAGAATGACTGTTCTGCAGATGCAAACTAGATTCCATGGAGTTTTGAACAAAAATATTTATACTGAATGCATGAAACTTCAATTCTCCTCCTTTCAGGTCATCAGAAGCATCTAAATGTGTTCATCTCAGATGGCCAGTTTCTATTTGCTTCAGCAAACTCTACAGGCTTTTTTTTTGTTGAAATTTTACACTATTTGCATTGTGTTACTCAAAATCAGCTTTATTTTCCCCTCTAACCTTAGATTTCTCTGCTTTTCCATCATCCACTATTGAAAAAGAAACTTTATTTCCCATGGGAACAAAAATTTCCTGTAGCTTTTTGCATACGTACGCAAAGGTTGATTTCATAAACTATATAGGACAGGTCTCCAGAGAGAAAATCTTGTCCTTGGAACCATGCATGGCTCTGTCTTTACTTGGAGACATGAGAATACTCACACAGGCAAAACCTGCCATGCATTTCATGTGGATTTTCTTTACCAAGGTTGGGCAATTAATCCATTTCTAGCTGAGCGAAAAGGAAGGCAGGAAAAAACCTGATTCCTCTAACACAGCATGGCCTTTCAGCAGAGTTAACAGGCTGAACAATAAGAGCTACCTCATGGAATTCCAGCTGAAAAACAGACCCAAATTCAAAAAGGGCTTCTTACCCTAAAGAAGATCCTGTGCCTGCACAGAGCAGTTGGATAAGTTTTGTCCAGGTTAGTGATTATATTTGGGCTAGGAAGCCTGAAGGAATTTTCCTGAAGAAGAAAATTATGCTAAATAAAAGAAGAAAGTGTCTCCACTAACACAGGCATGAGATGTCCTCTGTGGGGTCATGACCAGGCACCCAGTGTTCTGGAGGCATCCTGCTGCTGCACAAAGCTTAAGAAAACAATTATTTCATTAAGATTAGATAAAACAGGGCTGAAATGCACTCTGCTGCCTGTGTTGTGCTTCATCTTCAGGAGCTGTCACATGGAACCATGGCATGAACTTCAGCTGCTACTCCCCATCACCGGTTAGAATGTATTTATTTATTATGAGTATTTCTTATTTATTTATTATGAGATGTCTCTCAATACTGCTGCAGAAGGATTTCCAGGCAGTTCTAACTGCAAGCTGAAAGGTACCAAACTAATCCAGTTGCAGATAAGATTCATAGAGACACACACCTAACCTAGAGCACCTTGACACATTTCAACTAGCTAAAGCAATGGGAGGTAGTTCATCTTCTCTTCCTGGAAATGACAAATATTTTCACAACTAAATGGGAGATTCAGCTCACTCATTCTCTGATCACAAGTGATCATGGACAGTATCCTAAAAAAATCATTGAGTTAAAAAAATAAAATATAGATACTGGGCTTAATTGACTTGCAAGCCCTTACAGTGCATCTGAGCTGTGGATGATGGGCACTTAAGGACTCCAGTAAAATGTGCTTTAAATTCACCACGAGATGCAGAATTCTTCAATGGTTAGCATGATGCACAAGTGAAATCCTACCTGGCTGTCCCCAGCATGTTCAGACAGCACTGTCAGGAGCGTTGCACACTTACACAACTCCCAGGGTATTACCACACAGGGCAGGGATGAGGCTGATTAATCAGTGATGCCTTTGCATGTTTGGTAAAACTGCACTGAAAACAAAAGCTCTGATTTCTGAGGTCTTTGTCCCTGCTTCATTTTAGCTAGGGCTGGGGGTGTTATTTCATGCCTCAGCAGCTGCACTAATAGAGCTGCTCTGTGCTGCCTGAATGAGATTTTCCTGGTTGTGAACACCAATGGCTTGAACAGTTGGGCTAATCTGAATTAACCTATACAGCATAAATACACTTGAGTCTGCAAATACAAGATGACATTAGCATAGATTCCTAGGGAGCTAACTCAAATTTAGTCACTGTAAAAGCCTGGGGGGAGTAGGGAAGAGAGTTAATTCAAAAATTCAAACAGGAAAACCACCAAACCTACATTTATATGGAGAGACAGCTGTAATTTGTGTGCATGAATGCTAGCTAATTCTCTGGTAAAATTCTCACAGGAAAATAAAAACCCAAACCAAGGAAAAAAGTTATCAACATAAGGATGTCAGCCTTCTTAAGGTGTAATTCTAGGTGAGAACTTAAATTTGCCAGAAGGAATTGAACCAAGTTTGCAGTAGGGTCTAAATTGGTTCATGTAATTGCTCAATATCCTAAGCTTGAACCTGAGGCAGAAACAAGAAAGACACTGCACTTGCTGAAAAGAACAGCAACATACCCTTTACTTGCAGTGTTGAATGAGAAAAACAACAAAATTCTGCTTTTACAATGGCTTCAGGAGCAGTCCATTATTGTTTCACAATGTATAAAACAAGGTAGAGGGTGGTGATGTAATTAACTACACTCTCAAAAAACCACCCTAAAAACACCAACTGTGAGCAAGTCAGCAATAAGAAATGTTCTTTGCTTCTTCCTTCAGAGCCTGTCTCAGATTTGTGAGACACATTACTGCTTCCAAAGCTACACCTCTCTGGACAAGTGCAAGCACTTCTCTGAGCCATATTTTTTGAACAAAAGCAGCCCCTTCTTTAAACTGAGACCTTTTTCTCCTCTTAAGAAGAAATTCATTGTTTGCTGCTCTGTGATGACCAAAATAAGAGTCTAGGATCTCCAGGGTGGCATCCTACCAAAAATCTGCACACTGATCTCCTAAATCCTCAAAGAGCCTTCCCTTCCACCCTCCCATCCTCCCCCTGAGGAATGAACATCCATTTACTCAGCCCTCAGGTGACCTCTCACTTAGAACTGCACTAAAATAATCTAAACCACAACTTTGGTAATTCTATGCCTTTAAATTAAAATGATCTTTGAAAGATGTTTTTGTGCTGAGAAAGGAAGCACAGTGTTCCTCTTGCTCAAGGGGAAGGTTTGGACATCCATCTCTAAGTTTTCACTTAAGTTTTCACAGCAGTGAACATCACAGAAACTGAATTTGTTACTACCCACAGTCCTGTTATTAATGCATATTTACAGCCTCATTAGCAGAGCCAAGCACCTTGTGCATGGAACACTTCACAAATACTCCTTCAAATGGGTGCCCATATGAGGGATGCTCCATGTAGGTAATTCAGGCTATGATTGTTTAAATTTCAGCTGCATCTGTTTCTATTGCCATCTATGACCTGTAGGGCTTTTTTTAAATTCTGCATTATTTTATATACAATTATTTTAGCCTTCCTGGCTGACTCCTGAATTTTCTAGGATGATTCTTAAACTGTGTTAACACAGTTCAGCATAAATCCTTGTAAACACAGTTGCAGAAACACTGTGTTTATTTCAGCTGGTATGAAAATGTGGTTTCTTTGCTTCAGGGCAGCAGCTAACAGCTTTTAGAGCCTGAGTGATCACAACACCCAGAAACTTGATCACACCACTAATATTAACTACACAAGTGGAACCAAAGAGGAAGGATTAAAGTAGCAGAGTTGCTGCCATGCTCTTTAGACACCTTTCAGTAATAAAATGAATTTACACAGATGACATGAGCTTGGCAGCTTTACTGCAAGGAAGAACCTTATGTGTGCATTTTTTTTCTCTTGCTTTAAATTCAGGTCAGATCATCTGGTAAACATTATGTAAATGGAAAAGTTTAGATACCCATAAGTTGGAAATAAGCAGCAAGGAAGGGTTACAAGAGGTACCATGTAGCAATTTTAAAAATGTGTGCTTTTAACTAAAGAGATTTTCAGAAAAGGAAAAACTTGATCTAATTTAAGATACAAAATAGAAAACTGATTAAGATTTGACATTTACTTCCTTAGCCCAAGGTCACCAATTAGATTAAACAACAATGAAGAAAAGAACAAAGGGAAATTAAACCAAGATACAAAAAAGCAAAAAGTTATAAAATGTAGAAATATGCAAAAAGGCTACTGAAAAATGTGTTTGGATAAGATTAAATCTATGCTACAGTATTAGAATTTAAACCAAGAATTCAAAAGTCTGAAAATATATATACACTGAGTTATAACTACAAATTGTAGTTTGTCTGTTTGTACTCAACAAGCTGGTCCTTAATTTAATAATTTAATCAAGTTTAGGGGTTTTCCCCTAACTAAGAACAGGTATGAGTCTTAGATATGTTCCACCCTAGTTTTCCATGACTTTGGTCTTACTCAACAATAACTGCACTCAGCTCCATCCCTTTCAAAACACAATTCTCCCTCCCTTAGCACTTCCCTAATCAGGGGGAATGTCTTGGTTTTTTGGTATACTGGGCAATATTTTGCTGTACAGAGAACACAAACTGCAACCCAACTTATGCAATAGGCAGTCAAAAAACCCCACAACTTCTGTGTTCATAATCAGCAGAAACTGAATTCGGGATTTTTGCCTGCTGTGCTGAACAGGGCATTAAACTCCAGGCAGTGCAGGGGGGGTTCCCATTCCCTTCCAGTAAGGAATACTTTGAAGAAGTGAACATTTACCCAGTGTGTCGGGGAAGCATGAACCTCAAGGTCATTTCAACCATCCTCCACCATCAGAAATTAGATATTCAGCATCTTCCAGAAGGAAGATTTCTAATATTAGTTACACAGGTGAGAGAACAGAAGAGATAAACTTGTTTCTTGTCCATAAATTGATCCACTATCAGCAGAAAAGCCTTCACACACAGGAATAGAGCATTTATCAACCTAAACAGAATACTACTTCTCTATTTTGTTGCAAAAATATTCTCTTAAATTTCCATCTGTGCTTTTAAGAAAGATTAGAACTCATGAGAAGACTGGATAGAGGTACAGTTGGAAATGGGATAATGCATGGATGGAGAGGTGCAGTTTTCACACTGATACTGTAAGGCCTCCCAGATTTCTGTACAATGGCAATTGTCCTCTACTTAAAGAAGTTCTGCACCTAAACAAAGAGCACTCACCCCAAATTATTTACCTTGTTCTGATAGACCTTGTTTAATCCACAACTCTTAAAGCAAAGGCTGTAATGCATCTCTGCAACGCTGAAATTTGAGCTGTAATTCAGTTTGAAGTCAAGGTATTATAGCCCAACAAGTTAATGTCTCCTGCCTTGCACAGATGGAATACCACAGTAAATCTCACTCTTATTTGCACGAGAAAAAAGGAAAACAAGAAAGATGGCAAAACTCTGGCTCATTAAAAAGATGTTGAGAAGGGAACTAATAAAACCTTATCAGGACATTCAAAAATATGGAAGTAAGAACAGTTTTAATAGCTAACAGACAGAGTGTTCAGGAAAACTGCCAGCACAGGTATTTAATCTTTTCTATTACAGTTTTACTAAATTACTGAGTGATCATGGGAGCCTTACCTCACAAATTAGGGCCATTTATAGAAAAGGAAGAAATAATGAAATAAAAGCAGATAACTTCTGGTTCCTGCTCTATTGATTCTCCACACACCTCATGACTGACAGCTTCAGCAATGCCTGGATCATGAGGCCATGGATCAGTCTCAGAGTAATTAAGGAATTTACATTTCCTTCAGGACCATACATGTCCATCAGATTCCACACAGAATTTTCAATATTGTATGAATTTGATATGGGCTCTTTACAAGCAGTTGATTTAATCCGTATAAATCAGGGGGACCCAAAGACAAATTCCTGATCAGCATTCTTCAGGAGAGTTAAAAGAATTCTTAGCCAAAGTAAATTTCTTGGCAACTGGGTCACAATCCTTCTTCCAGACAGATTGTCTAGAAAGCTTAGGACAACACATTTCCCAGATGAAAATGTGTCACCTCATGAGTAAATGTAAAGGAGCCACCTTCCTTCAATAAAATATACATTTCAATTGTGTGAGAAATTTTCATTACATTTGATACCAAAATACTGAAGCTCCTGCTATCAGAAGAACATTCCTTTTCTTTCATGCAAAGTATAGTACACACCAAGAAATTGACTTTTAAGAAGACTGCATACAGAAATAACTCCTGAAGTGCTTGCCATCTCAGGTAGGAGCCTGGAGAATTTTGGTTTGAGCTGCAATTGTGAGGTACATGTGTGTTCAAGAGCGAGGGTTGAAATGAGACATCTAACCCTGGTTTATATTCCAAACAGGCAGTGCTCAAGTGCCACCATTTATCTCCCCAGGCTTTTCACACAGGCACTTTCTGAGCCTTGACTTGCACAACATCAAGTGTTTTATACTCACAGGTACAGTGCTCAAGCCTTGATTTATAACTCAGTATCTGAGACTCCCTAGTGCACTACACAAGCCTTGATTTATTGCAGGGTTGAGGGAATCAATTCAAATAAAATAGTGTTCAGCCAAACCTTCACCCTTTTGGGTGAGCCAGTACAAAGACTAACCTTTTCTGTATCACCTCAGAGGGCTGTGCCCAACTTTTTGCTCCACTTTTGTGGAAGCTATTTTGTTCACCAAAATCACAGTTTTTCTCTAGTCTCCTCTCAAGTACCTACACAAAAGAGTTGATTCAGCTCCTTAAAGTTTCAGCAAGTTCATTGAACACAGGTTGTTGGCTTTCTTCTTCTCACAGAAAAGAGGTCAGCAAATAAAGTGTCATCTCTGCAATTCCCTATTTCTTTAGGCTGTCTTAAGAAACATAATTAATGGCAATGTCTTCCAACACCAATAGTTACACCTATCTTATGGTAAGACTATCTGGGTTTGAAAGAAAAGCACAAAGCTTTGGAATATTATGGTGTTTGAATTTTAAAAATACTGAATGGAAAGGTTAATTATCCTCATCATTCATTCTTTGCATCAGAAATTTTAATCTTAGCCGAAAGTAGAGAATCAGGAGAAAATACAAAGAGTTGTGACCCAGATTTATTGCATTTTTCTAACCATGAAAACCTAACCATATAACCATTAGACCTAGAAGGAATTAATTTGATTACCAGGAGAGCGTTGGCACAGATATCAAACTCTCATAGCCCCATGGCCACACACACAACCTCCCAAACTCAGGCAAGGCAGGATTCTAAGGCTGCACAGCAGGTACCTGAAAATCTAAAATTGTCAAGAATTGAGTTTTACCAGACACTACCTTGTACTTATAGAAACTGCTAATCTGAAGCCTTAAAATGCTTATTTTAAATGAAGAGATACTGAGGGGAGTGGGGTTAACCCACAGGTCCACTTGTTTTGTCATTTTTTTAAGCCATTCTTCTCCAGATAGAGACCCTTAACTTAAAAGATTCTCTCTGCAGTAAGATGATTACAACATTCTGAAACATTGACACTACATTTGCCCTTTTTGTTGCTTTAGGTAAAAAAAGTAGTTCCATATCCTGAGCTCAGCCTCATGTAAAGAAATGAGGACAAAGAAAACAAACCCCTGAAAAAATAAAGAGGGACTTGAGTCTGAAAAGAGGGAGGTCTAGCACAAACTTCTCTAGCTCTAAAATACAGCATAAAACCATCCCAGAAATACTGAAACAGAATTGCAGAAATGCCTTTTTGACCTTTGAGCTTTTCAGGAGCCCTTGTCTTACACAACCACTGCATGTCAGCTCCTCTTCTTCATGCTGACTTCTATCCCCATGGGGCAATTTCAGTTTGACACAAGAGGAAAGGTCACCAAGAGATGATGCTCTGGCAAGCCTCAAGCCTCATGTACATAAGCAGCAATAGGGCAGATACCCCTGCTGAAGGGAAATCTGCAGCCTCAGCCAGCTCTTCACTCTGCACCAAATGCCTGTTTCAGGACAAAAAACCAAGCAGGTTTTTCATTAAGCAGAATACAGGCATGAGAAGAGAGCCACAGAAAAGATTTCACTTCTCTCCAGAGAAGTGCTGAACTCCTCAAGGCTGGGCAGTGAGGATGAAAGGGGTGGTGCCCACCAGGAAGCCAGAGGAATTTTCTTCCAAGTACTATTTCCACACAAAGCACTGAGTTGACTCAACCTTGGTACATCTGAGAGGCTAGAATCTAGAAAACTGTCACACTGAAATCTCACCCTAATTTACACTGAAATCTCACACTAACTGGCCCCTGTACTAAAACAGACATTTTATCTCAGAGTCTTCCATCCCTGGTCATTCCCATGCATTACATATCAAAACAGAACTGCACTGCTGTGTACCAGAAAGGGAAGAATGCCAGCACAGACACTGACTGTGCAGCCTCAGCCACAAGAGATTGATGGCCTGGGATATGAACAGTGCCCTCATAAATCCCAACACAAAATTTTAACTGTAAGGCCAGTTTATTGCAGTTCTGATTCCTCTCTAGGAGCTTAGTTCCCAATTATAAAAGCACCTTTTATGTTACAGCCTCCTCATCATTTTCTCCTCAAAGTGCTTCTGAATTTATTTAAGTCCATATTCTATAAAAAACCTCTGAATGAAATCCAGGTTGTCACCATAGAATAGCACTCCACTCAGATTGTACTGTTTCCTCCAAGGTAATTTTCAGACTTTAATTATCTCATTGCTTGAATCATCTTCCATAAGAAGTCCACAACAGAAGCACAGCTCAGTGTGGTGCCCTTAAATAAAATAGAGAATAGCACAAACTGTATTTGCAGCAGTGTCCTTCACAAAATGTCACTTACACAGACTCAGAGGAAGAAAAAAACCAAATTTTTACCCTTGTCCTTCCTGTTAGAGTCATATTAGCTCCTTTTAGACATAAACTATTCATAATAACACATTTGCAAGATCCCTGCAGGCCATTTTGTCTCAGTTTAAACATCTTAAAATACTTTCACTCACCAAAGTTCTCAAAGTTGCACTTTGTTGGGGCCAATTGTTGCAAAACGGGTGGCCTGTTGTGCTTGCACATTGTTCCTCTTCTTGGAGCATACATTAGCAGGGCCAGAGAAGGACACCACATACTAAGAACACAAGCCAGCAGTTAGTCAGTCTACACAGGAAAATAAAAATTAAAATGCTTGAAAATCTGCTTTAAAGTAGTTGACTGTCACTGATTGAACGTAACTTGCAAGTTATTGCTGCAGAGCTGCAGCAGTAAATGGAAAGGAAACAACTGTATAAATTCCAACTTGTCTATTTCAACTTCCAGGTAATTAATAAGGAAAATAAAAATATAATCCTAATCCCCACTTGTCATGGGGATGGTTTATATTCCATACAGACTTCTGGTTTGTGTCTAGAATTGCCAGTACAAGTGACATGGTGCTGTGGCATTCACATTCTCTGGAAAAATCCCTTTGCCCAGGATTTTTTTCCTGAGAAGCTGAGGGGCCTCAGAGAAAAAGGAAAATAATTCTGATCTCATTTGCTTCTCCTGTGCTGTGCTCATGTGGAATGTGTTTGGAGATTGTTCACCCACAGGTGATTGCTCCATTGCATTCTGCTGGGAGTTGTTTTCACTCTTTGGCCAACCAGGGCCAAGCTGTGTCAGGGCTCTGGAGAGAGTCAGGAGTTTTCATTATTATCTTTTTAGCATTCAGTGAGTATTCTTTCTGTATTCTTTAGTATAGTTCAGTATTCTTTAATATAATATAGTATCATAAAGTAATAAATTAGCCTTCTGAGAACATGGAGTCAGATTCATCATTCCTTCCTCTGTCTGGGAACCCCCCAAATACAATATGGTGGCTTCCAGGCCAGTACTGGGGGAGTGGAACTGGGAATCTGAGAATTCAGGACCCTGATTTACTACAGCATTTGCAAAGATCTAACTGAGCACCAAGGTGTAAAGTGGAGCTGCCAAGGTGCTCTGTGTCTGGGGTGCAGTGGGGCCTTCTGCAGCCTCAACATCCCAGCTGGGAAACTGGTTAGCTACAGAGACCTGCAAAATATTTCTAAATGTTTGCTAAGCCCAATGCTCCTCTTCCCTAGAGGCAGATGTGCAGCTGCTGGAAATGCCCAGCTGTCACTGTCACTGCCTCCAGCAGGGCTAGGACACCACAGCAGCTGCTGCACATCTGCCCCATGGAAAAGCAGAGGGACAAAGGACCAAGGTGACATCCACAGGGAGCCTGGATCATTCTCTCACTCACACGAGTGTGTTTCAAAGCCCCTTGGGCATAGGGCTGTCTCCAGGAGCTTGTTTAACTGCTCCAAGTAAGAGTGCCACAGGTGATCTCAGTATTTGACAGGTAACTATGGGAATAAATCACTCAAGACTCCATTTTCTTCATGGTGGAAAAAGGCCATTCTTTATTCAAATAACTCCTTTTCACAGTGTTACAGACCTCGTGTGGGACTCCAAGTGGTCAGTAATTTTCTTGCCAATTACTTTATTTGTTAGTTAACAACAAGTTGTTATTCTGTACTGATTGGTGACTCAAACTCTCAGTGTGTAAGTGCAGGAAAAGTTGTTTGTGAGAGACAGTTTTCATTTTTCTAACGGTGTAAAAATAGTTTATGCATGCAGGGGCAAGTTGATTTTTACCCAGGAATAGCTTGTTATGTTGACTAAATGCTCCCAACAGGATTGCTTTCACATGGGAACTTGTGAAGGGCTAGCTTCTCTGGGAAGAAATGACAGGCTAGCTACTGATCTAATAGAGCAGGCCTGATTTTATGAGGCCTTTCTTTATAATTTTTCTACCTTACTACAGCAGGTAACTGCAGCACCTTTCCCTCTAATGCTGCAGTTTACCACCCAGCAGAAAAACCTTTACCACCAAAGGCTTCAGTGTCTCTGCCAATGCAATGCACCCAAGGGCTGGAACCTGGCAGCTTTTCATTCAAAAGTATGAGCAGCAATCATGTTTTTTTCAGAATTGCACAGAACTCCTGGATTTTTTAGATTTAGGTGTTTTGAGACATTTTTCCTACAGATCATTTCAAAATTCCAGAGACCAGGCAGGCAACAAGTCATAAGATGAACAGAAAGGACTGGACCTTGCTGACAGCAGTTTTAATGTTGGGAAATTGTCCTCAACTTCCCTTCCACATAAGTAGAAAGATTTACCATGTGGTATTCTATACAATATTTTAGCTGGAACAACTCATTATCTAAGCCCTCAATAGAAGCAGAGGCATGAAAGAATACATAGAATTCAATATCAAGAAAATTATTGACCTAATTTTTTTTTTTATTTTGATGTTAGCAAACAGACCGTTTATACTCTGCTTTGCACATAGATCTCTGAGAACAATGATTTTCATGACAATGAATAAACACATCTGCAGAACAAACTGAAAACTGAAGATAAACAAAAACATAGCATCAGAGAAATAAAATGCTGCTATGCATTATTTAATAGCAGGAAACTATTTCACCCTGTGGCTTATCTTTAGTTTTTTTCTGTATAAATTGACCAGATACTAAAACATCAGAAAGCAAGCCCCAGGGCCAAAAACTTCCAGATCAAAGATGCAATGGAACACTCCAGGGATCCCTTCTTGCTAAGAACAATGGACTTTGAAAGGGCACCTAATAGCATGGGTTTAAGGAGGCTGATAGCTGAATTTTTATCTTTATGAACACATGAAGTGAGGCAACTTTGGCTGCAGCCTGTTTGTACAATGCCAGAAGTGCAAGGCAATAGTGAAAACCTCTTTACAAATCTGAACCCAAGACAAAGTTTAGCCTGCTTGGCATATTTATGTTGTTTACTGGAAATCAGATTGGGCATGGTGCAAGTGACAGAAGCTAAACGTGTGTTCGTGGGGAAAAATATTGTACAAACTGGTCCAACACTGAAAAAACAGGACTTGTGTTCATTCACATCCATATATTCTCCCCACCTGCATCAAACTTCACCCTGAAACTTTCTGCTCCTCTTCTAGTCTAGGGGAGAGGCCAGAAACAGCACACAGGTGCCACCATGAAGAATGCACAGGTTTCAACTCCAGTCTTGGTGTCCCTCTGCTGTCTTAGACCTGCTCTAGATCATGCCCCACATTTCAACAGCAGCTGTTTGTTTTCCTTCACTAGAGCCCCTTCCAAAACAATCCCCAAGAACACTGTTCAAGCCATTGTTCAGTAGAACTATAATTAACAATTACTTAAGAACAATTATAACAATTAATTAATTACCAATAATGAATAATTAGTTCTAATTAACCCTCAACCTTCATCAAGATAAGGAGGCATTTTGTCTGGAGCAGAGCCCAGCCTCTCTGGTGTATCTGAATCCTGGGGGCTCAGTTAGCACCTGGCTCATCTCTATCAGCTTTTCCTGCTGCAGGAACCTCTCACACAGAAAGGCAGAGTAGAATGTAATGGCAAAATTCAGCCTCACTTGTTTTTTTAGTCTTTCTTTAGAAGACTCTCTCTAATACACAGCTGGTGCAATGCAGGGACTGGGAGCCAGGAATCCAAGGCACAGCCAAAGCTGGTTGGCAAATCACATTTGGCAGCCAGCACAAGGAGATGCAAGTCCTTGCCATGCCAGGTTCCCTGAGCCTGTGCTGTCACAGCCCAAACTGCCAGCACTAATAGCTAAAGCCACCCAACATTTTCTGTGTTTAAGACCTCATTTAATCACTTTTGCCTGTCCCAAGCCGTTTTGGATGACATTTCCCACAAAGATTGTCTCAGACTTAGGATTTTTCTTCCAGCCACGCAGGAAGAGTTTATTTGCTCAATGCAAAAACACTGTTTTGTCAACATTTTTAAATAACTGTTAAGTCTAAAAGCTTTTATATCCATCTGCTTTTGAGCACAGACTGAAAATCATCAAGCTGTCAGGAATGTTTCTTATTTAGCCCTATAAAATCTTTCAAATTTGGCAGTGTTAAGCCTCTATAAAGCTGCAGCTTGCCCATGATCTGAACTGACAGGTTAGAATCTGGCAGCTCAGCCTCCTGAAGTTGCCATCTGCCCTGATCATACTCAATCCAAGACTGAGTAGCACTTCCTTCACAGTTGCTGCTTTCAGTGCCTATCAAACTGGACAAAGGAAAGCAGACTGGATTCATATATTTTTATGCTCATATCAAAGTTCTGGCTGTTTCTGCACAGGAAAAAAGTGCAAGTCCTTTCAAAAACAGACTTCATGAACCATAAATAAGAGTACAAAGCTAACTTTCTCAACTGCATCTTCCTATTCCTTTATACATTCAAATTGCTTGAAATTCCTCCAAGGACCAGCTGTTACTTGCAATTTTACTGTTCCTTTTTCTCCTGCCCTTATGGAATGGACACTGACTCACAAGGCTGTAAGTCAGCAAGTAAATGCTAAAATATCTATTTTAAATGGCCTTGAAACACAGACACCAGAGCTTTGAAAGCATGAGAGAGTTCCACTTCAAAAAGAGCAATAGTCAGTCTTTTTATTTCAATGTATCCAGCTAAACCCAGTTACATGCACACATACTTTCATGTGCAGAATTACTGATGAAAATAACATACATTCCTAATTATACAATAATTTTAATTTACTCTTTTCACCTCATGTTTGCATTGTTCAGCAAGTTTGATGGCTTAGTACCACTTTAGAAAAACATTCTGTATCATTTGTAACTCCCTTTATTGAGGAGAAAAGGAAATTATAGGCCAGATATTCAAATTCCTGTACTTGACAGGCGTTACAAAAACATTACTTGCTAGTTATTCACCTGACCTCCTTTCTCCCAGAGCTGTTTAGCATCCAAGACTTATTAAACTGATGTGACCAGATAACTTCACTTCTAGGCTCTGTAAACTCAATAATAGCCTGGAGGTTTTTTCCCTGCAAACTTTCAACAGGGTGTTTAGGATGAATAATTTGCAAGTTCCTTCTTGTTTGATCACATATACTGACAAAATTAGCAAGGTCTCATTGTGTAAAATGGAATACAGCACTTCACCATTCTGGAGCAAGCCTTCAGGAAATGCAGTATTTTAAAAGATTATTTTATTTTAGCTCAAGTCTCAAATGTGTCTTCTTCACACCCTTAATATGGCTAGTCACATCCTGTCCTCAGACACCTCTGAGAACATGGTTTTCAGTTTCAGAAAGAAAAAAACAGCAGAGATGAATAATAAAAAGTACATCCTAATCTACCAGAAAGAAAGGACAAAACCTAAACTGAAAGGCTGGGTTTCAGATGTAGAATCTATTCATTTTTAGTTGAGATTATAAGTGAGTGCCCTCATCCCTTCTTACTGCTATAGCATTTGTTTATAGTTAATAGTGAATACAGGCAGAATACACCAAAAAACCCAAAAAAGTAGTTTTTCCAGTCACCTGTTCTTTGTGCCTTTACTGCTAGAACCCATGCCTTCAAGTCCTTAGGAATGAGAGCTCACTGTTCTACATCAGTCCCCTCCAGGCAGCCGTTATCTGCCACCATGAGAACATAACTGAGCAGAGTTTGAGGAGCATCTGCTCATGAAAGAAATATCTATCTCAGCTAATCCAAACGCACCAATAAAATGTTTCAAGGTTATCATCTTTTGGCTCTGAATAAATTGGATTTTCTGTCATACATCTTCTCTCTCCCACAAGGATTCAGGAAGACAAAATGCAAGTGAAATCTATCCAACCTACATCATCATCCAGAACTGAAAGGTTCTCTGCATCATTCTGTGTGTACTATAAAATATGTATTTATGCCTTGACAAAAGATCTAGAGCTTTTAACAGCTCATATCTGCTCAGAACAGGAAAGAACCCAGAGAATGTGTAAGGTTTAACAGCCAGCATGAAGCACTTTTTGGCCTCTGCCTATGACCAGACCAGGGAATAGTTTGAATTCAGTGCTGTCCACTGACGACAAATTCCCTGCTGTTCTTTTGAACTCAGAAGCTAAACCCGTGATCCCATATCCATAATATTTAATCTAAGACCTCTTCTTTCCTTCCCCATGATAGTTTATCAAAAGGGGAATCAGCATATGCAGATTAAATGCTCCTCCATCACTAAGAGCCATGGTAAATTACTGATGTTTGTTTTGTGTTGGGCCCTTCCAAGGGCTCCCCAAATGGGGGAAGTCCTCCTGTAGCAGTTCTGTGCCAGGAAAAAGGAGACTCACAGGACTTTTTTGGTCTTCAGCTTCTTGTTTATTGTTATCTTATCTAGTTTTGCACGCTGTCCACACCAGGCTCAGGACGCTACAAAAGCACCAAAAAAATGGCCCAAACGTACAGTTTCAAGGTCTTTTAAAGTTATCCCATTCAATTAACTCTTAAAATATACTTTATTTCTACTTATCTGTCAAAAACTCATCCCTTGAAGGTTCATGTAACCCCTGCACTGTGCTTCCCTCACCCAATCACCCTGTGCCACCAACACTGCAGGAAATGGAGCAGATGAAGAAGAAGAAGACAGGGACTACACCCAAATTCCTCCATCTTGTTTCCTATCTACACCGTACTAAAAGTCCCAAAACCTACATTTCTCTACCCAAGTGACATGGACATTCTCTGGAAAAATCCCTTCACCCAGGATTTTTCTCCTGGGAAGCTGAGAAGCCTCAGAGAAAAGGAAACAATTCTGATCTCATTTGCTTCTCCTGTGTTGTGCTCATGTGGAATGTGTTTGGAGATTGTTCACCCACAGGTGATTGTTCCATTGCATTCTGCTGGGAGTTGTTTTCACTCTTTGGCCAACCAGGGCCAAGCTGTGTCAGGGCTCTGGAAAGATTCAGGAGTTTTCATTATTATCTTTTTAGCATTCAGTAAGTATCCTTTCTGTATTCTTTAGTATCATTTAGTATAGTATTCTTTAATATAATAAAGTATCACAAAGTAATAAATTAACCTTCAGAGAACACGGAGTCAGATTCATCATTCCTGCCTTCATCAGGGCATTCCCTGTGAATACAATAACTGTCTATTATGTATTTCACACTTTGATAGATTCTAGTCTCTCTTGAAGTCTTGGCAGCCCTTTCCATGGGCAAAGGTTAAAGGCAGTGTTTCTCTGGGGGTCAGAACCCCCCAGGGCAGACAGAGAAATATTCCCTGTGCTCTGGGTTCCCACGGTAAATGTGCTTGGAAGCTGCAGAAGAATAAACAAAAATGCAAGCCAGATTCCTGCAGCATGCCTGGCTGCAGTGCTAGCACTGATGGTAAGAGCAGTTTGGTGACCCATACATATGGAGAAGCTTCACACTTCTGATTTGTCTTTTCTGAAAATAAAAAAAAAGTGATAAAAGGCCAAACCCCCGAAATTTTCTGAACATATCTCAGCTTGATCATTTCTGGATTGGAGCTCATGGAATGCTGAGTTTGGCATGGGAACTGACAAGTTCTGTGACCTCTGACAAGTCAATCCACTTTTACAGCTTTGTCTCACTCACAGCCCTTTTTTAACTGTTGTGTTCTTCAGACAGAACTTGTCTTTTAATATGCCTGTATACAATGTCCCAATAAAGTCAGGCCATCATCAAGCTCTAACACAAGCTGGAGCCTTAAGGCATTCTGACACTATTTTTATTGAGACAGATTCATTTTTACTTTGAGAGTACTGGAAGACTGCTGAGACTCATTGAACTGCAACAAAATGCAAACTTGCTTTAGTGAGAAACACCTGAAGTTTTATGAGCTGAGTATAGAGTGGTAAGAAATCCCCCAGGTACAGTGAGTTGTAAAATTAAATGTTTCTTTCATTTGTAAATATGCTTAAATGTGTTGTCTGTTGGTTGTTGCAGTTTAAACTGTTCCATAAAATAACAAATTATTTTTATCATCCCTTTGGAATGCTCCATAATTATTCTATAAAGGCAAAAGCATTTATCAATCCTATGTAATCACTTTTAGTGCAAAGATGTATTGGTGAAAATTGAGATATAATTAATCAGAGATCATATTTCTTTTATTCCCTTACTATCACACTTACAGAGCAGCCATACATAGAATGAACAAATACATTTGAAGAATGGGTGCTTGGATAGGTTATCACAGGTAACTCATGTTTTCATGGCAAAAGTCCTTAAGCTTTTATTGGATCTCTGTCCTAAATCTTCTTGAAGAGAAAGTCCTGTTGTTTCCATTTTAAAGGTCAGAATTTGAGGCAAATAAACTACATTACCACGTCCTACCCTGGCCATCCCAGTCTGATGCCCTGAACAATATGGGAAATCCCCTTCTGCTTTTTAGCCAGTACATTTGCACAGAACACTAAGTGTGCTTGCCAAATTTCATTTGCAAATCAGTGCCTTCAGCTGACATAATGAAAAAAACTCAATATATTTAGAAAATATGTATACATATATTCCCTGCAGTGGTAATTTCTACTCGTGGTTTGATTGAGCACCCAAAGATCAAAATTCCATTACAGTCTTTCTCTGGGTTTTCTGTTAATTATTTTATTACTTCAGAAGTTCAGGGTGAATCTTTAGAGCCTTTGAGATGAAGGAAGAAAGCACACAGCAGGAATATTGGGGAGATACACCACACAAATTCCTGCTAGCATCTCTTCACCAAAAAATCTGCAGCAAGCATGACTTTTACCAAGGTACCTACTGCTGAGACCACACTCTGTCCCCAACAGCTCTTTATGGAGTTCAAAGAGCTCACTGTCCATTAACTCCACTATTTGCAGCACAAGGCAACACGTGGAGGACTGGCCTTAAGATTCCTATTGAAGGATTTCTGAGAAGTCAGCTCAGATCTCCTCTGACCCCAGGATCACAGGTCTTGGTCTTAAGATGGCACTTCTAGAAAATTTGGCTGTCAAGGAATATCTTCTCAACAGTTAGGAAGGCATCCAATTAAAACTCCTGAAATATCTTAGAAACATGATGGGCAAGGAGCGTTTTTACCATAACTCATGCAGTCAGGAGCAAAAGATACTGCAGAGAACTAATTCAGGTGTTGACAACCATTCTCTGAAGAATCTCTCACTGAGGTTTACAGACACCCCAGGGCAGGAGTCCCATTGTCTCATTCCAGCTATTCCTCCTGCAACTAGGAGAATGAGGCCACAGAGAAAGCATGCTTGCAGTCTGCAGCAGATACAGGGGGAACAAGCAGCATAATCAGTCCCACAATTTCAGTGCCAGGAATATTCAATTTCATTTTGCTTAACTGGCAAAAATCAGCACTGACTCAAAAGAGTAGATTCGAGCATTAAGTTTGATTTCCACTGAAAGGGGTAAGGTGATATAGAATGAAAAAGCTGAGATGGAAAATCAGATGGAAAACACAAATAGAGAAGTATTTTATTTCTGTGTCTACCTTCAAATAACACAGTGCAGAGCACCTCAAAGTGTTAGTCATGGTCACACAAGTGAGCAAATTTCAAAAGGCACTATTGATCTTCTTTTCCCCTAAGGCTAAGAACTCATGGGCATCCTCATCATTTGCTCTGCTCCTTCCTTCTCTTCCTTTGGGGGTATGAACAGCAAAGAAAAAATTCCTGTGCCTCTCTGCCAGGGCAATGCTGTTTTTGCTTTTTATAAAAAAAACAGCCCATAAATGTCAGCATAAGAGAGCAAGTCCTCAGTGAATTGGTGACTTTTAGTAAATGCTTGTGTTGTATAGATTCATGTATCTCATTTGAATCAGCTTCATGCCTCACTGGGAGAGTATTACCTGTATAAGACAAAGCAAAAATATCTCACTCTCCACATATTGATACCTTAAATTTTGGCTTTTGTATTTTCCACATTCTGTACTGTATTGGTGTGTAACTGTGAACTGCATATAGAGTGTCAGCTGTTCTCCTCACAGCTCAAAACAAAACAATCCTTTTCCAGCCCCAGAACCATTACAGCTTCAGGCCCAAAAAGTATAAACAGCAGTGAATTAAGGAGAGCAGACTGAGAGGATGGGACTGCATAACCTGCAGCTGGAACTGGACAATGAACCTCACTATGGAAATGGACCAAAAGTTATGAAAGTGTGACAATTTGTGACCTATAAAAGTGTGATCCATCATCTGTCTTGGGTGTAGGCCCAGCTGGGCTCTTGCACTCCCAAGGTGTATCCTTTCAAGGCCTTTTAATAAATCTCTACTTTATTCCTTCAGTTCTGTCTAGCCTCTGTTCTCAAGGCATCAATACTCCAATTGAGATTCCAGCTCCAAATCCAAAGCCAAGCTACAGCTCCTGCAGACACCAGAGAGCAGCACCTTGGCACCTGCACCCTGCCTCAGCTCCTGGAGCACTCCACAGACATGAGCCCCTGTCTCCTGGCTGGCAAACATTCCCTGGCAAGGTCAGCACACTGCTCTGCTCACTATTCCTGTGCCAGCTCTCTCACTGCCATATTTTCTGAAAAATCCTCTTTGCCCAGGATTCTTCTCTTAGGAAGCTGAGAAGCTTCAGAGAGAAATGAAAACAATAATTACCTGCTTGCTTCTCCCTGTTTTGCTGCTTTGGAATGTGGCTGGAGATTGTTTACCAACAGGTGCATGTTTGATTGGTTTCATGTGAATTGTTTTTACTTAATGACCAATCACCATCAGCTGTGTCAGACTCTGAGGAGTCAGTCACGAGTTTTTCATGATCATTCTTTGGAGCCTTCTGTCTGTATCCTTTCTCTATTCTTTAGTATAGTTTTAGTACTTAGTATTCTTTAATATAATATAATATAATATCATAAAATAATAAATTAGCCTTCTAAGAACATGGAGTCAGGTTCTAAATTCCTTCTTCGTCCTAGGGACCCTGAAAATACCACACCAGCTCAGCGTTTTTGAGCTTTTCTTTGGTCAATTACAACAAAAGCAAAACCCCTCAGTTGCAGCAGGAGTTCCCAGACCATTTAAAGAACAAGTCTGAAGAGTTTCGTCTACATAATTTGAAAAGTGAGAGCCTGAAGCTGTTTCAGAGCTTGACTTAGAGTTCACTAGTAAAGTTAATTCAACAAGATATCACAATTTGGTTATCATTTTGACCAGATTAGCTTAAATTTTTTTAATCTATTTATTATTTCTTCTCCTCCTAGGAATAGCAGCAAGGATGATTTTTGGTTTTTGATAAGCACTAGGCATATTTCAGTGCCTTCTATTTTCCCATTAGTGAGCAAATGCTTTACCTCTTTAGAAACTCAAATACTATTAAAAGATTCATTTAGTATTTAGACCAAAATCTTCAAATTAAAAAAAAGCATCTAGAATCAGTAGGCTTATAGCAAAAGTAAAGTCCCTTTGCCATGCATTTGAAAAGGAAATCAAGGGGAATAAAAAAGTATACATTAGAACTTGCCAGAGATGTATATTCAGCAGCAGCTATTCAGAGGCTGATTTAGCCAAAGTCAGTGTTCTTTCATTTCTAAAACATAATGTAGCTGTGAGTTACCAAACGGGACTCTGCCATTAGTACAGTATTAATGAAATTGCACTTTTTAAAATGCCAGCTCGGAAAGGCATTGGAGAAGAAATGATAAAATCCAAACCACAGCTCAGTTTTTCAACTGTTTAGAGATATATATCTCAGAAACAACCAACACTTTCAGAACTTCCTCAGAAGTCAAGAGGTAGGATCCACTTCACACATCCTTCCCCACACTCAAAAGTTTCATATTAGTTTCATACCATCACAATGAGAAGTCCCACTTACATTATCTGATTCTGTTTGTCTGGACATCATTGTCTTCCAGCTTTGAGATTGCTAAAAAGGCAAGAACACTAAGAACAGACTGCACCAGGTAGAACATTATGCAATTTTAATGATAAACATACTTGTGCATAAATACTTTACTCCTAGCTTTAGTCCAACAAGATTATTCAGGTGGTACATTAAACGATTTCATTTTTATGTACAGTTAAAAGTTGGAGGACCATTGCTACAAACTGAAAAACATTCAACCACTTTGTTCTTCATTTACTTGTACTTTAAATGATGCCTTTTTTGCCTCTGAATCTCCATGCCAACAATCACAGATCCCTTGGAGGTAGGAGGGGGTGTGAATTGTTAGGAGCAGAGCAAAGTGAGGACTAAACCTACTCGTCTCAGTAGCTCCAGCAGCTTCTGTTTGCCTGCTGAGCCAGAAACTCTAGACCTGACTTTCATCTCTTCAAGGTGATGTTTATAAACAGCCTGCCCCTTGCAGTGCTATCAGCTTCCCATATGCTGGTTTTGACTTTACCATTCTTTTCTTCAAACTTCTACTAAATTTTAGGGTAGCAAGGGTTTCACACATCAGACATCATCCTGTTTTACATCTTTCCTCTCCTTCTTCCCCGGGTACTGTGGGATAACCTGGATGCCAGGGTTGTTGACTTGTTTTGGAATCTGTTGGTGTAAAAATAAGAGGAAACGAAACAATTTTAATAATATAAATAAACCAGCAAAGAATATATAATTTTTTTTCTTATAGATACATATATTATTTTATATATATATATATTCTTATCTATATATTTTTTATATATATTTTCTTTTATATATATATATATTCTGGGGTGCTCTAAGAAGGGTTTATACCAGAATTTACCACTGCTCTCCATCCTTTTGGTTAAAAGAGAAAGGACCTGCATCACAGGGACAGTTCTGTCTTCTCAGGAAGGCTGAAAACAGGTTGTCAACATTTACCCAAAATAATGCCACATAGTGTTAAGCATTAAGGCAGGGAGCTGCAAAGATAAATTCTAAAACAAAGCTATGTATGAATGGTCACACATTGTCCTAGATGGTTTTCCTTCATAGTAAAACTTTCCAGCTTATCCTCCCTTCTCAAGCCCTCCTTTTCAACAGCTCTGTCAGATGTCATGCATCTTATCTCAGACAGTTGGAGCAGTCCTTTGTAGCCCTAGATTGCAAACACTTGTCAAGTGTTGCCCAGTCATCACCAACCATACACTTTTTTCTTCAGACAGGAAGCAAAGATAAGGGTAGTTTATATCTACCCACAGGGCTGGGACTTCTGTGTCATCCTGGGACAGAGAGCCTGGATTCCACACGTTGTAAACCACTTAACAAATTTATTTCAAAAAACCAATCACAATGATCAAATTTATTTCAAAAAACCAATCACAAGTATTTGGAAACTTGGTGCTTGTCGCTATCAGACACAAAGGAACACGAGCACACACCTCTCTCAAGGTGAAGGAAAAAAGGGAAGGTTTATTTTCTGACTCTTATATTTATAGTTTTACAAAGGTGACAGAGGATTGGAGGGTGACAGTGACACCTCTCCAATGACACTGGCTACAACAACAGTCTATCAATTCTCTCTTCTTCTATCAAAGGAATGTGAACAACAAGTTATTTACAAGAAAGTGCGTGATAAAGTTCCTTAGAAGAATGTCAACATCAGAAGGCCTTGAGAATCTTAAAACACCAGAGTGACAGGTGCTGTTCCTCTGATACATTACAATGCTGTAGAAACTGTCCTATCAAAACCTCCCCACCCCCAGACTCTCAGCTTTTTGCTGTCGTGCTGTACAAGCCCCAGGAGGGCACCAAGCACAAACAGAAGGCTCAGGCTCCCTCCCTTGCTGCTCCTTCCACATCACTGGCCTCTCTACCTGGCTCTGTATCCATGAAGAACATTCACAGCAGTGAGTAGCACCACGCTGCTGCTGGCCAAGGGCTGCCCAAGTATTGGAAACACTCATTTTTATTCCAGGACAAAGCCCTACAGTTTTGGATTTCTGTGGGAAATCTCCTATTTGTTTCCCTTGGAACTGTACACAAAATGAAGCAATAGATACTGAAATCCAGCAAGAGATCAAACTCCAGTTTTTATCCCATTGCCACCACTCTCCTAGAAAATCAGAAAGAAATCTTAAACTCCACAATAATCAAATTAGTTGAAAAGCATGAAAAACCACTTCTTTGCCTGCAAAGATCAGTTTTTAACGAGTTTTGATCCTAAATCTCATGGGAGCAGAAGGGTAAAGACAGGATTAAGTTCAAGAATGTGTGTCACCTTCCTTTGTCACCAAAACTCTGCAATCCTACAGGTTACTCTCAGAACAACATTGTTTCCTTGGAGGAGTCAAGACCAGCAGATTCAGCAGCAGCCAAATTCCACATTTAAACCACGATCCTTCCCAGCTCCTGTCTAGCTACAGAAAGAACTACTGCCTTGAGAAGACTTTTCTGTAAAGGAATAACCTATTTTAATACACAGGTAAATTATCCTAAAATTAGTATTACAGTGGCAGAAGCATGTCAGGTTCCAGATCACTCAGCTGGTTTCTATTGATGCCAGTGTATACCAAGTTACAGCCTTACTAGCTCAGCACCAGAGACTGGGCTCCACTCAAAATTACACTCTTATGTACAAAGAATGACCTGAGAATCTATGAGACTCCCTGTCTAGTTGCTAGGAGGAAGTTGATAAAGGTTTAATATCACAAGGATATTCTGAAATAGTAAACCACACTGCCTACCACCCAGCAAATGGAAGGGATGACATTTCAGAGCTGTGTAAGCCCAGGCCTCCTTCCCTTCTCATCTGAAGCAATGGTTCAACTTCACACATATGAGAATGAACAAATTTCCTCTGCAAGCACACACAATAATCACAGTTTTAATGGTAATCACAGCAGCAAGTGGAGCTGTAAACCCCTGACTCAGAGGAGCAGCCCCAGTGGAAACCTTCAGCAGGGCTCAAAAAACTCCACAGGACTTTGCAAGAGCTTCCTTTAACTACACAGGCATGGTGGCTCAGGTCAGGCCTGACAACTGCAAAAGTCAAGACCCAGAATTACTAAGGGCTACTGTCCTAAAAAATACCTGACTTTACAGAATCATCATTAAATAAAAGCCTGGAAATTCCAAGATCATAAAAATAATCTTGTCAAAATAACCTATGCTCAAAATATTATATATTTATATATTCATTGTATATATTATTATATTATTAATATAGTATATTATATAGATTAAATATACTCTCAATGTGTTGTATAAAATAATATATAATATTGTTTTTCTATTACATATTATATATTTTCTATTAGATATTAGATATATTAGATATTATAAGAAATAATATAATGTATATAAATAAAAATATATATTGTGTATATATATTCTATATTTTTGTACAGTTATATCCTCTCTTCACTGTACAACAAGACCTAAGTCTACTTTCTGTAGCATGAAATTCCTAACTCAGCACAATTTCATGTCACATGCATAAGGAATAACACTCTTGATGCAGGTAGGTTTTTACAATATTCTTCATTTTTTCAAGGCTGATTAGGTCTGCATCCAAAACAGTTTACCATACACAATTACCACAGCATAGCATGCTTCTCAAATCATCCTTCAAGCCACAAATATTTTCTGAAAAACAAAGTTTGGCCCCAGTCCTGTGAAGCCAGCCTAATTCTGCTCATCAGAAGTAGCACTGTAAATCTGCTTTTTGATTTACCACAGAACTGTTTCCAGTAATTTGATAGCTAATAACAGAATCCTGCACATTCTTGAACACAATTTCAGCTTTGCCCCAACTGCTGCCAAAAATGAAGTTGACATATGTTAATCCGGCTGATGTAGCTGTGTTGGGGTTTTTCACAAACAGGACAAGACTAGAGGGATTTGTTCCTTGAGCTTTATTGTGGCACCAGCCTCATTACAGGGTTGAGACAATTGAAAAATGGTAAAAACTCACGTCTTGCCAGTAGCAGCCACAGATTTCTTTGTTACAGAGCATTTTAAAAACTTCCTAGCCAATAGCACATTGCTAAAGCTTACAGACAGTTGTTCTAGCCAATCACTAAAAGCACACACACCCCTGCTTCACACAATGCTTGCTTGTTTGCCTTCTATTAACAATATACAATACAACATTGTTAAGCTTAGAACCTCCTACTGTCATGCTAAGCATATTTTTCTGCAGTCTTGAGGTCTATCTCACCCAAGCTTAAAACTCAAGCTGTTGTTTCATGTCCTTGCTTGCTGTACTATTGTAACTTCTCTACTTTCAGACTTTGCAGCTGCAGCTAGCTCTCAGTTTTCTTTCTTTCTGTTTCCAAGGCCTGCTTTTACACCTTTCTGGAAATCCTCTTAACTTGACTATTTCCCACAGTAGCAGCAGCACAGAGGGAGCTGGCAAGTTCCAGTAGCCCCTGTACAGCCCAGGTTGTTGTGAATAACACCACCCCTGGATATCTGCTGAAGATTTGATCTTCAGGCCTAGGAGAGAACGAAGGGCTTGGAGCAGCAAGCATTGTACTTATGAATCTCAGCTTATTTCAAGGGTTCAGATTTACACAGGCTTTCATGTAACCTGTGTGCAAACTGGGAAGCACACCTGGTCACTGTACTACAGCTCAGCTTTTCAAGGGGAAGGGTCGAAATAACCTGGACCTTAAAAATGTTTCCTAAAGTTACAAAATAGTACAAAGTCTGGTGTAAAAGTGAGAGCCTTCCATTCACTTGGGATGTAATCCTCATTCCTGGATTATTTTTTGCTGTAGTTCATGTATCATCTACTGACTATGCCCTTCCCAGCTCATCTCATTACAGCAAAACCACAGCAGATTAATCAGCCTCAGAGCTCTGTCCTTTGACACAGAACACAAGCATCATGTACATATTATAGGAACAATGACTGATTTTTGGATGTGGTATCTGCTTACTTAGAGCTAGCTATTTAGATTTCTCCTTGAAGCTGAGCTTTGCATTCAGTGAAAGCATCTCCAGCTTTCAGCTAGAGCCATCCTGTTGCCCTTTCTGAAAGGGAAAAATGCAGAAATACTTGCAAGGAAAACAAAACAAAACAAAACACCAAAAAAAACCCCAAAAACAAAACAAAACCAAAAAAAAAAAAAAAAGGGGGGGGGGGGGGGCAAAGGACAGAAGAAAAAGGTCTTCAAAACAATAGCATGGTCTAATCAACTTGTCCTCACCTATGCAAATTTCTAAGCACTTTTCCACATGGTCAAAATGCAACATTTTGGAGACAGACCTATATTGTAGTACACAAAAAAAAGTTGCTGACTAAACCTAAACCAAAGCCCAATAATTTAAGCAAGTTATTTGAATTTATATAGTAGAGATCAAAGTAGATGAGTTAATGCTTTCCCTGGCTTTGAGCCAGGTAAGATCTTAATTAAGACGCTCCACTCCTTCAGTCCAAAATTAGTGACAGACCAGTTTATCTAGAAAACAGGTGGCAAGGCTAATAATGGATATCATCACAATTACTAAAACCAATAGAGGTCTTATTTCAATGGTCATGAAGTTCTAGACCTGTAGCCAACTAAACAGTCTGTTGAGGACACAGGAAGGAAGAGTTATTGAAGGTTCAATAATCATGGCAGTTTAAGAATGGTGTCAGGGTGTAAGCAGAGGATGTTGATGTAACTTTAAAGACAGTTTGACATGGATGTTGGAACAGAGCTTAAGGTGATGTAGGAATCTTAGTTCAAATGCTGAAATTTTGACCTCCTCCAAAGGTGTTAGTTGCTCTGCAGCCAACTTTGTCACAGCTATCAGAGTGTACAGACTAAAAAGTTGTTTAAGAAAAATATCCTTGGCAGATGGCTAAAGAGTGTTAATAGTGTAGCTGTATTTGAAATAGCAAGGCAAATACAGATTAACTACAAAAGTTAATGAAGGAAGAGAATCTGTCAGTAAAAGGAACAAAGTCTGCAAGGTATTTACAACAGATCATTGAAATATTTCAACATGATCTGTGCAGGGAAAAAGTGGCAAAATCCCAGCAAATTCCACACAATCTGAGTGGACAAGGGAGCCCAAACCTACTAAAAGCATGCACAGAATAAGCACGAAGTGCTGTTATTCCTGGGTCTGAAGGATGAACAGTCAAACCCAGAAGGTGGTGGACAAGCTAGGCTTAGCCAAGCACATCTTTCATTACTGCATCAGCACAGCCCAAGAATCCAGCAGACCCCACAGTGAGGAGAGAAGGAGCTGCTGCATGAATTGGGTCTCTACTGGGCTTCAACTCCTTCTGCTCACACAAGCAGATCAACATAACACTAGGTAAGTGCCCAGCATTCATATCAGACCACCCCTCTCTAGTCCCTATTTCCTATACTTGAGTACATGTTTCTGCAAATGACAAGGTGAATTAGAAATGCTGGAGCCAGAAAAGGCCACCCATACACATATCTGTTTTTGGAAAAAGGACACTTTGAGTCCATCAGAAGGCAGTTTTAAATTTTCTAGTTAGAGTTCCAAGAAATTGAGGAGGAGGCAGAACAACAACTAGAAATTAGTATTTGAATACAATTTCCTAAGGAAACACAGATATTTACTACCTTGTGTGAGCAGCCTCCACAGTATCCAGCCTGGTTGGTAACAAGTGCTCAGCACTTGCTAAACAGTGACAAAGGAGCCTATTTCCACTGTATCTGCAAGAGCATCAGAAGCAGCTTCAAGCCGTTCTCTCAGTCTGGATGCCAGGATTTTGATAAACCACAACATCCATGCATTCAATTCAATTTTGATAGCCCACAACATCCATGCATTCAGATCAAGTTAATTCTGATAGCCCACAACATCCATGCATTCAGATCAAGTGAATGCTGGAGGTAAAAACAACTATTAAATGCAAATAAAATAGCACCCACTTCACACAGGGAAGACTCAAAGCATGATATCTTAGAAATTAACTACCAGCCACTTCAGAATGTGTTTTCTTGAAAACGAGCTCTAGACAGCTTTATATGATCTAATCTGGGTCAGTAGGACTTTCGGGTCAAACTAGTTTAAAATCCAGTGTAATGAATTTACAAAAACATTAAAGGTCTGGTCATATTTCACAAGCATAGGTATTAATGTCTGTAAAGACAAAATTGCTCCATCCCTCTCAGTTTTTATACAAGCAGTTTAGAGTAAAATATTTCTGCACAGATGTCTGTTAATCATTTGGTGAAGATCCCAGCTGGTGCAAAGTAGAGGGACACCAAACAAGCAAGCTGCAGACACTGCTCATTTGCCACTTGGTGTGTCAAGTGAAACTCTAAAATCCAAGAATTTTACTAAACAGTTCTAAACTTTAACAGGAGGCGGGCTTCTTCTCTAAATTTGCAAGAACACTCTTTCAACAAAGCAGCAGCAAATATAGTTTAGGAGATACAGTGAATAACTGACTTCTCACAGATTGACTAGCTGTTCACTCCTGCAAGTGCAGACTCTGCTTTGGTACTGATCCAGACAGGAAGAGACCAGGATGGATTGACTTTGACAAATATAAACTATTCAACATATGTTGGCAGGAAATATTTACATCAGTCAACCACAATTCTGCCAGGACCACTAAACATCTTGTCAGTCTACACCACAAATGCAGTGAACACAAGGCGAAACAGAATACTGAGGAACAAATTTGAATAGATGGCTCTAATTGGAAGAGTATTTTCAAAACCTGGGCAACAAATGCTCAGGCAGTAGACAATCCCTCACTGCTCACACCTTCCTGTCTGTACCACCACTCTCTCTCATAGTGAGTCAGAAATGTGGATGACAGCTCCTCAGCAAATCTTTCTAGACCTAAGTTTTGCTATCTTAAAAACCTATCCAACCAGTTACATTAACCTCACACAGCAGGACATAAGGCCTCAACATTAATCTTGCCTATGATGCCTTGTGAAGGCTGACCTAGAACAGAGGCTGCACAGAGCTAAAGAATAAAGTAGGGATTTATTAAAAGGCCTCAATAGATCCACCTTGGGCAGCACAAGAGGCTGCACCCAAGATGAACCAAAATGGTCCCAAAATGCACAACTGGGCACGGGGTCTGTCCCTGGGATCAGTTCTGCTCCATTTGCATCTTGCAGTTCATTGTCCCATCCCAGCTTTAGCCCAGGCAGTCCCATCCTTGTTTTTCTCTCTCCAGCCCACGAGGTTTGTGCTCTTGGGCTGAGATTTGGATCATTTGTCCTTGGTGCCCAGCTGGAGCAGGAATTGTTTTGTCTCCCTGCTCTGTGCTCAGATCTCACCATCCCCTGATATGAAGCCCAGACCCACACACTAAAGCAACCCAGAATCTGAAAAATAGAAAAGCTGAAACCTGAGGCATCGCCTAACCTGCGGAGATGATTATGCTGTGAGAGTAGTTCCATTGTCCAGTGGCAAATACACCACATTAGTCAGGAGCACTGTGACCTCTCTGCCAAGGGCACTCTGCCTGAAGGGAGCAAATCTATTCCCACCACCCCTTGATCTACTGCTTTTTGTACAAATCCCTTCTTCCTATCCTTGTTCCTCAAAAGGCAATATTGAAAACACTCACTGCAGCACTGAGAACAGGAAGATTCTGTTTCACTGAAACTGTCCTTGTTTCATCACATTTGCCAAGGGGGAATAGCCTAGAGCCACGTGAGGGTGGCTGGGTCACTATCCCACATCACCACTTGAAGTGTGACTTCAGGGAAGGGAAAAATTGAACATGCAGCAGAAGAGGCACCATTCATTCCTGTTTTTCTTCAGGGGTACTGGCAGTGGCCAGTGCCATGGCCTCTGCCTCTCTCACACCACTGCCCATCCCTTCCCATCCCTCGTGGGAGCTTGTCCATCATTGTTCTTCACTGGGTCAGGGAAGGGGAGCATCATCTGTAGGAATATGCTCATCTTGTCTTTATCCTAGGAATAACTGCGTGCCACCACCAGACTGAGGGAACCATCTTGTCTTTGTCATGGGAATAACCACGTGTAACCACCAGATTGAGGAACCCATCTTGTCTTTATCCTGGGAATTACTGTGTGTCACAGCCAGAGGGTGGGAGCAGCCACATCTTGTCTTTATCCTGGGAATTACCACCTGTCACCACCAGGCTGAGGAAGCCACCTTGTCATTATCCCCGGAATATCCCTGTGTGTCACCTCCAGGCTGAGGGAGCATCCACGTCTTCTCTTTATCCCTGGAATTACCAGGTGCCACCACAAGGCTGTGGGAACCATCTTGTCTTTATCCTAGGAATTATTGCATGCCACCATCACGTGAGGGAACAGCCATGTCTTGTCTTTATCCCAGGAATTACCATGTGTCACTGCCAGGCTGAAGGAATCATCTTGTCTTTATCCCAGGAATAACTGCATGTCACCACCAGGCTGTGGAAACATCCACGTCTGATCTTTATCCCAGGAATTACTGTGTGCCACCGCCAGGCTGAAGGAACATCCATGCCTTGTCTTTATCCCAGGAATTACCACATGTCACTGAGGGAACCACCTTGCCTTTGTCTCATCAGCCATGCTGAACTGGGTTCAGGTGCTGAGCACCTCCTTATAAATTGCCCTGTCATTTCTATACTTTCATTATTAATATTGTTGCTGTTGTTTCTTGTGCCTTTGCTGTTTGTTTCCATTAAATTTCTATCTCAACCCGTAGTCTCTGCCTTTGTCCCTCTCTCATCAGAGAGGGTGGGGATAAAGGGGAGCAGTTTCTGTAGAGTTTAATTCCCAGCTGATTTTACACCACCACCACACTGACCAAAGCAGATTCCAGACATATGGAGCTGCAATCTCCTAAGCAGGACAGGATGCAAAATGCTGATGGTGCCATTTCAGGATCAGGTCTCTGCCATCATCAGCAAGTGACCTAAGGCCTCTGTCCCACACAATTGAATGAACTGACTACAGGTGCTATCTTTAAATAGGAATTACTTGAGGTTAATGGCTGGCTGTATCTGCTGACAGCATTTTTTATAAAAAACATGCATAATGCATGATAAGCAGTGTTCAGAGGAAGACAAAAATAGCACTGTATCAAAGAGGCTGGCTCCTTATTTGCCTCCAAGGGCAAAGGAACACGCTGGTCTTGCATGTAAGCAAGTCACTTTTTCTTCTGAAAAGATGTTTCATCAGGTCTCCTACAGATAAAACATCTGCCAACATCAATATTCACTTCAAAACAAGAAAACCTGTTTAACCAGAAGGTATAATATAACTTACTTCTGATTAAAGCTCTCCAAAATAATAATGTGTTTCCTGGGCAGATGTGACTATTTGCTGAGACTCCAAAAGACCTTTAAGATTGAAATCCAGCTGTTCTACATTTGATGAAGTGTATGTGACAAGATGATGCCACATGGTGATGTGTCCTCACGAGATGGGTAAGGGAAGTCACCAGAGCTCTGGCCACTTAAATGACAGAAAATTGAAGAAATACAGCAAGCAGGTAAGCTCAGTCCTCTGACCACTGTCTCTTAGGGAAGAATGATCAGACTCAGGATCTGAAGGTAGTGTGGAAATTAAGATAAACACCAGTAAGAATCTGACCAGAAAACAAGACTTGTCCAACTCAAAGCAGACAAGGACAGAGCCAACTTTTGGAGTCTCCAGGGAAATGGTGCATTATGCCTAAAATAGAAAGGTGTTACCTGTGTGGCAAGTCTGAAAAGGAACTAGATACTACTAGGCCAGTACTACCAGGAAGTGATGAACTAAGGGATAAAAATCCACAGAGCAATAAATCTGAGTTAGAACCACTAGAAAATGAGCCTCAAGCACCTTGCTTTCTGTATCCAGTTGTCTTATCCAGACATTTAGACTGAATTTAAACTTCCAGCTGGAGGCTGATGCTGTTGAGGGTCAGATCCAGTTTAAAATGACAAGCTATAATGGGTTAGGTACACAAGTAGGTATTGCTTCTAAGGATGACAAGTTTTCAGGTCTTGTGATTTTGCTGGTATAACAAATGAGTATGTCACTCAATAAAGGGAGTGATTTTTGTTAAGGCTAAGTGTAACCACTGCCCATGGCTCCTGATTCCAGTGACAGAGCCCAAGACAAGACTTTCTCTGATACCCTTGCATTAACTCTGGTTATTTATGCAGTTTTCACAGCACATACCACTATGAGAGCAGGTGTTCCTTTAGCATTACAGTGCTCCTTAAAAGCTCTTTGGGGGCTCCTCAGGAACATTATAGCAAGGCAGCTGGTGGCTGACAAGAACTTGGGTAACTATAGAGAAGCCCACAAAGAAACACGTTCCTTGAATGGCTCAGCTGCCTCACAGATGGAAGGAAAAGGCACACGACATGCCTAGCAAGATGTCCCAAGTAAAGGTGCTAGCAGAATCAAAGCTGCAAATCATAGTGGTAAGGGGTAAAAGGAAAGTGGATCAGTTGTATTCTGGTTGCTTTTGTACTGGCTTTTAGCAGATATATATGTAATTCTGAGGGTAACACTCCCCACCCTGACACCTATGCCAAACAATGACATAACACTATAAACCTTTATGCAGTAATTCTGCATTATGTCAGATATCTTGGCTAAAACAACTGTGAAAAAAAAGGCAAAACTCTGCCAAAGGAAGAAAACAAACTTTATTGGGATTTTTTTAGGGAGTAGGACAGCTGTGGACAGGGGTGAAAGGAAATTCAACTTTTCAAAGAGCTTTGTCAAGATATCTTAAAGAAGTATAGCTGTTAGAAATAAAAGGCAGCAGCCTTCAAAAATTAATAACCCACTAAAAGATAAAGAACAAAGTAGGAAGGAAAGCATCTTTTCATGATAAAAGAAGTTCACTGGTGTGGTCCCAGATGGACCTGTGTTGGAACATGCATTATTCAAAGTATTCAGAAGTGATCTGAGAAATGCTGCGAGGAATAAAGAACTACTAAGAATAGTGTGTTATATTTTCTGTAAAAATTCATGGAGCAAATCTTATCCTGAGCCTCTCCAGTCCTCCTTGTTACAAAATGAGTGTAATGGAACTAAGCCAGCACAGGAAAGGCAACAAGAATGAAAGATATGTATCAATTACTTATGAGGCTAGATTATAGACTAAAAACATATCATCCAGAGAAAAGAACATGAGAATTGTACACCATCAACAGCTTTGACATGGCACAACTAGTTTTTTCTAATTTTACTCTGTGCATTTTATCTATTATCACAGAAGGCTTAGAAATCAAGAAAGTGCTTTTTGATATTATTTATAACTTCACTAAAATGTGTTGTCATAAAAGGTTGAGAATATCAAAGACTTACACTTTTTTCCCCTCTTCCATGACTGCCTAAGTACCATCTCTGCATATTCATTCCTGACAAGCAGGTTAAAGAAATCAGTCTTTCACCGTGGTCCTATGCAGTTTGTTCTAAATCACCAAAATCACCAGAGTTAACATCCATGAATTGATATTGCTGGAAGATTTCTACATTAAATCAAGCAGGGAAAACTGAGATTCACAAAGAACCTCCCTAAGATGACAAATACACCAGAGCCTTCCCTTTGTGTGTTTCTGCAGGAGGTGGATGTGGGTGGCTGCTTGCAAAGTCACCTGGGCTCTGACTTGGGCACTACACACAATTTTCAAAGGTTCACTGAACAATAGAGAGGTCTACCTCTAACAATTATTTCTCATTTTTTCTCCCTAATCTTTAGCAAGTACTTCAGCATCTAGCTGCAATTGAATGAGAGATTATTTGAGGAGGAAATGTGGGTTACTATTACGGAAAAGAATGTACTTAGCCTCACAACAACTTCACCTAAAATCCTACAGGAACTCTACACAGTTCCAAGATGCACTTGCTTCTGCTGCTGTAAATATTAATAAACTAGGAATCAAATGTATGGTCTCTCCTTCATTCATGGAGAGTGGTAGAGGTGTGATAAATGGAACAGGAAGAATAGTGCTTTTATCTTTTTCAGCTGAGTAGGATACAGTATTTCTATTCAGCCTAATAGGAAACCCATGGGATTGATGTAGATGAGGCTCTTATCTCAAGAACTTTTCTCCAGAAGTGAGATAGTCCAAGCAGAAAAGGCTCCTCTATTCTGTTCTCAAAGACAGAAGAAAAGAGGTAAAAAAGTCACACTGTTCCTAGGTCAACAACAAGATACTTGAATATCACCACTTACCACTCGAATGAGAAACATTAAACATTATGATTTTTTAACTTCTTTCACTGCCCAAGTGGTTTGACACAAATATCTAGAAATATTTCAGTCCACCTGGGGACCACCTCTGCCCTTGACTCTTTATTGTTCAGTTTATGTTAATATTTCCTCTTTCTTCAGCAACAAATCCACTGGCCTTGGTGCAATGTAGAGCTTGGTAAAACATTGCATAGTCCCATATCCTTTTCAGCAGAAAGTGTGTTGAGAAGGCTTTACAAATTTGACCTGCTACCTTCAGAACACTGCCAACCAGCCTTTGAGGATTAGTATTTTTAGTTTCTTATCAGACTTGCCACACAGATCATATCTTTATATTTTTGGCACATTGCACCGTTTCCCTGGAGATTCCAAAAGTTGGCTCTGTCCTTGTCTGCTTTGGGTTGGACAAGTCTTGTTTCCTGGTCAGATTCTTACTGGTATTTATCCTAATTTCCACACCACCTTCAGATCCTGAGTCTGATCATCCTTCTGTAAGAGCCAGCCACTAACACAACTAAATTCTGTTAGCAAATGTAATTTCTATGGTGGGTGAGAAGTCACTTGCCTAGAATTTGTAATTCCTCTCACTGCCATTTTTCAAGTTGCTTTTCTCCAAGTTTTATTTTTTTTATATGTACACACACTGCAGTCTTTCACCCAATTTCAAACAAGCTCCCTGGGGTATTTGTACAGACTTCCCAGAAGGATGATTTGCCTCATTTCCAGGTTCCTTCCTGTTACTAGTCCTGTACAGTCAGAGAAAGCTGTTCACAGATTTGTTACTAAATTATACTAGGATTAATTCGTTGGATTAAGTTCTTTTTTTACTTAGAGATGGGGTAACTGAGAAGTGTTTTAAAAACTTTTATTTTATTCTTAGTTTTATGTGAAGGGTGAGACAATACAGATGCTATAATTCATGCTATCACAATCAGAAGCCAACTATTTCCTAATTACAATACATTATAAATGTTTTTTAGCCTATCAGCTTTTTGTCACACCATGCTGTAAATGCATTAAAGCCAATCATCTAAAATTACCCCTGTTGGGTCCCACTACAATGCATCTTTCACAGTTCTATTTCTCCAAATTATCCAGTCTTATTTGCAGGGCCATCCTTTGAAACTTGTTCCTGTTCCATTTCTCTCTCAGCAATGTCTGTCCTATTCCATGGCATTTCTAAATCAGCATTTCTTATCTCAAGGTTTGAATACAGATGCAAAATATTTGAATCTTCTGTCAAGTTCTGAGAGTTTTCTACAAGTTCACTTCCCACACAAATTAACTTATGGACACACGTACATATAAACTTCCCTCACACAAAATCCCTCCCATGACATCTAAAGCAGCACAATGCAGAAGATATGGATTGTGAGCTGGCTGGCCCTCATGGCTTGGTATGACCACACCAAACATGACACAAGGCACATCAAATCCCACTAACAGAGGGAAATGTCTCCTCCCAGCTGGCACAAAGCATGTCCAGCTGTGCCCTCCTTTACCCAAAGGTGTCCTGACCAAAGGAGCTCAGCTCACATTGGGCACAGGGCAGTGACTGCTGCAACAATGATCTTCTAGGTTTGTCTAGATTTAGACAAGACTTCACCATTGTCACCACTTTTAATGAAGGGATGGGACCACTGTCAGGCTAAAAATGATTTATTGTTCAGGTAAACCTCAGTCTCAGAGGCTGTGAGGTTTAAGAGAGCAAGCACTCAGCCACAGCTCAAAGTGGCTACAAGTTTCTTCATTACAAGGCAATATAGAACTTTCTAATCCAATAGACAGTAGTTGCAAGGTTTATTTTGCTTTTCTGACCTATTAATTTTACTTAGTTTTGCTGCACTGTGGGTACTTTTATTCAATGGGCTTCTAACTCACACACACACACATTTGCTTTTATTATAACTTCTAAAATCAGCTTCCTCCATACTATTACATCACCACACTATAAACCCTTCACCATCTTAGCAATACAGTTTCTGACTTACTTAAGGCATATTCTTTCTTGCAACTATAGAAACATAAGTTTTCAATTTTTCTGCCTAATGCCTGTGTATTTTATTTTTACATCAATCCAAGCTTCTTCTAAGACTGTAAATCAAACTCCTCAGTGTTGTGGAAGTTTCTGTCTTTCCAATTCCCAAAAAGACTGTCTCCAGTTGAGTTATGGGCTACACGACCACTCTGAACAGTCTGTTATCTACTGTGATGCAAAAGGCAAATCACATCTTCCCTCCTTGAGCTGAAAGCACTGGTATCTACACCTAAGGCAGTGTTGGCATTCTCTACAGCACTCTCACAATTGTAAATACCACAAAATATAACTTCAAGAAAAGACCATTAATTTTAAAGCCTTTTTTTTTTCATCTGAATAAAGGTATTTTCCCTTTAAATAGATAAAAGAAAATCAGGAATGATGCAAGAGAAATTTTATTCTACATTCTGTAGTATAACAGCAACTTACCCATCTAGTTAACAGTGTTGTACCATCAAGAAATTGAACAGCATGGTTACCTTTGGAGCTTAGAACTGTGCTGCCAGCAAATCTAGCTGTAAGCCTGCCTTCCTATCATTATTTCATTGAATGACTAACCCAGGAACTTCTATAGGATTTACCTGCAATCGGCCACCTAATAGCAACAATGAAAAAAATTCATAATTTTTGCTTCTTACATCTAATACAGTATCAGAAAATCCTGTAACCCCAGCACAACAGCAGAATCTTTCTAATTGCCTTGACTAGCTCCTCAAGTTATAAACACAACCTTAGGAAATGCATCTTTTCCTTGCCTGAATTTGCTCCTGAAGGGGTTAGCCTGCTCCAGGCTGGACAGCCCTCACAACTCCCCTTTAATCAAGAGGGGAGCACAAGCTCTTTTCCCAAATAATCAAAACAAAGTTTCTTACTCACCAGTTACTCTTCTTTCCTGCCCTAATAAGTGTTTCATGTGTCTGATGCTCGGGAAGATGATTCTTCCCTCTGTAAATACCTTTCTGTGGCCTAAAGGGACAAAAGGAGCCCTGCAGAATCATGTCACAAAGTGCTGGTTCCTAATTCCTGCCACCAGCTCAGCACAATTAACTCCTGGCAGCTGATATGATTCATTGCCTTGTTCTTTAAAACACCACAGTTTCAGGCTGAAGCCATGAAATCATATTTTCAAATTATAGCAGCAGCCACTCATGCTATGGAAACTATAAAATTTCCACTCAATGCATGTTAATTGGATTATTATTTTAAAGTCATGCTCGCCTTCCCCAGATTAATAACAAATGAGCTCCCTCTAATTATTATTAGAATAACTCACATGCAAATTAATGATTAAGCCATTAACACCTTGCAGATGAATTGCCATTAATTCTTACATTTGAGCAAATCAGCTAATAAAGTGACAATAAAAAAGGGAAAATCCTTTATGCATTACTGAATTCCTTCATTCACACCAAAGACATACAACAAGGGACTCTTAAGCACTTTTTCCTTTTATGAAATGTTAAACTGAATTTATTCATCATTATCTGGTAAAAAAATACTACAAAAAGCTGATTTGTAAGTCTTGTGTGTTTATAGGTAGTGCTAAAGTGCAATCTTTTAACCACTGCTCATAGGGTACAGTGTAACACAGGCAGTCCCAGACATAATATAATCAGAATAACTCAACATTTTAGAAATACTTCTTCTACAAGCAACAGCACCAAATAATAGCTGTCACCTGATAACCACTGCAGGATTTTTTACATGTGTAGGATTTCTAAATCAGCACAAACTATGCTTTTCAAAAGGATGTAAGCTAATCACTCTTTATGAAAATTAAGACTATATTAAGATATTAAGATTAAGATATTAAGACTATATTACTATATTTATGAGCAGAGGAATTGAGTTTCTAAAATTGTATTAATACATTATAATAAAAGTAGAGAACCTCTTCCTAGCTAGGCCCCCCCGACCTTTCTGACACATTTACTAATCATTTACCCATTCTGTAGTCATTCAGTAATTCAATAAAAGCAAAGCATAGCTCATAGCCATCTTATAAACCTTTCAGCTTCTCAAACTTGCTTTGGGCTGAGCTTCCAAATCACAGCCATTCAAAAATCTAATGCACTCTGTCCTGGGTTGGCTGTATGATGCTTTTATCCCCAGTCGTCTTGTTCTGTTCATGCTGTATAGTAAGTTTTGTACCTTTAAGACTTATTGCAGAGAGTGAAGGGGGGAGAGAAGTGCACAGGTTTTTTTTCCCTCCAGACACTGCTCTCACTCCCCCACATTCCTCCTCCTGGACTGTTGTCTGCAGACAGACAGAGGACAGAGCTCTTCTTTTGCTTTTTAGTTAGTGTTAGCTGGCTGAGGCAAAGAAGTTCCCTGGACTGTGTTTTTTTTCCCTTTTCTTCGGATGTCTTGAAACCTGCTCTGGACTGAACACCCAGGGCAGCACCGGCAGCTCACATTTCTGGCCCACCGGGCCGGGCCTGGCCTGTGACAATTCCAGCACCGGAGGGACTGATCGGAGACTGAGTGAGCTGCAACCCGGGGACGGGGTTTTCTCAGTTTGTCATCTCTTTTAGAGTGGCAAGGGGTCTCATTGTTTGATATTGTTTTAGTTTTATTGTTTAATAAACAGTTTTTTTCCACCTTTCTCCAAGGAGGTATTTTTTCCTCCCGGACCAGTTGCAGGGAGGGGCCGATTGGATCTGGTTTTCCCACCGAGCTCCTTTGGGGGATTCTTCCCCATATTTGCTCTAAACCTGGACAACTCTTAGATAAGGGAGACCTTTCCCTCCACCCTCACCTTCAACACATTTTTTTCTAATCTCAGGTTTAAACCATAATTTTTGTATTCTGAATATAGTTGCTTTCATTACAGAACATACAATATTATCTGTATATTTCCACATTATGAAAATTGAAATTTCCTGGAAAATGCAAGTGGCACTGCAGAAACCAATATCCATTAGTTTCCCAGAGAGAATACCCATGAACAAGAACACAGAAAAGATGCATAGCTCTGGATATGATTATGATGCTCTTTGGTGCAGAAGGAATAAAGGAGCTCCCTCACTAACTTCAATGATCATATTGCTCACAGTAGCAAAACTGCATCATTTGATATTAATACCCTTGATGCTGATATTAAAATCACCCAGCTGATGTAATTGGAAATGTTCAGGACCTCCCTCAGGAATGATGAGTAGCAGTGGTCAACATTTGCCACTGATTTGCTAAGAGCTGTGTTTCTGTGTGGATTACCCAGTTCTGCAATTTCAGTTCAGCACTCTACAAATGCGCACAGAACTGTGGCCAGATGGGTAAAGCAGTGAACTCTGCCCATGCTTTAATAGATTCAGCATTCTCAGCAGTTTGCAAGAGCAGGAATAAAACATGAACACCAGCTTCCTAACTAGTCACCACACCAGCAGATTAATAGACATGCTCTCCATCTGGGTACAAAAAATAGCATGAAAACTACGCCCACAACATTATAAATGTCTTATTTGTGTGACAGACTGGAGTACTTTCAAACCATACAGTTGCAACTGTGGTTTAGTCCATTTACCCTATGTTTAATAAAGGCACTTCAGAAGATTGCCCAGCTTACCTTTAGCCCTCAAGGAGTTTAGAGTGGTGCCAAATAAAAACCTCCTTGTTATCTGGTTTGTGTGTAATTGCTTATCTAAGCTTTTATGTCTTCTCTTTCCAGAGGGTATTGCCTGAAATACACTGCAAGTACCACACCCTTTTAATCACACAGCTGCAGCAGTGTCTTCTGCTCTTCTTCATTTTCTGAGTGAAACAAACTTAGGAACTTTGGTCCAAACACAACTTGAATCCTCAAACCGGCAAATGAATCAGAACAATGGCAGCTTTTCATCACTGTAACCCCCTTTTCCACCTGGGAAGAAATTACAGTCACTTTAACATTAAGTGTCCACTGGGAAGAAGATGTTGTGGGGCAAAGAAGTGTTCAAAGCTACTCTAAGGAAACTTTTTGGTTTTCTATTCATGAAAAAGGAGACAGAGGAAGACTATCTTGTCTTCTTAAACCTGAACTCTAATTTAGCACCAAGAGCTTAAGATCACTCTTTCATAATCCCTTCTTCAAAAGAGGCTTGTATTTGGTATACTTGTTATATATTTGTGGTAATTTGTTCATTTCCTTCTCACCCCCTCCAAATCAAAGTCAGCATCCAGTTACAGCACAGCTGAGGAAATAATCAAAAGCTTCTGTAAGTCAGGAAGAGTTGGGCCCCTGCTACTGAAATCTGCAACAAGAACTTTTGCAGTATTTCTTCTGATTGTCTTGATAGAGAAATTCATAATCTGATGGTATTTTTTCTATCTCTTGCTGTATTACTATGCCTCAGGTGCCCCTAAAAGAAGGAAAAATGAAAAACCCATCTGTGAGGACAGAAGTGAAAGACTTCAAGAAATAAATAGTTCTGTAAAAAACAGTAAATATACTTTATTTTGGATTTATTTTGGATTTCAGAAAGCCAGCATGGTGGGGCCATAGAAAGGAGAGCTAGAGGTTAATGCCTCACCCAGAATGTTTCCCCAAAGCTTTGGAATTCAGAGTAGAAGGCTGTATGGAGTGGTCCCACTAAAAGACAGGAAGTTTGATGTACTCTACCCCCATGCTACTTTTTCCAAAGCTTAAATTTCCACTTGTTTTGCTGATCAATTAAGTGATTCATAGGTCTATAGGAAAAAAAAAATAAAACAGGAAACAACAGTAAAAAAACCTGATTTCATCTCTTGATTGGTAGATCTAGCTGGAAAATTCATTGCTATTGAAATATTAATTCAGCTGAAACTACAGCATTTTAGAATGAGCTTATCTTAAGTAAATGCTTTGCTTTGTTAAGGTATTTTTCAAAAGGAATTCTCTAGGACTTTTTAAAAAGGCTAAAAATGGGTTTGGTGAATCTATACTTAGCTGCATTTCATCTTTTTTAAAAGAGTTGTCTCAGTTAAAGAACATGTCTTTTGCTGTGCTAACATGTGGTATGATTATTTTAAACTCAGACAAAAAGTATCAGGAATAGGAGCCTGATTTCTTATCCTTAATGGGATCTGAATTTCTGAATCACTTGTCTTCAGACTGCACTTCCCCTGGTGTATAACCTCAGTGAGCATTTCATCTTCCTTGTGAAACCCCTAGATACTGTAGAACACACCTCTTGTTTAACTTTTCTTACTCGGATCCTTTCATGCTTGAAAAGACACGTGCAAGGCCTTGTTTTTAACCATTTACATGGGAAAGTTCAAGGAAAAGTATCGCATATTTTAGAAGTAGCATGGTCTTAATAGTGATTTTTCCATAATAGATTCATGGGAGGAGGTTTTAGTACAGCATTCTAATATGGAAAAAACTTGTATTAAGGACAAATAAAATTGTTGGTAGTTGGCAGTTATCAATAATTAAGGCAAACTTTTACTTGAACTCTTGTCCAAATCCAATCAGCTTCACAGTCAAATGGTTATCTGTGGCTAGAAAAGTCAAATAGATGCTGAAGCAGCTTTGTGGGTGGATGCTGCCTTCTCTGGGCTTTGGCTTACAGAAACCTTGGCCAAATTTTAAGCCTTATAATAGAGATTGTTTGGAGGCTGGGGTGTGGCAGAGCTAGGTTCAGTGCTCCCAAAATGAATACAATAAAACCCCTTTTAAATATATTTCTTAACTGCTCATTAAATATTGGGCAAGGGTGTTTGTACTCAGTATAAATAACACGTAACATGAGTGGCACCTTTATTTGCAAGTATCATGTAAGTATTACCAAACCTATTTTTCTGGTCCAAAAGTAAAAATAAAAAATAAATTATAAAAAAAAAATTGCAAGAAGCAGACATCTTAAAGAATGGTACAATTGAAAAATAGGGGAATGGGATTATTTTGTACTGAGGAGTAGAACATGAAATATGAGCTGCCTTTAATCTGAGAACTGCATTAAAACCTTGTCTGCCTTTGCATCCAATCCCCCTCAGCTGCTGCACTCCTGGAATTTTTCAGAGATCAGAATTTTCAAGTTGTCTTAAGCTCCTTGCATGCCTCTGTTATATTGGTGAGAAAAGAAGATGATTCTGGAGAAAGGAGTGTTCAGGAGGTTCATTTACAACAGTATCAACTGAGTCTTTGCCAGTACCAGGGCACAAATTAAAAATAAATTCTGTTAAATGGCCTTGTAGTGTTCTGGATTATAAAAGTCATAGCTTTATTCTAAGTGTACAAGCAAATGTTTTATTTAAGACAGGTGTTTCTGTAAAGAGAACTTTTTTGAGAAACACGGGATAACAATTTTTGGGGGGAAAAAAGGTCAGCTAAAAAAACTTCAGAATGCCAGAAATGGGATATTGATTTTTTTTTTTTCCTATGTAAAATCAGTCCTAACATGTTCCTTCCAACCACTGACAAGGCTTATTCTAATCACTGTCTGAGGAAAATGAATGTGAGGCTACCAAAAATCTGAAATATGGAAAAAAATTTCTTCCTTCAGGGGAGAAAAGGTTTTGATTGTGTTTAAAGGTGCTTTTACTGACTGACTGTTCAAGTAGGTGTAATTTCTAGTTACTTTAATTATCTCATCAGTGTTATAAAGCTGGAGCTATTTTAATCATGTGTATAACTGTTAAAATTATTTTTAAGATTCATTATTAAGCTTATATCCAGAAGTATAAACCTATAGTTCTTCTTTAGAACTATGTATTTAGTGATCTTTTTGACATTAAACTTCATTGACTCTGTAAGGAACCCTGAAAACACGAGCTCATCAGGTGAAGAAGTCTTTTGGATTTTTCTTCTTTTTACTTTATGTGTTTGATTTATGGTCCTTCAAGGCCATAATGAACCATTCTCATTTTGCTGTCACAGTGCTGCCATTCCCCCAGTGCCTCCTGACCCAAACAAGAACTATTTGATCTTGGGCTTTGCAGCTATTTGGGGTAATTATTTTTAAAAGCTACAGCCTTTATGCAACTGAGAATATTCCAGTCATACTGGATGTTCTCTAGGAGAGCACAGACCATTTATGTGCATAATTAAAGGATTCATCATGATTAACAACACTTCCATGAAGAGCAGCCAGTTCCATGGGTTAGACCAAGCCACTCTTGGGCTGCAAGAGTAATTATTGGGGTTTTGCCACATCTGAATAGGTCTGGAGTACCCTGACAAAGAAAAACATGAATGCCCATTTTCATGGAATCCATTGTGTGTCTGGAAGCTGCCAGAACCCTGATGAATTATGCTTGCAAGGAGAGGAAGTGAATGAAATTCACTGAGAATGTTCTATTGATTCCAGGGCTGGCACATAGAATCTATACAACTCCTCAGGAGGTAGGGAAATCCACATTGCAAATGAAGATTTAATAATTGTTATGGAGCTATCCCAGTGAATTAAGCTGCTCCTAAAAAGCTTTTAATTCTCAATTGATTTCTGCTTTCTCCATAGCAGGGTTTGTGCTATATAGTACTCCAAATACCAATTTATGCCCCCCCTTATTACAGATGGTTCATATACATTAGAAATTTGCCAAATATTTCTTTAAATTATTTTTCATGAATACCTGTGGCTTTGGGAAGGAAAAAAATTTGAAATTACTAGATAAAACAAAGGCAAAAAGTTAAATATCCACTGTAAAATGATGTTCTGAAATGACCACAAAACTTGAACAGTCAGTGCTTCTCTACATTTCTGTAGCCGCACTGTGGCTTCTTGAATCAGATAAAATCTTAAAACAGAAATGGAAAAAGTATACTCAAAAAAATGTGGAAGTGGTTGATGGAGAATAACTAGATATTGGAAGCCATTCCTTGTATGACCTTAGAGACAATGGGATTTTTCTACACCATTCTTTCTTACAAATTAAACGGAGGTAGGATTATTCATTGGTTTCTTACATTTCATCTTTAGAGGTGAAATATCAAGAGATGCAGAATTTTTTCTGCTGACAGGGTCATGGGGTTTGAATGTGAGTCACCTTTGTTATGTAATATGAATGATATTAAACCTTTAGGTGAACCAGCTTGAAGATGCCAATAAGGCCCAAAAACCATTTCTTTCTAAGGGTAGCAGAGTAGAGTCTTCTGTGCCTTTGTAAATATACATTTTTCTGTATCTTATTTTGGTACTAAATAAGATTTATTCCAGTAAATATAAATACTATGCTTAATACTCTGCATGCATTCTACTAACTATAATGTCAGAGAATTACTCATTTTTTCAAATCTGCTGATTTCCTCTTTCTACTTTGTCATTCTTTCATAACAGAAGCCCTCTAACTGTGCATGTTTATAGACTGCATATTTTAGTCAATAAATGTTTTTATTGACTTGCAGGGAGTTCAATATTTGGTTAACATTAAAATGACTGGCTTGTGGGAGAGCTCTGAGAAGTCACTGCACCCTATAAACTGGGCAGATAAATGTTTACAAAGCCAGAAATGTTGAGAGAACAACACAGTAAAAAGTTTAGTCTGAAATATCCTGGCTCTCCTTGTGTAAGACATGTCCCTACCCTGCTCTTTTATCAAATGGAGGATTTCCAATTCAGTATTTTCTTGTCATTTACTCCCCTGGAGTGACTTTAGGTGTGACAGTTTGTGTAGTTCAAGCATGAAGCTGTAAAGGTGTTCCTCTGGGTTACTTTGGGAACCTGCAATATGAGCTCTCTCAAACAAGACTTCTCTAGGAACAGCAATGATCTTGGATTTAAGCTCAGGACCAACTACTGAAGCAACTCTTCCATGAGACAGCAGTGAAAAAATTAAGTTCTTCCTGCAGAGTATGGTATTTTCAGAAAGCACAAGAAACTAAACTAGAATTTCTGGTGTCATGATAATACATTTTCCAGCTTAAATTTCTGAAGATAACTGTCTGGTTAAACAAACAGTTTTGGAAAATATAGAGCAGATTTGGAAAATAAAATTTTAATTATTTTTCCTATCTTGCTTTTGTTCAGTGTGGTGGCATGGTCAAAAATATCCTGTTAAATATTTGCATTTGGAACCCATGAAGAAAAAAATGCTACTTCATGGAATTCATGCCCTGGAATGCTTGAGTTGGCTTTCAATTTACAAATTTTCCTTGAACCTAATAGGTCAGGTATATTCTTTGACTTTCTGTAAAATCCCCAGTGCATCCTGAGCCTAGGCCTCTGCCATTTGGTGAAGTATTAATAGGCCAAATTCAGCATTTACCATTTTATTGAAGTACAACTAATCTGAAAACCCTGTGCATCATTCTGAATGTTCTTAATAGGATATTTTTCCTCATGGGATTTGCAGTGCTTATAAAATAGTTTTATTTGTGAGTCATGAGTTGTTGTTTGGAATTCTCTGCCAGGGTGCTTTTTTGCTGAATTTTCAGAATAAAATAGCTGAAGAAAATTACTTTATTTCTAGACCTCATTTTTAAAAAATGTTGAAAGTAAACCAGCAGGAGAAATTAACCCCACACAAATAATTTGAGAGAACATCTCACATTGTGCTAAGCCTCTGTAAACACAACAGGGCTAAAGGCTTCAATTACAATATTTTCTAGTCATTATTCTAATTACTTGTTTCATGGGGGGTGGTTCAATGGAGTGTACCACATAGAGGGGAGGGTTTCCTACCTGGCTGCTTTAGGGATTTTTTGCAAGGTTTTTTTTAAGTGGAGTGGAAGTTTCTTACCTGGCTGCTTTACATTTGCACTCCTCAGCTGATAAAAATGGGGATTTGCCAGCTGGAAGGACACACCTGAGGTTTGCTCACAAATCTTCCTGCAATCTGCCTTGTTAGGGAAGGAATGTCTTTAGATGTTGTAGGTTAAAGCAGCTGTTGATGGTTCTTTCTTGTTGATGTTGATTTTTTTTTTAAACTCAGGCCCCAAAGGTATAAAATTGTCATTACAGTCTGGTTGATACTGATGAACAAACCTTTTACTTCTGTGTTTTGTAAAAGCAAGCATTCTTGCACTGGGTGTTAGCAGAGTTAGTCTTCCCATGCCACATGGTCCTCCTGTGATGTCTGATTTTTAAATATTCTGTAAAAGGGAGTAACATCCTTAACTAAAGATGGATTTTTCCTGGTATAATTAAATTTGACACAATAGGTCATGTACACAGACCCAAGGATCTCTGACTCTTGAGGTCAATGAGGAACAAGTCTTCCTCTTGCAAGCTGGCTTGTTAGGGAAGGAATGTCTTTAGATGCTGTAAGTTAAAGAAACTGTTGATGGTTCTTGCAGAATCAATACTCAAATAAGGACAATTGTTTATAAACATCATGGAATTCTCTCAATTCCCAAAGGATAAACCTAAAAAACCTTATCTGCATGAAGGCTTCTCTTCCATTACCTACCTTCTGTTCCACTACCCAACAAAGCAGCTGCCTGAGTCTGAGCAGAGAATGCTGATTTACAGGGGGCTGGGATGGTGTCACAGACAAGGAAAAGAAAATTGCCATGCAACAACCACCAGGAGTGGTCACACTGTGCTTGAAATAAGGATTTAATTTAAACTTAATGAGTTTTCTGCATGCTGGTTACAACTAAACTGATTAGAAATATGTGTTTTGGTTTCACAACTGTGCTGCAGGAGAAGCATTTATTACATAGCTGTTGAAGTGGCTGTTTTCTTGATCATTTGATATTTCATGTCCAATAATAAAAATGGATGTAATCTAAATGCAGAATCCATCCTATTTAGGGCTCATAATTAAATGCTTTCCAAAAATGTTTATCATAACTTCCCAGTGTGGCTTGTGGCTAATTTAATCAAATGGTAAGATTCTTCTCCTCTCACCTGTGTCTGCAGCAGATAAAATTGTGAGAGGGATATGTTGCTTAATTAACCCTGTAATTCTTACATTTGGGTTAATTAGCATCTAAATTAAGGTTTCTTGTGTATCATATGCTTGGTGCTGTAGTCTATTGTGCACAATTTATTCCTCTGCAGCTAAGATATTTCTGCTTGCTTACATGGTTTGATTGCTTTCATAGGAAAGTTTTGCATTTCTCTGCTGCCTCATGTGCACCTGCTGGGATGCTAGTTACAAAACACATCACCTGATAACTAAAATAACTGACTGTTCAAAGAATGGACAAGATCCTGGCTGTGAAAAATTTTGGAATCCTGATTTGGTTACCACCTACATTTGGGTGAATGTGACCACATTCAGGTGCAGTTGGTAGGATATAAATGTGTTCAAATGTTGTAATAATTTGAATGCCTTTGCTGAATTCATTCAGCTGTTCAAACCTGCTATCTCTACTTACTCATGAGGTATCAGTTTATTTAGGATTTGCTGACTGGAAAATGGCTGAGTTGTTCAGGAACTGTATTCATAACAGAGATGACAAGAAGTGAAGACAATAAAAAAATAAAGTTGTAGCTTTCCCATCACAATACAGTAGGAAAGCTACAAATTGCAGTTTCTTACTCTGAGACCATCATTAAGAGGTGTAGCCTCTGTCCTCCTTCATTCATTTAGTCTGAGCTCCTATCACCCCTCTGAGGGACAGTCTGGGGAAGTCTGAGTTAAAATGGTGAAACATAAATCAGAGTGAGGTATAGAACATTATTGTATTCTGTGGTTTAAATTTCCATGAAGGAATTTTGCACTGAAGGAAAACAACTCTTTGCAAGGCTCTGCCTTGTGAATGTGGGGCCCAAGCACCTCAGACTCTGTTGCTTGTGGGATGGCTGCAAAGAATTCTGTTGTTCATGGAAACACAGAAAGTCTCTGGCTGCTCCAGAGCCAGTCTGGATAAACTACTTTATTCAAAGAACGTGCAAATCAAATGCTCATTATAACTCCAAGGAGTGCCTTTAAAAATGGCCAGCCCACACACCTTGCAATCTCTAGCTCTCCATAAGTAGATACAAAAAAGAGTAGGAATTAAAATATATTTCTAATATTAAAATATTAAGCATAAGCTGAGAAATGTGGGGTTTAATCTTTTTTCATTCTGAACAATGCATCACTTTCAGGTCAAACCTAAAAGTGATGAACAGTTTGCCTGTAAAGGAAAAACCCTTATCAGAAAGGCTCCTTAAAACAGCTTATGAATTATTTCTTAGGGAAAATAGCTCTTTTCAGAGCATGTTTCAGAGCCAGGAAGGCCAAATACGTGCCCTGGGTTTGCAGCAGTAACAAGGCACAGCCGTGCTTTGCATGAGTACAGTGATTTTATGAGCTACAGGATTTCATGCACAGAGTCCATGACTTGAACCCTCCACCCTCGATTCTTAGGAGCATACCAGGAGTGTGCAGCTTTCAATTCACAAACTTCTAGACTGATTAAATTGAGCTCAGCGTATTGTCATCTCACAACACTGATTTTTTTCTTTTGGCTTGTTCATGCTGTAATAGCACAAAAGAAAAAAAAAAATCCCAGACAACCAACAATATAAAAACTTTACTCTGAAATTATACTGAAAAGTCTGAAACAGCGCTGATATGGAGTTAAAATTGCTTCCTTATTTTATCTGTGAAATATACTCTTTCTTAATGCATTATTCATTGTGGACACAAATACTCTGGATGACATCAGACCAATTGAGAAGCAATTTGAAGAAAATATTTTCTAGGAAAGTGTATGCTATTCCCCTTAACCACTGAAATGAAATAAGCCAGCAAATAAATATTCAACACTGGTATTTTATCCACTTTTCCCTAACTTATCAAAACCAAGCTGTGAAGCATGGGAAAATTGATATTAGTCTATTGTGCAGGAAATCTGTGCACAGTATGAAAACAGATGAGAATGTGTGCATATGCACAGCACTCATGTTGCCCTTACTGTTATTGAGCCTGACAGAATTGCTTATTACTGCTGAAACCTCCTATTGTGAACAATTAAAGATAAGGCCTTTGCCAAATGTAACTGAACTGGGTTTTCCACACCTGAGAATCTGCTGGAGTCTGTGGGTTTGGTTTGTTTGGGGTTTTTGTTGTTGCTGTTTCTGAGGCTGAACTTGGTAACATTACAGTTCTTGTGGCACTGAGGAGGGAGTGGAGATGCAGGTGGAAAAGGGACAGAAGAGGAAGGGAGAGTTAATTGAGCAGGGTCTAGATGAAGTTACTGATTGTCACATTCGTATTTTCTGAAAAAACCCTTCACTCAGGATTTTTCTCCTGGGAAGCTGAGAAGCCCCAGAGAAAAAGGAAAACAATAATTACCTGATTTCCATCTCCTGTGTTGTGCTCATGTGGAATGTGTTTGGAGATTGTTCACCCACAGGTGATTGTTCCATTGCATTCTGCTGGGAGTTGTTTTCACTCTTTGGCCAATCAGGGCCAAGCTGTGTCAGGGCTCTGGAAAGAGTCAGGAGTTTTCATTATTATCTTTTTAGCATTCTGTAAGTATCCTTTCTGTATTCTTTAGTATAGTATAGATTCTCTAATATAATATAGTATGATAAAATAAAATTAGCCTTCTGAGAACGTGGAGTCAGATTCCTCATTGCTTCCTGCCACGGGGCACCCTGCAAATACAATAACTGATCTCATCCAGACCTGGTGGAGCAAGCTGTGGATCCAAAATGTGACAGGTCTATCCTGACTTCTGCCACTCAGTTCTGTCTCAGCTTGTGTGACTCTGTTCAGAGGGTTACAAAGCACCTGAAACACAGAGCTGAGACCTCCAGCCAACGAGAGGGGAGTCCCAGATGGTGAACAGCTGGCTGTGATGATGCCCCAGGTTTCACTTCCTTTTCTGAGAGGAAAAGAGCTAAAGGGTTGCTACCAGCTGTTGTTACTGGGAGCAGCTGACAAAGTGTTTTTTCAATGCATATTTTTAGTTTTGCCCTGAATATAGCTTGGATGCAAGAACCAGGCTGAACACCTCTCTCAGCAATTTTCTTGTGAATGTGAATCACAAGACATTGCATTTATTACAGAGCAAGAAAACACACATTGTTGGTTCCTGGTACAGAGGTGACTGTGTCAGAGCATTAGCAGGGATAAATTTCTGTGGCACCAGTGAACCAGGCTGCATCAGCACATGCACAGAACTGCTGGAGTCAGATGAATTATCCCAAGTGAAGGATAGTGGAATGCAGAGAACATATTGAGTGTTTCTGCACAAAGGCAGCTTTTGCACACTGTGGTCCATCACATTTTGGTGTAGCTCCAGTGCAAGTAGCCAAGACTGTTGTAAGTTACCAGCATAATTAGCTCATCTGTCTTATGCACCTGGAAATCAGAGTGTGGTGATAAATTATTCCCTTAAGCAGATTGAACTTACAGTCAATAATGATGAGCCAAAAAAATTATCTTGTGCCTGAAGCTTGAATTAGAAAAAGCAGGTTTTTCTGCAGGGGAGCTCCTGTAAGGCTGAACCACAGGCACTGCTACATACTTGGTATTGAATGTTTGGAAAGATAAGAAGTATAATGCTTTTTAAGGTTAATTCTGGGTACTGTGGTTCCTAGGAACACAGGATATCCTGAAGAGTCAAGGGCAATAACAAAAAGAGGCTGATAAGTGGTGTTAAAATATTTAACAAACGCTTGCATCCTGCACTATTTGGTAGCCTTTATGTTTATAATGTTATTGCAAAGTTGAATTAAGTATGAAAATTACAGTGAGTGTTATAAAAAAGCATGGATCAATACAGTGGTAAAGCACAGAATAACACAATAGAGCTGGAATGAAAATGGTCACAAAAACCTGACACTGCAAAGCTTGCCCAGGAGGTAATAAGAAAACTGAAATCACTATTACTATGCAGAGAGTTGCCTTATCACATAAAGCAGCAGGTAAAATTGACTGTCAGACTTTACATATCTTGTTTCCAATATAAGATTGGTCATTCAGACCAGGCAGCATTAAATGGCAACTTAGTTTTCCACTGAGTGAGGATATTCCCCTCAGAGCCTGAGTTTAGACCTAGGACTTTCCCACAGTGTATAATCAAAGGTGGCATGCCAGGAACTGACATATTTTTTATTTTGTTTAGAGTGTCTGGTTATTGTCATAGATCAATCAAAGGGACACAGACTTTCTCCCCATGTATTCCTTATTATTACTTCTATACAGTATTTAGCATCCTGGGAGGATTCCTACCTGAAAATGCTTAAACATTGTTAAAAATCTGACTACCACACTAAATAGGATACATTTCCACTGTAAGTGGACATGGGGAATTTCTCAATCACCAACTGTATGGTACAAAAGCCACAGATTTGGCAGTGGGGCTCTCATTTTGAAATATTTTTATGAATCCTCATCCAGTGAACGAACTTTAAAGTTCATGTTCATTCAGATTCCTAAATCCAGCTGTCAGTATTTACAGTAACTCAGTAAGAGTGATTAACAGTGGTATTTTCTTATAAAAACAGAACTTTTTTAATACATTTAGTCCAATTCTTGTCCAGGAGCCAGCTTTGCCCTTAGTGCAAAAGCAAATTAATTCTTGCCATTCTTAGGGTTTGATTGTTTGGGGTTTTTCTGGTTTTGTAGATCTGTGTGTTGGGGGGGGAGGGGAGGGGTTTGGGGATCTTTTCACTGTGTGTCTCAGTTTACAAGACTATAGAACTGATTCTTTTATCTTATGAGTGACTTTGGTCTGCTAGCCTGTTCCAGATCATGCTGTGCGACACTTATATCCTCTTTCCTCTAAATCCAGAGTAAAACCTGAAGAAGACTGAAGAGGATTGAAACGTTTTTACCAAGAGACTGGAAGGAAGACAACAGAGCTGCCTAGTTTATTTGAAACCCAGTCTGTTTGGAAAACAAACGTACTAGCACGTTACAAATATTCCTGCTGTAAAATGAAAATATTTTCTGAATTAGATGGGTCGATAAACTGAGTCACCTGGGAGTTATTCAACTGTGTATATGCCATCAGAGTATGTACCAGAAACCCCCTGACCAGTTTCTTCTGTAGCTTTAAGTCCTTTAAAAATATTCACTTGTACAGCTTCCCCCCAACAGAACTTCCTCCACATACTGCAAACCAAGGCTGAATTGTGAACCTATTTGTCATTTAATTGATTGATGGTCTTAGAATTACTTAAGTAATAATTAAAACCTAAAATGCTTACCTTTTTATTCATTCTGCTGAATACACATATCTGGAACTTGCTATTTTATTAATAACTTCAGCTTTCATTTGCTTCTGCACTATAATGGAGAATAATAGAAATCAATATTCTTCATTTGAACTCCCATTGAGTAATTACTGTTTGGAATTGACAGAGATCTGCCATATAACTCCAAAATCTGTGGTTTTCCTAATTGTTGGCCTAAAATCTCTGACAGAGAAAATGCACCCCACCAAATCACCAAATTGCCTGGCCAGCATTAGTGTTTCTCAAGCTGTGCATACAGCACATTCTGAACTGGTGCTGCCCCGTGGGAGCTGTAACAATTTTCTCATTGTGTTGGGCTCAGATATGGAATTGCTCTCCATTCCCAGGCTCTGAGGTGCAGGGCTGAGCAGCAGAGGTGGTGCAGCTGTGGCAGGGACAGCAGCCAGCCCTCCTTCCCTCTGAGCTGTGCTAACCAAATCTGCTGCCCCAGAGCACTCCCACCCCAGCTCTGAGACCGGTTGGTTCAAGTGGCTACTCCTGAGACCTTTAAAGGCCTTTTAGTTGCATGCATGGAGAAGAAGCATTAGGAAATCAATGTATCAGAACAGCTGGAAGCTAACCAGCTGTTGGAGTGAGCCTCCTTTGGTCCTGGCACTTCTCCTCCACAAGCAAAGCAAGAAGCTGCTCCTTGGTGGTGTGCAGTGAGTGCCACCACTGAGGGTTTCACAGAGACAGGGGTAGTCTAGCAAATAACCTGGTGAAGCAGCATCAGGCCCCACAACTCTGGCATTCACATTCTGTGAAAAATCCCTTCATGCAGGATTTTTCTCCTGAGAAGCTGAGGGGCCTCGGAGAAAAGGAAAACAATTCTGATCTGATTTGCTTCTCCTGTGCTGTGCTCATGTGGAATGTGTTTGGAGATTGTTTACCCACAGGTGATTGTTCCATTGCATTCTGCTGGGAGTTGTTTTCACTCTTTGGCCAATCAGGGCCAAGCTGTGTCAGGACTCTGGAAAGAGTCAGGAGTTTTCATTATTATCTTTTTAGCATTCAGTAATTATCCTTTCTGTATTCTTTAGTATAGTATAGTATTCTTTAATAAAACATAGTATCATAAAATAATGAATTAGCCTTCTGAGGACATGGAGTCAGATTCATCATTCCTGCCTTCGTTGGGGAATCCCTGCAACTACAGTACACAACTATCTTAATGTTTTCTTCCATGATATTCAGCTGTGCTGGAAAACCTCCCTCTGTACAAACTCACTGAGCTGTCGTAAAGATGCTAGTTATGTTTTTAAAAATTAAAAATGTAGGATATATGAGGCAGAGAGAATGAAGATTTCTGCGCTATGTGACTCCTATTTGGCTCAGAAACATATGGCACATTTCTCTAAAGATGGTTGCATTGGTTTCTTCTCCACATCAAGCACACAGATATTAACCTGCTAAAATAGACTGGTGTCCAGGTGGGATGTGAAGCTGTACAGTAAAAGCAAGGTGACTCCTGACAAAGGGAGGAGTGATGCATCTGACTCCACTGACATCAGAGGGCTAATTAATTACTTTATTATACTATATTACACTATACTATACTACATTAAACTGAATCTGCACAAGCACCCAACTGCCCAGAATCTCCTGGCTGCCAGCCCACAGTCCCCACACACACCTGGATTCAATGGTCAGTGAATCACAACACTCACACCAGAATCCCATCACCAATTCCCTTCAGGTGAACCATCTTCCACAATGCATTCCACTTGTGAATAACAAGAGGAGCAGCAATTGAGATAAGAATTGTTTTTTCTTTCTCTGAGGTTCAGAGAATGTGAATCCCAGCAAATCTTTGGGCAGTTGTGCCTTGCTTTTCTCTGTGAAGAGAAATGTGGCCACAAAGCTGTAGGTAAATGCAGTAAGATAACTCATTGCTGAGCTTTTTCCCTACTGAGATCAATACCCTATAAAGAAGGTAAGAAAAACCTGGTGTTGTGCCCTCCAGGTGTCCTGGAGCAGAAACCCAGTGATACACCCAGATCCCACCACCACTGGCATCAAATCAAGATCCAAATCAAGACAGCTTTTTTAGGGTCATCTCAAAGATGCTGAATTTGTGCATGGGGCAGTTCTAAACCTTGTAAAGCCTCTGCTGATTGGGGACCTCGACTGCAAGTGCAGCTGTGGGCTGATTTGGCCCATGTAAACAAAGTTGTGCATGCACTCTGCAATCAAGTGAGCACATGTGCACAGCTGTGTTTATCTGACACTTTGCAAATCAGGATTTTATTTCTAAATAGCATGCTGACAAGAACAAGGTCATGGAAATCTTCCTATTAGCATTCAGAAATAAATACATATTTTTAGAATATTACCTTAAGAACTTAGAAATTATGATTCCTAATTTCTCACAAAAGACTCTAGAGTTTTTTACTGCTTTAACCTTCACTTAAATATACTAAACTACAGGACCTCCAAAATATAGTTAGAAAAAAGCCTTATTTAGTTAATGAACTGGCTTTTGGTAAATAAAAACTTGCCTAACACTCACCTTATACTTTCAAAGCAAAATATTACCAGGACCATATATGGGATTGACTATGACATGTCCAATTTGTTTCTACTTCCCACTGACTTGACTGGAATTGAAAAGCTGCAGTTGAAAACCTTGAACCCAGGATTTCCTTAATGACAATGGAACATATGTAGGGGTGTCTTAAGGCTTCTGTTGTGAAGTCAGTTCTTAATTGACTTTTTTGAATGAATGAAAGAGGGACCATGAGTTTTCAGAAGTTGTTTTTAAAAAATGCAGCTCCTATTGCTGACAGCTGCTGGGTGACAGATATAATCACTTCTGACAGCCTGAAAAATTGGGATATTCCTGACTGCAAAGGTGCCTCTGTAACTGCTACACACAGGACACACCCGTGAATAATCAGGAAACTTTGGAAAAGCAGTGCACCATGTGCTAAATGCTACCCTTCAGTGCTTTTTCACAGAATCACAGGACATTTAGGGTTATTTGAAGGGAGCCCTGCACATCTCCTGGTCCAACCACCTGCCAAGGCAGCGTCCCCCAGAGCCCAGAAGTGTCCAGGTGCTGTTGAATGTCTCCAAGGAGGGAGACTCCATGAGCTCCCTGGGCAGCCTGTAGGAATTATTATAGGATTATATTAACTGAAGAAGTTGTTTGTAAAGCATCTAGGAAATGCCTGCCTAAATATTTATTATAAACTTGTGGTTTTGGGGAACTTGGCTGGGGAGACCACCCAGAAGAATGAGAACCAAGCAGGCTGATCTGAGCAGACCAAAACCAAGACACTGGATAATCATAACTACTTTATATAGATCTAAGAGAAAAAAAATGGACTCTTAAAATAAAAAAAAAATTATCTGTATGGCTCTTAAATTCTTTTCCCTCCCTTACACATATTAGTTATGTTGTAGTTTCATATCTGTGCTATAAAAAGTTCTATTTCTGCTCTTTTAGATGGTCACATAAAGGAGAGAGAAGGTCCTTTAGACTGAAGGGGATGAAAACCATATGGAATGGCTGGTTGCCACTTCCACTGCATAGCACAATCCCCAGAAGACTGAAAGATTACCCAAGCTCATCGAGTTGCAGAGAAATGAGTTACCAAGCAGGAAAAAAGGAGGTGATGTTATTGAGAAAACACAGCCCATGAATACTCATTTCTTAAAACAGCATTCTGTTAGCCTGGAGGTATTGGAAATTATGCATTATGTAAAGATTCCAATGGAATAAACAAATGTTTGCATCTGTCTCTCCTGGGCAACTAACTGTGAAAAAAGATGATTTTTATTCTATCAAGCAGAGAATCTTTCGTAGAGAACTATCCCAGGTAACTACATTTACCTCCTGTCTATACTTGAGAAAAGGTGAACATTTGTTTCCTATTTCAGTGCACTGTTGTGCTACAAATGAGCTTTCCAGCCTCTCCCTTTCTCCAAAATACCTTCTAACTGAATTAGAATTTAGAGAAGTGCTAAGAAAAGGTATTTACTGCTTTTAATCACAACTTTAAGTCCCCAGCTCAATCCTAGCTGGGCAGCAGCTGATTTAGGACATTCCCTGCAGATTAGGGATCACATCATTCAGGAGGCCTGGTCTGTGCTGAAATTAAGGTTCTATTCTTTCTCCCAGTCCCTGCCCCAGCCAGTAGAACCCAAAGTAATTTCAAAGGGTGAAGCACTGAGCCAAGTCTGTCTGGGGAGCATTTTATGGAAGTTACAGCTGGTCTTTGCTGAGAATGTTTTAACCACCCTATTACATTTATAGGATGTAATCCCACAAAGAAAATTTAATACTTCAAGGCCCCATACTTTAAAAGCAATACCTTTATGCAGCTTCCAGTGTTTGTGTTCAGTGTAAGAACTTTGCTAATAATTTGAGATTAGTTAGAGGACTTGAGAACAAGCTGAAAAACATCCTGAATTAAAGTTTTGTTAGATCCCCCACAGGAAATGGGTTTACAGACATTGTAGAGCACTTCTTTAGCTCATTTCTGCCTCTGTGTTTGTAATGCTACAGCTGATGTAGGTTGGAACCTGAGATTGTGTAACTTACCCTGTTTCATCAGGATGGTCTGAGATCATACAAAATGAGCATTCACTTCCATCTGTCCTAGGCTTACAGGAAGAAAAGTATATTGACATAAGGACTAGAAATGTTACTGATTGCATTTATCCTTGTGAGGGTAACTATTTTGGATTACTTTTTAAAAGCTCAGTTTCTCATTCTTTGCAGGTTGAGTTGCCTTTTTGGTCACTCCTTTGATGGGGAACTGTGAATCTTCCCACTTTTTGATAGTGAAGTGTGCAGCTCCACAGGTTGCAAACTACTGACAATTAAATTGGAATTTAAAATATCTGTCCCACATGCATATTTTCAGCTTGATTAAGTATTTCAACTTAAAATAGTAATTCTCTCAGTAACTGCATGAGAGGGCTACTCACTGTGTCAGTCTGGATTCCTGCAAGTGAAGTTGGCCCTGAAATGTCAGCACAATGCCAAATGGAGAACTGAAACTCCTGGCCTTTGAGCTATTTCTGTGAACACAGTGATATTCTTTTACACTGAATAAAAACTTTCTGCAAGACAGGAATGCATTGGGACCTCTTGCTCTAAGCCTGAGAAAGCTCTTGTGATCTTTGTACCTCTTATTTCCATGTCCTTTGCCAAACTTTCATTATTTGGACCCAACTTCTCTGCCATTTTTCCCTCCCACCCCTTTTGCAGTCATGGTGGAGGCCAGCCACACCAAAAACTGCTGCAAAGCAGCTGCAGCTCAGCCTGTTTTTTCAGCTTATTTACAGAATTAAATCATCTCTCCCACTCCCAGCAGATTCCCAGTATGTAGAGGCACCATGTTGGTTCTGTGCTGCTGTGGCTGAGCTTTAACCCCTCTGTGCCCTCACCCTGACCTGTGGGAAATAGTAAAGGTGAGGAGACTTTGAGAAAGCTGGGAGAGCAGGATTAGGAACAGAAAGAGCAGAGGAATTAGAGTCAGCTGCAGCTGCAAAGCCTGAAAGTAGAAAAGTTACAATAGCAGTGGCCTTGCTTTTGCCCCCATTTCCACTGCTGACCTTAAAAGATGTGTGAAATTTTCAGATTTCTGACATTTCATACCTGCTTTGACTGACCCCTGGATAAGAGGTTGGCAGTCTCAGGGCTATAAAGGAGGCCCTTCAGGCTGCAGGGTCTGGGAAAAAAAGGGGAGGAAGATCCCCTTTAGTTCAGAGCCCCTACCATAAGAAAAAGCTCTACTGCCTTCTTGGGGAGGGATAGCTAAGTATTTAAAACTAGATAAATATTGTTATTAAATATAATACTAAATAACATTAAATACTAGTATTTAATCCTATATTTCAAGTACCAGCTTGGCCTTGAAAACAGTACAACCCCATTTTTAAATAATTCAGTAATAATAATTGAGAAGACTAGGGGGAAAATAGCAAGAAAACTCTCTTTGTGCAGTTTGAAGTCCAGTTAAATTTTATAAGGAAAGTGATAACTCATCAGTGAAAACATTGGAGCAAAATCATTTTTAGTGTCTGTTACATAACACAAAAATCCCTGCTGGAAACTTAAAACCCCTTAACTTATAAAAATTTTCCCACCTGGAAATCGAAAATACTGTGGTTTGTATCTTCTCTGCTTCACAGCTGTGCTCTAGACCTGTCAGAACGCTAATTGCAGTTACATAATTAATGCTTGAGCTGCACGCTGCTGCTGCTTTTGGGGTGAATGCCCTAAAGTAGGAGGCAAAGAAATGTTTGGATCGGGTTGGGCAGGAGGTTCATGCCCACTGCACACACAGGCAGGAGGAACCAGGCTGATCTAGAGTGAATTTTAGCTGTAGAAACACAGGAAAATGTTTTGTGTAGGCCACTTCTATATCAGAACCCAGGACATTGCTCTGGCTGCCCTGGGTGATTCCAGACCCTGGCAGGGGCTCAGAGACCTTGGCACAGAGTCAGAAACTCCTGTGCCTTTGATTTTAGCCCATGGAAACAATTCCCAACTTTGCGTGAAGAGTTGCAAGCCACAAGGGTTTGAGTGGAATGATAGTTAATCTGTCACAGGGTGAAAAAGTAGAATTTTGGGGATGAAGAATGTGGGTTCAAGAGGCAAGATGGAAGATCTGGGCATGTCCTCTCCTTCTTCTTGTCCTCCATCTTCTGCTGGGATGGTGACACTTGTGGATTGGTTTAGAGCAGAGACAGAGTGTCTGTAGAGAGCATTTTGAGCAGACACTGCATAGAAGCAAGCTGCATAACCCTGCCCAATGCCTGACAGCAGAGACATGCTGCCCTTGGGCAAACAATATGAAGAAGTTTGCTAAGATGTACCCAAGGAAAAGGGATGTGAAGCAGGATGTTCTGAGGATGTGAAGAGAAGATATGGGGCAAGATGTGCCCAACTATGCTACGTGACCAAAGGCATGTTAGCTCTTTGTCTTATACATAGTACTTGGTAACCAGCCATACGTGTTCTCACGTGGCTGAACCCTGCATTAGGACATAAAATGTACCCTCAGATTTGCAATAAATGAGCACTGATCATTACCTCCATGAGGATTGATCTCTGTTGTGGTGCTGTTTGCAGGGGTCCCAGGACAAGAGAAGAGACGAGGATCTGACTCCATGTTTCAGAAGGCTTGATTTATTATTTTATGATGTGTATTATATCAAAACTATACTAAAAGAATAGAAGAAAGGATTTCATCAGAAGTCTTGAAAGGAAAGGAAAATGAATGGAATGATAATAAAATCTTGTGACTGAGAATCTCATCCAGCTGACTGTGACTGGCCATTAATTAGAAACAACCCCATGAGACCAATCCCAGGTGCCCCTGTTGTATTCCACAGCAGCAGATAATCATTGTTTACATTTTGTTCCTGAGGCCTCTCAGCTTCTCAGGAGAAAAAAATCATAAGGAAAGGATTTTTCATAAAATGTGTCTGTGACACTCTGACTCTGGGGGCTCCTCCCTAGCCCTCTCTCCCCCCATCCCCTCCCTCATACTCTCTAACTGTCTAACATAGGTGATAGGTATTGGAAAATTATTGTAAATAAAGTACACTTAGGTTTTAGTACAAAACCTTAACACCACCCCAAGGGCGGTGAGGGTGCCACAAACCAACCTGCTGGACAGACCTCAGCAGGTCAGAGAAAGAATGGAATGGATAAGAGAAAATAAACAACCTTGAAAAGCAGAACCAATGAATCTCAGCTGCTTCTTCAGTCACAGTGCTGGGAAAAAGAGACTTTCTAACACCTTGGGAGCCATTCCAGCACAGAAAACCAAGACCTATATTCCTTTAAGCTAGCTGCGCCACACTATGAATGCTTTAGAGATTGAATATCTGCAGCTCTGCTTTGGCTGAGAATTCAGGCATTTTCATACCTCTCCCATGAACTTTGTGCCTCCTTCCATGACCCTATATTGGCATGTGTATGAGAAATGCCAGGGTGAACTTTGAAGGTACATAGTTAATAGAAAAAAGGATTACTGTAGTCCACAAAGGCCTCTCTAACATATACTGTAAAAACACTGAAAATATCACAAGTTGCCCTTATTCAATATTTAAAAAAAATACATTCAAGGCTTAAGTGCTTTGAGTAGCCTGCTCTGTTCCCTTATAGCTAATTAACAATACTGAATTTCAGTAAATCAAGTATTTTTGGCAAACATGTAGACATACAGGTCAAATATAGAATGAAATATCAGCTACAAAAAAAAAAAAATTAAATACCATTTTCCCCTTATATTTATTTTGCAGCTGTGCCTGTATTTAGCAGTAATCCTAATCCTATGTGCATCTTGCATATGGTGAATGACATTTTGATCCAGGATATTTCTGATTTAGAGACCAATGAACCATTCCCATGTACTCCATTGTGATGCTTCCAGTACCTGAATTACAGATATTGTTTTATGGTAAATTAATTAACCTTTCAATTTAGAACTATTTGCATCTCTGTACTTCTTATGAGGAGCAGCAAGTAGAAAAATATGCCTGATGGTTTAATAAGAACTTCATTTTCATGCCTTTCCAAATATGTTTTGAGAAACAAAGTCGGGAAACTCAATGGAACAGAACCACAGATAATTCACATCTACCAAAACTTTCTGCTTCTTCAGAAACCCACAACTTCATACTGCAAAAACTCAACCCAAAGTATTATTAAAAAAACAAAACAAAAAAACCAAACCAAACCAAACCAAACAAAAAACCAACAACAACAAAAATTTTAAAAACCACAAAAAAACCCAAAACAAAATTAAAAAAAAAAAAAAAAAAAAAAAAAAAAAGGCCAAACCAAAGATATATCAAAGTCTGTATCTCTGAAGCAGAGGATTTTTAAACAATGCCCAGGAAATTAGGCTTAACTGCCAAGTGAATGCAATTTGATTTTTTGATCCATAGTCTCTTGTACTGCTTTAGAGGCTGAACTAATTATGAGAAACTAATTTGGGGACATGTAAAAACAAAGAGGACAATTCAAGGGAGTTCAAAGGAGGAGCCTGGAAGTTTGGGCAGATAAACGTGTGTTCTATAATTTCTGTAGGAAACAGAAAGGCAAATATCAGCACATCATTGGTGGAGTTCCCCTCCAAAGGGTGGAGGGTCAGAAACAATTGGAGCCATGAGCTCAGCAAGAGGAGCAGGAGTTTGAGTAACCAGAGGTTTAGGATGACCAGAGAATCTTCTAGAGAAAGTACCTCAGAGTATTTCAGAAGTACTTCAGAGTACTTCTTCTAGAGAAAGTACTTCAGGACCTGTCTTCAGCCTTTCCTCCTACTTTCAGAGAAATAGTGTCACATTTTGTATAAAATTTGAATAAAACTTTGACCTACACAATAAATATTGCACAGGTTAGTGAAAGTAAGTGAATGTTGTAGTTGAGACAGACACAATGCAGAGCAACACACTCCATTTTCAGAAGGCTTTAAACTGGTTTTATTCTAGCATGCATGCTTTTTATACATTCTTACAAAGCTCCTAAGCTCACACTTTACTCATTGGTCAGGAGAAAAAAACAAAGTGCTCCTTGGAACAGACAGTTGCAGGTTTCTCTTATTTATCCTTCTTTCTTTCTTTCTTTCTTGGTTTCTATGTCAATGACCTTGGTAGGGAATCCTTTCAGGGGTGAACATGGATCCTCTCATCAAACTCCTCTCTGGCTCACAGAAGTCACTGTAAAACCTCTTCCACAATTGAATCACTATTGACAATACCTGGATTGATGAAGATCTTTCAAAAGCTGTTTCAACTCAGTTTTTCTTTCCCTTCAGTTCAGCTCACCTGGGGCTTCCTATGCTCTAAAGATCACATTAAAATCTAGGGGAGTAGAAGAAGAACCCTGTAAAATTTTCCAAGCAAAAAGCAGAACAATGAAAAATAAATCACTCGTGGAGGCAGATGTTGAAACAATTTGCAAACAATTTCCAGAGTTCAAGGAGCACTTGGACAATGTTCTCAGGTACATGGTGAGGATCTGGGGGGTGTCCTGTGCCAGGGTAGAACTGGATTAGATGATCCTTGTGGGTCCCCTCCAACCTGGGATATTCCATGATTCTACAGGCATTTCCTTATGTCCTCCTCATGTCAGTGCACTCACACACTTGTGAAGGACTGGAGATTGATTAACAAGCAGAACTCTGGCACTTATCACTGGGTTTTTTCTGTAGGACTAATGACACATCAGTTTAGTGCAGCACATGAAGAATTCAGAATTCACAGACAAAAAAACTATGAAAAATGCCCAATTTTTCTTACCTATAAATCCCAGAATACAATAAAAAAGTGACTCCCATGTGAATTAGAATCAAAAATCCCCATGAAAATCAGGCAGATAGGAGAGGAAAGATTATACCAAACTGTCATGGGGCACTGAAGGATGTCTGGGACCAGCAGCTCATCCTTAACTCCATATTCTCCTCTAAACCAGAGCAGTGGTTTATTACAATACAGAAATGTAAATGGTGCCAGGAAACGGTGGAAGCTGCTGAAACAAGAATACTGATATGTAAAACCTATCAGGAAGAAATAAATTAAACTTTAAGTCAAATTTCTAGTCAGATATTAACTGTCTTGGTACTAGGCCTTGTTAAAAAAAAAAAAAAAGGAAAAATTTTCTTCAGGAAGCTTTGGTGAAGAACAGTGAAGAGAAGGATTTAAAAAGGAGTTGGGTACTTGAATTCTTCTTCCCAAAGCCTCAGGTGCCACAGATAAGTAATAAGAAGCTAGGATGAGTAATCAAAGTTTGGGTAGTTTTGCCAGTACCTGCTTGACTGCATGTTCTCATCATGCAGTGAAAAATAGTCTATAAAAATGTTAAGACAGTAGGTGCTTAAGGGTAATGAAGCTCTGCTGTGGGTTATGGGTTTTCTTTTTCCTGATCTACAACCTAAATATTTAATAATGAAAGTGGTTTTTTGAGTATTGCTAGGGTTCCTTAGATGCAGATTGGTTGCACTTTCCCTTGTAGGGCAAAGCACTTGTTGAACACATCACTCTTCTCATTAAGGCAGAAAAACATCCCAGAAGAACAACACTTTTCATAATAATACCCTGTAATGGACAGAGTATTTTATTTAGTGCTCTCTGCTGTGTATTGAATAATTGTTCTCCATTTTTTGCAATTTATTTATGTTAATACTGCTTAGAAATACTTGGTTTTGTTTTAATTTAATTTCTGATTCAAAGCAGAAGGGGCACTTTTGTGTTCTGTCATGAGCATCAGTGCCTTAATGTGTATCTAATGTAGGAACTCCTCAAATAACAGGGTTAGGAAAAGCCTTTGTTTGGCTGATGAAGTCTGGAGGAGACTTTTCCTGCAAAAAGCATATTGCTTTTTGCAGGAAGCTTCTCTTCCAGCAGCTTCTATTGCCTAAGTGCTTGAGAAAATGGCCTGAACTTCTTTTCTGGGTTCTGTCAGAGAACATGAAGAAGGCTTTTAATTAAAAATCCATTTTTTCTAATGCTAGTGGCCTAAAGAAACAAGGCATTCCATAAAGAGTTTTGTTTCTTACAAATGGGAGAAGGGAAAAACAATGTTGCTGATTAACACTAAACACTCTTCTGACCATAAACAGTGCTGATTTTTCTTTGGCCAGTCATTTATTCTGTGTCTGAGCAGTGAAAGTGCCAAGCACCAGCAGGGATTTGTGAGCTCTGAAGTGGCTTTTGATGAAAGAAGATATTTCCTTTAGCCTGTTTTCACAATCAGTACCCATGTCAGTGCTGTCCTACCCTGATTCTTTTCATTTTAGCATAACTTTCATTTCCTAATAAGAAAGGTAAAGACAGTAATGCAGGTTTTGCCTCAATCCCTTGTTCAGTGCCATTCTCCAGAATGTTAAAATATTCCTCACTTTGGAGAAAACATGTCAGCACCATCCTGCAGCCAGCCAGATTTTTGTGCTGGATTTATCTAGATTTTATCAAACACAGTCTCACCAGACAGTTCCCTGGCACTCAAATAAGGTGAATTTTACAGCACACAGCACCACAGCATCAGAGCAGTGGGCTACCTTTCCCCTTCCAGTGGTGGATTTTCACAGTAAGAGCACTCCCTAAGTCACAGTTTAGCTCCACAGTTAAAATGCTGATTTTGCCTGACACATTCTGTCTCCTCTGGGGGCACTGCCAGTGTAACCCCACTGGCTTTTGCTCTGAGACATGCAGTTTGCTCTTCCCCAGGTAAAGCACCCAGGCAGACCTTTAACATTTTGATAGCAAGGAGTACATAAAAAGTAAATCTGCCCAGACATCATTTTGGGCTTTCCTTCCCTCCTCAGTACTTTCTGCCCCTGCACAGTGGAAAGTGAATTTTTTATAATACTGTTGTCTTGTTTGGCCATTTCCTCATGAGTAAAACCAGTATTAGTGAGTCAAGGAATCCAAGAGCTTCATCCCATCTGCTTAGAGAGCTGGAATGACCATGGAGCAGTGTGGGATTAGGGAGGAGCATGCAGGCTCCTGTGAATTTGACCCCTCTGTTGTCATTTATGGGTGGGATAGAGGTCAAAGACCTGACTGTTTACAGACAGAGCAACGGCAAATGTCTCAACCACAGGGATTTCTGTGAGAAATTTGGCTTTGAATTTTTTTGGATCTAAGTGTTTCTCATTTTGGAAGCCACTTTAATAGTACAAAATTATGCTTTGGGGCATTAATGTAGCTGAGGTGGGCAACAAGAAAAATCAGTCCACAGATGGGAAGTGCCAACTTGTAGGAGTGATGCTGGACAATGCAAGTAACACAATTCTCCATTTCCACAGTCACTCTGCTGGGAAAAAGGAGTATCCTGATCCTGGGGGTGCTGAGACTCCTGTGGGATATCAGCCAGATTGGGTGGGATAAGGAATCTCAGGCACACAGCATACCTATAGAGGAAACTTCAGAAATGTGCTAAATTATGGTTTTAGGCTTTGAGTGGAGGACTTCTTATGTTTTGCTCCTATTTTGACATTAGAAAGAGCTAACTGAGACCTAGCAGCAGAAGGAACAGCTTTCAGTGAGCTTTATTCTTCACAAGGACCACAGCAGTGAAAAAACTCTGCAGTGCTTACTCTCCTGCCAAAATTTCCTGTGCAATAATGGCAAGTTCCTGAAAGGATGATTGTTTACATGGAGGTTCTGCATGCTAGTGATGTGATTAAGAAGAATATTTTAGATGGGTGGGATTTGCTAACAAGGCCCAACATGTCAAACTTAAAATCCATTAATAGCATTCACATCATCTTTGTATTTCTACCAAATGGCAGATAGAATCCAATGCAGCCACTTTTATGTTGGTGTTTTTTTTTTTAAATCAGAAAAACTGGAGTCCTGCCATTATTCATAAACAAGGCTGGAAAAATCAGAGTAAACTGCTAAATACCATCAAATACTTGGCTGAAATTCATTTTGGAGAATAAACACTCCAACTCAACTGCCTGACTAACTAAAATTCTGCATTGTTCTTAGCTGAAAGCATGAAGCTGATCCATCTGAACTAGGAGTCAGCCTCCTTGCCCATCATTTCTCCCACCATTTCAGCTCCTGCTCCATACACACCTGCCAGCAGATCAGCCTTTGGCATTTTGCTTTGCTCTGAGGAGGAGTGATAGCAGAACAGCTCAGCAAATTTTCCTGGTTTCTCTGTTTCTCAAACTTTCCTGTTTTTCCAGTGGAAAGTTGAAAATGTGAAAGTGACTTTATTGCACCTGTACTGAATGGGTCAAACTTAAGTACAAATGTGATAAACTGATAAAGATTAAATAGTTTAATTAATTACATCTTACCAGAATGTACTTACTGTCTCAGAGTAATCAATAATGTTCTGATATTACTAAATATTTTCACAGGTTTATAGGATCAGACTGTTTGTACACTTGCTTGCATAGAAATATAACTCTGGGTAGGATTTCTCTTTTCAGGCTTTAATCAGGCTTTTCCAAGGTTTTTTTAAATGCAATATTGGAGATTATAATTGTTGCTTATGTACCCATTGCACAGATGACTCTGTGAGCAATGCTCAACTGGGGTGTCGTGTCCACACTGCATGCAAGATAAAAGATGCAAAGCAAATAAGACCAATGTTCAGTAATAATATTGAATTATTATTGAATAATAACTATTCAATAAGTATGTTATATATTATTATAATTTATATTTATATATTATATACCTATATATTTATATATAAATATGTTTATATATTATATATTTATAAATATATAGTAATCATATATTTATATGCTATATTAGATATAACATATTCTATATTATATATAATTTAATTTAAATACTAATAATTTTATTTTTATATATTATTATAATTATTCTTACTCAATAATGATTTCAATATTATTGAAATAATTATAATAGTATAACAATAGTCAATAATAGTATAACAATAGTCAATAATAGTATGACAATAGTCAATAAAGGATCAGTTTCTCCAAATAACAATAGCAGCAGCATATCAAAGGTAAGTGTTGAAGGTTTATTCAGTGTAGTGCCATTACCAGACCTGGTTTGTGGTGGGAGGGGGAAGAGGATTTGTACCAACCCACAGGCAGTGCTGTAACATCACTTGTGCATTTAATTATTTCCTGTTAACCATCAAGCTGTTTGCATTTTTGATTCTGCAAAGTGCCTCCAGCATTCCAAAAAGAGCTTTGAAGATTTCTCCCTGGCTAGTAATCCATCAGTTTAATTAGTACACAGGATAGCTGACAAGATGAGCAAATACCTTCCCAAATAACTGATGTGCCAGTTTTGCAGCAATAAAATCCTCCCAATGATCCTCCTCCCCACTATTTACTGTAAATCAGAACATCTGAGATTTGTTTCTCAATCTAAAGGAAGAGGGAAAAGCAAACAAAACTAGTAAGTTATTTTACTACAAGGCTTAAAAATGTAATGAAACTAGACATAGTAATTTAGAACTTGATAGAAGGTTGATCTTGGTCATATATGACCAATTTATTACCTAAATATCTTTAAAAATCCTGGCCTCAGCTTTCAGTGCTCTGGTCATTTTTCATGTCTTGCATTTGCAACAATCATTTTTTATTTTCATTTCCTTAAAATGTGATTTTGCACAGGCAGAGCACTGACTGCACCTTAGTTGTGTGTCTTTCAGCATCCTTCTTGCCAAGCAACTGTGCAGTAATTAAATCACTTTGCAAACTGCACACATATTGCTTTTGCCTTCAGTAAAATTTCAACATCTTTCATGCCTAGGGGAGAGCTCAACAGCAACATCTGAAGTGTAAACAAAGCAAGATGGCTGAGTAGAATTCAACAATATGTATGATTCTCCAGGTATTTGAGATGCCTTTTAGAACAAGCTCCTGGCAGTAAACTTTGGGCATGTAGGACTCCTCATTCTCACGCTAAAATTGCTTCTCTTTTTACACTTTCTATGTTCAATTTTACATAATTTATGTCTCAGAATTGATCTTAACTGTGGAACATTCCAGATCTCTTAGTACTCCACTTAGTGATGGACTGAAGAACTGACTTAGGACATGGAAGATTTATAGTACCTTTATCAGAAGTGACAGATTTTGATAATACACATCACAGTATTTTCATAGATAATATGATAATATTATATTATATTATAATATATAATACATTTATATTATAGAATAACTGTAATTATGTAATCATTAATAATTATATATAATATTCCTTATTAATATAGAATATTTATTAAGATGTAATAATTAATGTTAATATATTATTATAATTATAATTTGATTATATTATGATATTATATTATGCCATTATATTATAATCTTAATATTTAATAATAATATAATTGTATTATTTACAATTATTATATTTTATTATTTAATATTATATGTTATTTATATAATGACTAATAATTATTAATTTATAGTATCTGTAATGATTATTAATTATTATATTATTATATAGTATTATATATTATAACATGTGTTAGACATGCAAATGTAATGATGTCATGTCTGCAATGTCACTTTTTTGAACTGAGTGTGAATGAGAGTATTGGAAAGATCAGATGAATGTTTTGATGAGGCAGACTTACTTCCTCGTCCCTTATGAAAACCTGTATATTTAAATCAGGAAAATCTAATGGCTTCTACTAGTTTAAGCACTGCAATATTTCTTGGTGCAAATTAGGTGTTGCAGCTTTGCACCTGTGTGGGCCTGGAAGAGCCATAGTTACATAAATCTGTTCCTCTGTGCCCTTTTTCACTGGTTGTCTTTCTCTCAGAGACACTGGCTGCCTTTCTGGTTTTAACCATGCTCAAGTGGGAAACTGCAAAATTTTTGCTTGTAGGAAATCACCTGTCTAAGGTAAAAGTGATAGCTTAAGGAATTCATGCAAAAGAGCAACTTTAAAAGGGAAATAAAACCTGCTGCAGTCATGTCCCAGGCTCAGTTACTGCAGAACTGCATTTTAGGGCCCTCACTACTTTGTCAGACGAAGCCTTTCTAGAGGTACCCTAATCCAGGAGCTGGCTTTTATCACAGTTTCTATCTGCTCTGGAGTATAAAAATGGAATAGCAGTGTAAAATAGCATCAAGAACATTTTCAACTACTCCCTGAAATGGTTTTGTAAGACAAACATCCCTTGGCCACTATTTATCTACAGGCATTGCTCAGTTTCTTAAGAGTTTGTGGAGATTTTTACCACAGAGGATGCTGTTTCAGGTACCTGGAACAGAAATCTCTTTCTGATTCAAATACTCTCTGATTCAGGCACTGCACCAGCCTGAAAGAGATTGCCTCATAAAGCCAATTATTGCCCTCTCATCCTTCTCTTGGCCCTCTGCTCACTGCTTCCTTGTCTCCCTTCCAATCCAATAAAAAAAAAAATGTTTGGATAATTGGGAGTTGAAGTTCACCTGCCATTTCCTTGGTTGGGGGTTGTATTTTCTGAGACCCCCAACAAAGGCAGGAATGATGAATCTGATGCCGTGTTCTTAGAAGGCTAATTTATTGTTTTATGATACTATATTATATTAAAGAATACTGTACCAGCTATGCTAAAGAATACAGACAGGATACAGACAGAAGGCTAAAAAGATAATAATGAAAAATTTGTGACTCTCTCCAGAGTCCAAGCACAGCTTGGTCCTGATTGGGCAAAGAGTGAAAACAACTCCCAGCAGAATGCAATGGAGCAATCACCTGTGGGTGAACAATCTCCAAACACATTCCACATGATCACAACACAGGAGAAGAAAATCAGATAATTATTGTTTTCATTTTTCTCTGAGGCTTCTCAGCTTCCCAGGAGAGGAATCCTGGACATGAAGATTTTTCCAAAAAATTTGACAGTAACAGTTGGGGTGATAACTCTCCAGAAGTTCCAAAAAACAATTGTGGCACAGCAGTAACAAAAGAGAACAGCACACAATGGAATTGATTGCAAGTCCATAAGCAGTAAAAAAAAAGGAATTCCCAAGGGCATGGGCCAGTTTTCTTGCCTCAGTCTGTCAGGAGCAAGTGCAGCAGCATCAGACCTGTCGATTCTGAAATTCTGGGCAAACAAGATCACTCATCAGTGTCAGTGGTGAGATTCTGAATTTGACAGCAAAGCAACAAGAAGAATGAGGATGGGTTGATAATGGAAGCACATAAGCAGCACTTGTGGTGATGGGAAAAGCACTTGGGAATGACAATGAGCTGCTGTCAGCACCTCTCCTCCGTGGGGATAGGAGGGAGTGAGACTTGGAGTTTTACAATGACAGGTTAGGAAATGTTCCAGGCTGTGAGCTGCAGAGAGTCAAATCCCCAGAACCACAAACACCATTAAATCACCTTCATGGTGCCTGCATACCCAAAAAATAGTTGGAACACTTTCTCCAGGAAGAGGAATGCATGAACCACAGGCCACCCCATAAGCAGCAATATGGACTTTCATGTGCACCAATATTTTAAATTCCAGCAGCAAACTCACCAACTTTTACAGGTCCTACCTTTAATATTGATCTTACCTGGCCAACAAATACATAAATGTAATAAACTCATTTTAACATCAGAGAATTTTATTAAAGTAAAGAGAAATCAATTTAAAGGTCTACAGTTCAGTGCAATACATTCAGCTAAACAAATTCAGCAGCGATGGTGGTGTCCCATCAAAATGAAAACCTCCTCCACAAAATATTTTTTAAATTGTGGTAGTATTTTTATTATTTGAAGAGACTATATAAAAGCCGCAGATTTAAGAGCTGCTTCAACCACAACCTAAGAGACAGCAAACTCTAGTCCTGAGCAGAGACTCAAATATTTTTTCTTTTCTTTTTTTTAGGATATGGATACAGTGAATTTCCACAAAACACAAAACTAAACCTCCCTATAGGTAAACATACCACAATAACAACAAAATTCATGTTTCAAGATCAGAGCACTGAGAATGAACAAGTTCATTACAACCCAGGAGTCCATAGGGAAAAATTGATTTACTGATGGATTACAAACAGTTGCTGTCAACATGTTTTTCAGCAGTTTGTGGAAAAACCAATTTGGAACACAAGGCCACACCCTGTGTATAAATTTTTCTGTAGGCTCAAGACTCCTGTAACTTCTTTATTTTGTAACTGCAGACTGGAAGAGGCATGGCTCAATGTTTACTTGTTAGAGATCTTTATATTTCTTGCCATGACAATATCTTTATAGCATTTAATTGTGAGTTGTATAACATTATATTCAGTGACATTTTTGGCAACGTGTCTGTCCAGTGCCCTGGATGTAAGAGCCAGGGCTCATTACTTTATCTTTAAAGAGATAATTCAGTTACAGAGAAAGTGTTTGTGCATGTAGATTAACAACCAAAAATCCCTGAAAGCTGAGGTACAACAGGAGCTGATGCTGCTGGGAAATGCTCAAGGAATAGGGACAAAACCCAACATTAATTCTTGCATTTAATTCAGAGGTCAAGTGAATTTGTATAACTTCTGAGTAGTTGTGTTTTGTGGCTTTGAATGTTGAGTTTTACATGGGACAGTGCAGATGGGATTTTTTGCATGTCAATCTCAGGTCTAAAAGAGGCTGGGATGAAGATGAGGACTGATGTATCATTACAGAGTCCACTCCTGGCAGATTACCCAGCTCATGCTATGCTGCTGCCAATAAGACTTGGTCAGAACATTTATTGCTAAAAACACAATTTGATCCATGAATTGCACATTTTTCTAACCAATTACAAAGCAGAGTTAGGTTAAAGATTGTATTATTACCCTTACCAACTGTGGATTGGCATTAAAAGTTCCAAGGCTTCTGCTTATGGGTAAGAATCTTGACTTCTTGCATCCATGATCTTTTTACCATGGTTAAATTGATGTATTGGGTTCAAAGTCACCACTGGTATTTGCTAGAATTTGAAATCCACAGGGTTCAGGATTGTTTGATGCTCTGGAGCAATGTCTGAGCTGGCCATCTCTCCCTTACTCTGACATGAGGTGATGTATGGGCACCACAACTGCCCCAAGAGACAAAACCTTGGGCTGGCTCATAGTGAGTGACCTCCAGCCTTCTTCTTCCTTCTCTTTTCAAATGAGACATGGTGCTTGAATTCCTCCAGTGTGTCTGTCAGCTGGGCTGTGGTGCTCAGAGGAAATTTTAAGGGATGAAGAAAGGAATGGTGTCTTCTGACATCATGAAGAAAAATTGTCAATTCTCTCTCTACAGAGCTATGCTGTCTTCAGCCATCATCATCTTCCTTTCACCATCACCTTTTCCTTTCCACTGAAGTTGATGATGGCAGAAGACAGCACAGCTCTGTAGAGAGAAAACTGACAATTTTTCTTAATGGCAGTTTTACCAAAGAGTGATAAAGGACTTTGGACAAGGTGAGAAAAGAAACTGATAAGAAGCCAGAAGTGAGGCATGGCTAGCAGAAACTGCCTTTCAGTCTCTACTGCATTCCTTTTGGGTGACTTGGATGTCATGGGTGATACTCTGTAGGAAATCACAAATAAGTGACTTGCATCTATCTCTTGTGGACTAATGATGTACCTGCATAGCTCCCAGGGGCTCCCTGCAGTGACAGGTAAGACCTGGACAGGTGTGTGGCATTCACATTCTTTGAAAGAATTCCTTCACCCAGGATTTTGCTCCTGGGAAGCCTCAGAGAAAAGGAAAACAATTCTGATCGCATTTGCTTCTCCTGTGTTGTGCTCATGTGGAATGTGTTTGGAGATTGTTCACCCACAGGTGATTGTTCCATTGCATTCTGCTGGGAGTTGTTTTCACTCTTTGGCCAATCAGGCCCAAGCTGTGTCAGGACTCTGGAAAGAGTCACGAATTTCATTATTAACTTTTTAGCCTTTCTATATTCTTTAGTATAGTTTAGTATAGTATTCTTTAATATAATATAGTATCACAAATTAATAAATTAGCCTTTGGAGATCATGGAGTCAGATTCATTCCTGCCTACGTCTGTGCGTCCCTGCAAATAGAACAGACAGGCTGATAGTGACATCTTAAAAGATGAACATGAAGAAGTGACTGAGACATCATACAGGCTGTTGGAAGGGAAGGAGGAATTGCCATGAACTTTTCAAGGTGCCAAAAAGTCCCATCCTTGTGGTGTGTTTGTACTAGGACCGAGTCTGAGCTCAGCTTAATGACAAAGCTGCCACTTGTGGAATCTGTAGGTAGGAAGTAAATGCCAGGGAATTGTAATTAATGTGTGGCCAATGCAATGCAAGAGGGAGGTGAGTGAACTCAAAACAACATTTGTGCCATAGTTTCTTCCCATTCCCTTTTCAGTGTAGTTATGAAACACCTGCTGTGTTTTCAGTGCCTTAAATAGAAAGGTTGTTTTGTGTGCATTATCTGTGTGTCTTGTTTCTGCCCTGGATGCTACTGAAAAATCTGTGCCCAGATTTTGTGTGATTTCATAAAAATCAGTACTATTCCAAATATGACAAAAATAAACATCTTTTACTGTAAAAAGTGTTTGCTAACAAGTGAAAGCACCATATAAAGAGAGCTTTGCTGTGACAGCTCTGTGATCCAGTGGAGCTGCACAGAACAGGAGCTCTCCTGCAGACACCTGAGGCATCTCTGCCTACCTCCCAAATCTTGCCTGGAGTGGTTGCTGCTTTGGCAATGAGATCATCTTCTGTGATTCTCAGCTTCTGGTGCCTTGCTGGTTCTTCAGTTCAACTCTCTTTCAGCAGTTAATGCTTGTGCTCTTTTCAGAGTTTTGTTTCATTTCCTGGGTTTTCTGTTTCCTACTTTCCAAACTGTAAATGTGCATTTCTTTATTTAAAGTAACTCATTAAACCCTTCTGAAAAAGATGGGAGTCGATGTATAAAGTTTAAAAATGGTGCCATGAGAATTATAAAGATTAATTATCTAATTCTACAATTCTTTCATGAATAGACTAGAAGTATTCTTGTTATTGATGCCTCTGAACAGCAGCTATTCCAGGTATGATGAAGTGTCCCTCAGAAAAAGCATCCAGCATCCAGCCCAGAGATGACAGAGTGGTGCTGTCACTGCAGGCAGCACAGCTAACTTGGCAAGAGGGCTCTTTTTCTGGCACAGTCCTCTGTTGGCACCTGGAGTTTTGTTCAACACTGCAGTTCCAGCTGGAGGTGTAATTTTCATGTTAGGCCACCCCTGTTAGGCTGGCCAGACATTGCAGCCCTGACCTGTGGCAGAGCAGTGCTGTTACTGACGTGGTTAATTAGCTGCCACTGTGTTATTGGTGATTTTCAAAAGCAGAACATTTGGTAATTCAGTGGATCTGGAAACCCTCTGGTCACTTCTAACCTTCTGTCGTGTATAAATATTTGAGGTATGGTTGACATAAAGCACCATGGCTCACCTCTGCTGGAAAATTTCTGAGAGTAAGTAAATGAACAACACATAAATTTAAATATAACCCATTTTTCCACCAGAGCTTTGTTTCAGAAAGCACATTAAGTTACTGTCAAGGGAATAACACACGGAGAACCAGTTTTATTTAGTTAGATTAATTCCATTTTAGTATTTCCATTAGCCATTTTAAACTTGGCACTGCAAAGTAATAAAATCCTCCAAATATTGACAGGTAGAAAAGTAAATGCCACCCAACCATGACAAGCCATTTTTCACCCAACCTCCTGGAGACAGAAAGGCTGCTATCATCATTTATTTATATATTAATAAGGCACATGATTTTCATCACTGGTTATTCCCTTCTAGCAATTAAGGCAAAGCTGATAAAATCTTTACTAAGTCAACATTTTTGACAACTTTAAAGAATTTGTAGCTAAGAATCTTTCTGGGGGCACACTGGGAAGAAAAGGATAAAGCTTCTCTCGTGGAGTGTGCCACTGACTCAGCCATGAAGGAAAGTGAAGAATCACAGGGGTTTATAGGCACAAGGACTGGCACTGCAGCCCCCTGAATCTGCAGATTTAAAATATTTAAATAATCAGTATTCATGGGGTTTATACCCTAAGGAAATATTCTATACAGTAAGGGAATATACATTTATATACCAAAGAAATATTTTCTGATCTGTAAATATTGGAAAAGTAGAACACACCTGATAATGTCTCTTCCTGTTTTTCCACATCTGTCTCTCTCTTGATTCAACTTCAGCTGATGACAACACAGCTCCGAAGTGTCCACATCAGCTGAGAATTTACTTTCTCACTACCCAAAGAATATAAACCCATATATTGGAGTGTCTGTAAAGTTATAACTTTACCTCTTGAACACAAAACTTGTGACTCAAATAAGGTGAGGTGTCTAAATAGAAATGAAAATTTTGGAGTAAATCTTGCTGTGTATTACACTATGCATATAGATAGATATATTGCTGTATTATATTTTACACTATGTATATAAAAACATAGAAATATATAAAAATATATAGATATATAAAAATAAATAAAAATAAAAATATTAAAATATATGTATATAAATATATGCATATATGTATAATAAGTATAGCATTATATATACATTTTATATATTTTATATATATATATACCCAAAATATTTCCAGCTAAGGAAGGCCCCCAGCAGCAGCTAAGAGATTTGGTGTGATAGGTACAAAAAGGATGCCTTCTTTAAGTCCATCTTGATTACAAGGCCATGAATTTCATAATAGAACGGAGATATGCTACTAAAACCTGTTGTTTCAGCCATAGAGAATTTTAAAACTGTTGCTGGTTTTAAAATTTCCAGCTGTATGTCTTAGTACAAAAGCAGGAGTACCAAATGCAATTTTGTTAATGTATTTAGCAATATTACGTTTCCTAATGATGATTATCATTCCTAATTTTAATGAGTTTTTATTTGGAATTTTGTGTTTGATTCTGCTATCCACTGTATTTTTAGTTTTTAATCAATTTTTAGGTTTTAATCCATTTTAAGGTTTGCTGCAAAGGACTCAATGGTTTCATGTAGAAATGGAAAGAAAAGCTTAAGAGTCCTGTCTCCCTGCTCTAGAAACAATTTTTTTCTTTAGTTCTCTACACACTGAATCCCTAAATTATCCCAACAACCGTGCTGGCTTTGTACACTGAACTAATGAAACTCTGCTTAACCTGCAAATCCTGTAGCTGGCAAAACCAGGTTATATTTTATAAGCCAACACAAAATTTTGTTAAACCACTGTTTCTTAATTTACTCTTAAGCCACAGTAGCTCAAGGCCTGCGGAACATTAAAATACAGCATGACTGAGGTTCAATAAAACCAAGTGAATGAAGTGTTAATTTGATAATTGTGGTTCATTTGAGCACTAAAGCATGCTTTGTGGCATCTTACCAGCCTGCTTCAGGGGGATTCTGAGGCTCTCATGCCTCCCACCAGCCCAGCAGCATCACAACTTCCACCAACTTGCCCAAAAGGCTTCACTGCAGCTGCAGGGCAGGTTTCTGACAGCTGCTTTCATCTTGAGAGATGGACCATGCTTTGAAAAGTATTTTCAGTAGACACAGGTCTAGTTTAATACAGCTGTGTGTAAGGACAGAATACACATGGTCAAAGTAGAAATTACCCTGGGTATTGTATCTGTGGGTGCCCCGTGGCAGGAAGGAATGATGAATCTGACTCCATGTTCTCAGATGCTAATTTATTATTTTATCATACTATATTATATTAAAGAATACTAAACTATACTAAAGCATACAGAAAAATTACTTACTGAATGCTAAAAAGATAATAATGAAAACTCCTGACTCCTTCCAGAGTCCTGACACAGCTTGGCCCTGATTGGCCAAAGAGTGAAAACAACTCCCAGCAGAATGCAATGGAACAATCACCTGTGGGTGAACAATCTCCAAACACATTGCACATGAGCACAGCACAGGAGAAGCAAATGAGATCAGAATTGTTTTCCTTTTCTCTGAGGCCTCTCAGCTTCCCAGGAGAAAAGCCTTTGGCAAAGGCTTTTTTCCAGGAAATACGAATGTGACTACTGGGTTTTTGTTTGGCATTCTTTCTTAAGGTTCTGACTTTGTTCTGATATAAAGGAAAAAGAGAACAGGAGTTCAGGAATAAGACCTTAGGTTCTCCAGTGAACCAGGGAAAGGTGGGTGATACAGGGATGATAGCATTTCTTTCTCTTTGTGCCAGTGTCCTCCTTGGGATTAGAAGATGCAGGTCCAGTATTATCAGGTGACACTTTTATTGCACAGAGAAAGAGGAGAAACGTGGATCCAACAGAACCTGCAACTATTTGGAATCAGCCATGTATAGCTCCTGCTCTAAATGAGTCTTTGGCCTCAAAACCAGGCTGCAGTCTGAAACACACAGAAATATTTCAAGACCTCTGTCTTCTTCACCCACTCCAGCTGCTGCTGCCAGCTGACCAAAGGCCTTTTTTAATTACTTTAATAAATGTGAAGCTTGGTCTATCATGTTCTAACAATGAGAGTACTCAGCCATAATTACAGCACTGTTATCATCAGCCTTGCTCCTCAGTGTTTGAAATGGCATCTTCTAATTGAATAGCAAGGCTCAACAAGGCAAAGTATGTGCTGGCAAACTCTAAAAGCTCTGATCTCATGGTGGCTGCAATCCCAAGATGAATCCTCCTCTTTGAGATTGCTTTGATGCTATTGCTGAAATACATAACCCTGAGAAAGCTGGCAAGAGGAGTTTCGTTTTTGTTGCTAAGCAATGAAAGCAACCTTCAGGTGATGAATTTAGACTCTTGAAGGAGTTTTTCAATCTCAATATTTTGTGGAGGGTACTGGTGTCTGTTGTAGGACAGGTAACTTGTCCTAAGGCTTCCCTCAGTCACAGAACTGCTCCAAAATGCAGAGAATTAACTCACTTATCAGAAGATTGTTAATCCCAGTATGTGATGTCTTCACCGCACTTTTGGCAGAATTAGAATCTGATTTTGCAGCTGCTTTTATACTAATGGATCTCTACTGTTCCTGAAATTGCATTGACTCCTAACATTTATTTTACTGCAATACCTAGAATCACCACTGTGGACAGACACTTTGCAGACAGAATAAAAGGATAGTTTGGGCTCCCAGTGGTTCACTTTGGCTCTTATGCAACAAAAGCCTTTTGGAAGATGCACAGACCCAACTCTGTGGCCATTTTAAACTACTGAAGTAGTTTTAATGCTTCATTGCTGCAAAAGGCTGAAAGGATCTTTCTTGGCTGTGAAAAAGTGAAGACGACCCAGGGTGAATAATGTATTTGAACTGGAACGAATTGGTTTTGCATACCCAACAACAGGCAGTGAAAACACAAACACTTTGTGTGGTTTCCAACATTTATAGGAGGCTGTGCACCTATACAGAAAATTATTTCCTTAGTGATGAGACCCTTGCAAGCCAAACGCCACCTACATACTATTGTATTAAAGCACGACTGGCATGAAACTGTATTTGCAGAACAAGGAATTGATTTGCTTGTCACATGTCCATCTCTTTACCTAGAGGTTTCCTGGTGCAATGAATTGCCCCCAGGGCTGAAACTGTCACCAGGAATTCTAGCTGCAATTAATTTTGGAAACAAGTGTTTAAGCTTTAAAATCCCAAGAGACAACCAAATCTATGGTTTAGTCATTAAAGCTTCTACCAGTCACTGAAGCACCCAAACCATCTGTACTGTGATATACAGCACAGTGGCCATCAGCTAAAGTCTGTAACGAATTTTGTGTCAAAACCAGTCTGAGGCACTGACCAGATTGAGGGCAATGGGAGAAGAAAAAAAGAAAGCACTGGTTTGGTTTTAAAAGGAAACAACCCAGTTCCTGAAGATGCTGGACAAAGAAAAGAGACCTAAATGAACTGGAAATTATTTCCAGCTCAAGTTAACTAAGGTGTTTCTGCTCTCACTGCTGAGTCCTCTGCACTAACCTGAAGTAGGATTTCTTTCCAGGGATGCTTTTAGGACCCTGCTGATGCCTTGTGAAGGCTGACCTAGAACAGAGGCTGGACAGAGCTAAAGAATAAAGCAGGGATTTATTAAAAGGCCTCCATGGATCCACCTTGGGCAGCACAAGAGCCCAGCCAGGGCTGCACCCAAGATGAACCAAAATGGTCCCAAAATGGACACAAGGTCACGGGGTCTGTCCCTGGGATCAGTTCTGCTCCATTTGCATCTTGCAGTTCATTGTCCCATCCCAGCTTTAGCCCAGGCAGTCCCACCCTGCTTGTTTTTCTCTCTCCAGCCCACGGTGAGAGAGATTTGGGGCTGAGATTTGGATCATTTGTCCTTGGTGCCCAGCTGGAGCAGGAATTGTTTTGTCTCCCTGCTCTGTGCACAGAGCTCACCATCCCCTAATATGAAGCTCAGAAGTACACACCAATGCAGCCCAGAACCTGAAAAATACAAAATCTGAAACCTGAGGCATCCCTGACAGAGTGGGGCAGGGATGGCAGTCACAGGACACCACGGGTGCACACCAGCTGTGCCATAAGTCTGAGGCCGTTCTGGGTAGGTGTGAGCTGAGCCCTGACCTTCTTTATTCATGTTGGAAGCTTGTTTCCCAATATTTTCTTGATGGTTGACAGATATCTGTATCAGGTGTGGTTAGGAAATAGCTCTGAGGAATGTTTTGGAATATGGGCACAGGATTTGTGTTTACAGATTGTGAGGGTTAGGGTTTTTATTATTAATTTTTTATAATTGGATTATGTGATAGGGATTTTAAATGTTTTGTTTTAGTATTGTTTAGAATTGTAGTTTTGGTTTTAGTATTTTAAAGATGGATTAATTAATTAATTACACATTTTTTAGGTTGTTGAGTGCAATTTTTTTAGGTTATGAAGGTTTTTTAGGGAATAGGACTTAATAGTGAGTTTTGATTTTGTGTTAGTTGTTTTAATTTTGATTTTTGTGTTAGTAATTGGTGTTGAGGGTGTTTTTTTTATTATTGTTGGTTATTGGTTGATTGGTTTTGTTTGTGTGGGCTTTTTTGTGGTGATTGTTAGGAGTTTAGGGTTATTGTTTGGTTTAGTTGTGAGTTTAGGTTTATTGTTTGGTTTAGTTAATTTGAGTAGTTGGGGTGTTGGTTGTAGTTTGAGTGATTAGGGTAGTTGTTTGTTAATTCTTAGGGGTTTTTTGTTTAATTTGTTGTTTTATAGTATTTAGTAGTGTGTGATAAGTATAGGTTAATTTATTGCAGTGAGAATTAAGGTAATTTTGTTATTTGTTTTTAAGTTAGGGAAAAAAGTATTCAAAAAGTTTTGTGTGCGAACACATTGTTCAACTGAGCCTTTCCAAAAGAGGAGGAAGCTGTACTTAAATTGTATGTTAAACACATGAAAAATAGAAGGAATGAGCTGCATGTTGGCCAATCTATTTCCTATTACCAACATCCACTTTCCAGCCTTCTGCAAGAAGTGGGGCAGAGGCATGAAACACTCCTGCTTTTGTTCTGTAAGGCAATTCTTCTCAAAAACAAGGTCAGCTTGCTCAGGCTGCAACCTCTTTAACATCTGAATTATGTCAGCAGATGAAATAATTTATAACAGAATTTCTCAAATGATAAATCTTTTTTCCAACGCCTATTCCAACGTGGAGTGTGTGGATTTGGTGCTGGGAACTCAAGGAGATGTTTTTCTTTAAAAGCTTGGGTTTACAATTGCTTGAAACAAACAGGAACCCATGGCACTGATTTTTAAAACAGCTAAAAATTACTTGACATTTAACTTTAAAAATAGAGCAAAACCATTAGTTCTCTAATTGCTTTCTTGACATGATACGTTTGATATAAAGCTCATTGACATTAGTATGACTTTCTGTTCAAAAATGAGTTTCCGATTGGGAGTTAGAAGTGTTTAAGCATAACTAAAATGGAACTAAATGACAAAAGAAAGTCAGGAAAGATTTAGATTCTGGTGTTTTATCACTTATAATGTGGGATGGAGGTGTTAAAAAAAGTCAGCATAGCGTGTAATAACAGGAATACAGAATCAGCCAAAACAGAATTATGAAAGTAGATCTTTTTGTTGTTTCCTTTTTATATTTTGATTGCAAAAATGTTCTTTATAAAAAGATTCTAAGTATAATGAATAAAAAGGATGCTACAGAGCTAGGATTATTGCAAACTTGCAACAAATTTTATAAGAATCTTGTGAAACTGATTTTTGAATGTGAATTTGAAGGCAGTCAGCAGAATAATTTGTTATAGCATATAATTTGTTGAGCTTTTTGTGGTCAATGGGAGTTACAGTGGCAGAAAAGTAATCCACATCTTTGGACACTTATCTCTCCTCTTCCAAAACAGACTGAGGTGTAATTGTTGTGAGAAGAATCACTAGTTTCATAATGCCTTTTAGAATTAATAGATTAAGTATTTCATTAGAAAAGTTGAGTGGTACTTGCTTGCAATTTGCCTTTTCTTCCCCCCACAAATCTATAACAATATTCAATATTCTCAATTGAGATAGAAACCCAGGAAGGAAATTTTTGCATCGATGCAATATATTGTTTCTCACTTTGCTTGACTGCAACTTAAGCTGTCAAAGAGTGTGTCAGTGACAAGTCCCACTGCACAGAGAACTCAGTTTCTGCTGTAAAGTATCATTAACCTTTTAATACCTCCTAAGAAAACCTTTTTGAAGGAGATCAAAGCAGGTACATCTTGGATTCTCTCTGTAGTTTCACTGTGAATATCTGCTGTGGAATCTCAGGAGTCACTTCAGATGCCATGGTCATTTCTCCTGCTGGTGCTGATTCACACACGTTTTTCTGTCTCTATATCTGCACTGTTTCTGGTACTTTTCCTGGCCCTTCCCATGTTGAAATGTGAAGCATTCATCCTAATTCCTACACAATTCAAGGGTAAAATGGTCAAAACCAGCAATCTTGTTCAATCACAAGGTGTTTGTTCACTGGAGCATTGATGACGTGGCCTTAAGCTGGTCTGAGGTACTAGTTTATAATTAAATATTCTGTTTTCTTTGTCAGAAGTGCTGCTTGTAATGAATTGCATATAGAGACAAACTTTTAATAACCTAAATTATTTGTAACAGCACTAGTTTACAAACAGCTTTACTCTGATATTCCATTATCTTTCCAAAGGAGCACCTGCTCTGGATTGCAAAATTTGAGATGGAGCATGTAATGGGACAACCTGGAAATGCATCCATATTACATTCTGAGCATTTGTAGAGTGTTGGTTTTTGGTTTTTAATATAAAACTCTACAGTAGAGCACACCCCTACCACACCAACAGGATTTTTCTCTGTGTTGCTTCCCTGTTCATCACGTTTAAGAGCCGTGGCTCCAGCTTTGATGCTTTAGTGTTTGGATGAAATAACTGGATGAAAGAGGGCAAATGTCATTTCCTTATCAAAGGAGAGAATGTCAGCCTTAGACAAGCCAGCAAGTGGAGATAAAATTCTCCTTCCAACACTGTCATATACTGACACATTTCTGGGAAAGCATTTCCTGGGGTTTTTTGTGCTTCTTGTGTCAGCTCCCCTCACATGAGAGAAATATCTGGCTGCCTAAACTTGTAAAACCTTCTCAGCATGCCAGGGAAGAGAGCTCAGCTCTCTCCTGGAAGGGGAGCATCACAATTTCCTCACCACACCCTGAGGCCTCTGGAAGACTGCACACAGCATTAGAAGACCCAAACTCCTCTCACTCCTCAGTCTTTAATACGGCCAGCTTTCAGGGTATGCTGTATTTTCTGTCAGAATCAGTATAAGCTGAATATTTTGTGATGAACCTAGATGAAATTAAACAGCTTTTCCTCGTTTCATCATTTTTTTTAAACATTATTCTGGTCAGAACTATATGAGTGAATTGCTTGTAGTATTTCCATTGACAAACAGATAAGGGTGTTGATTATTCAAATTATGAAAATAATCTTTACAGCCTGTAGTATGGAATCTCATGATAGTATTTCAAGACCTTGCTTTAAGGCTCTTTCCTCAAATAGCTGAAGAAAAATAATTTTAAAACAAAACACAGGCAGACAAGACTTAATTCATGCAGAAGGGTGAATTATTGTCATATCAAAAAATAAATGTAAGTACTGTGAGATGTGTAAATTTAATTTTAATTAGCATCACAAGCTGCTGATATAACCAAAATTAGAATAGATGGTCAAGTGAGTGATAGGTTTACAATGCAATGCTTGTGAGAACTGAGTTTCAAGGTGGGCAGCACAGTCACTGAAAAAAATTGAAAGGGGCTTTTTTGCAGCAGAAAGAGATGAAACATGTGTGATTTTTGGGTATCATATGTTGACTTTGGAATCATTTTGGCAAAGCCCTATAACTTTTCCAAAGGCCATCTTTCACCTAAGACCTTGTTGTACTTCTTGGAAAGCTCTTGGAAGAATCTTGAGACAAATTTAGAAGTCCAGGATTTCAAATAAGTAATTTATTTGCCTGATTTTTAAAGTATTCTGCATGTAAACTTCAACCTCTTTTCCAAAACTACAAATTCTGGAAACGTACAGAAAATAAAATGCAATGTGATTATGCCCTAGCTCTTAGCATCAAGGAATATCTCCCAAATAATTCAAGAATTGTTCCAGAACTGGGAAGTTACTGTTAATCTGATTAATTTTCTTTCTCTATAACAATAGAAAGCCTGGATGAAGAGAAAAGATTTGGAAGTGTGTAGTGTAGACACAGGAAGAGCTGTGCAAGGATTGCTGCTTTTTTGGGCCACACTTCTGCTTTTGTCAGGCACAGATGAGTGACATCAGCTGTATGGATGGCTCAGGTGTGATTCTGAATAACATGTTTCTCCTCTGTCATGGTAAAAGACTAAAAAGATCCAGATCCAATTGGAATAATTTTGAAATAGTTATTCACTAAATAGTGAAATCAGTGTCATTTCTTGTTCAAGTGCTGGCTGACCACAAATACCTTGTTCTGAGTCACTCAATAGGAAGAAGACATTTATTATAGACAGTAATTGAATTATTTATAGAGTCTGCAGGCTGTTCATGAGGAACTGGGAATGCCTACACAAAATAGATGGGACAGGCTGGTAAGCAGAACATTGAAATTAAACCACATACAGTAGATATTGTGGTTTCTGTCCTAAATGTTGCACATTATCCTGTGAATCTCAAGCTATTTTATCCAGGGGAAATAATAATAATAATTCTAAGCAAGCCTGGAAAGAGCCTCTAGAAACTAAACCGTGAGTATAATTTGAGCTCTCTGAAGAAACACAAGAAGTAAAGTGAATTTTGTGACCTGGTGCTACAAGCACTTAAATATAGTTCAGCTCTTCAATGTAATCCCTTTGAAAGTCACTCTGAAGTCACTGAGCTGGAATACAGTTTATTAAATCCCTCTTTTCAAGAGGATTAGAACATGCAAACTGGAACTTGTGCTCTAGGCTGGAAACTGTGGATTGTCCAAGTTGTGATTTCATGGCTCCTGAATGTGCTAGAGAATTTGCAATTCTAAATATGTGGTCCTTATCACAATTAAAAGTCTCTTGCTAACTATCTTGCAGGTATTTTTTAGCTTTCCTATCAATGCTTTTCAGAATAAATCAAGAAGAGGTTTTCAGGAGAAAAGACAGCAAGCAAAGTCATCTTGGACAATCCTTTGGACAAGGTAACGTGCAGAAACCAGACTAAAAAATTATATTTAACATCTTGAAAATTTGTGGAAGTAATTAGATCAAACAAAGACCATCTGTTAAGAAGCAGTGAGCTAGATCAGATGAACTAAAGGGAACTGTGAAAAATTGTGAGCTGCTTCTCCAGAAGATTTCACTGCTCTGCTCCTTGTACCTTTTTCAGTGATGCTTTTCTGGGTAGGAAGCATTCATTAGATTGTGTACAGACAGCCCTCAGTGGATGTTTCCCTACAAGATGAGGTTTGTGGGGGTTTTAAAACAAGAATTTTGTGTTTCTGGCTATCTCTAGGTTTCCAGCTATTGCTGTGTCTTGTTTTTCCAACTTTTCCCTGTCCAGTTACCAGGACCCCAAGGTTGCAGTGACACTCAGTCCCTTTTAGGGCTGTGCCTGGTAGAGCCACATGAAGAAACAAATCCTATTTGGTGTTAACAGCAGCAGAACTGGAAGCACACCCTGCCCAGCCCCAGCACAGCATGTTCCTCAGGGTGGGACTGCTCTCAAACAGACTGCAGTTACTGACAGAAAAAGCTTTGTCTTCCCTTCCACAAGAACCTTTAAACCTCCTTTTCAATAAAAACTTATCTGCTAATTGGTTTGACCCCCAATTCACCTGTTCAATAAAGGAATTAATCATTTTTGCCCAATCTGATGGTTAAAGGTATTGGTAACTCTCACCTGGGAGTGTGAATGAGGTTTGTTTTTTTCTTTTATTCCAGGCACCATGAACATTAATATATCATTTATATACCTACAATACCATTAAGAAAGACTTTTTTAAACCTCATAAATCAGTGACTTATGTAATACTTAATGACAAGTCAAGGATATTAAAGTATCACTGAATATAGTAATTAAAAAAAATTATAAAACCATCTGTGCTTGCTTAAAGACTTTCATAAAGGATTGATAATTATCCTGGCATTATAATGGGTTGATTTCTACAAGGTTTGCATCTCTTCACTTTATATTACTCTGCACATATGACTTTGAGGTATTAGTTTCAGGCTAATTTTTTTACTAGGTTTCAGAATCTCATAGGATTGCAGTTAAAAAAGAATTTATGAGGCACTATCTTAACTGGAATATTCACCTCATTGGCATCTTACAGAAACCTCTGGAGCCTGTCATCCACAAGCTGCACTCTTATCAATTCACAGGAATGATACTTGACAGAATTAACCCTCTGGTGCTGGATCTTCTCAAAAGAAGACACAATTTATGTTGGCTGTGCCAGCATGTCAATAAATTCAGTAAACCTGGAAGGGCAGACCTCAGCTGCAATCAAAGGTCAGTGTCTTGCAACACTGGATGGTGACAGTTGGAAAAACAGAGAGAGATGGTGCCCATGCACGTGTGTGAGGGTGTGTAGGTCACAAAATGGAACCTAAATGAAAAATCAATTAAGTGGCCTGGAGACAAAATCCCAGTTTTCTTTTAGATTTCCATTGTCCTGTAGAAGTTCAGCTCTGTGGAGAAAATACATACCTAGACCATGCAGGGATAAACACTGATGTTCACCTTACGTTACCCAAGTCAGGAGTGAAGACTAACACAGCTGGAAATGTATTGTTTCTTCCAGAGAGGAAACAGCCTTCAATATCAAAGTTCTGACAGGTCTGGAGTGTCTTAGGTTGGAAATTGGTGTTCTATCACCATCTGTCAGAGCTGGGGCAGTTCTCTGCTGTCCATGGGCAGCTCTTTCTTTCTCTCTCCCACAGCCAACCCTCCCTGCAGGAGATCTCTGCTGTCCATGGCCACTGAGTGTCCCTGCAGGGCTGATCCAATTCCCCCATCCCATGGGGAGATGCTGTGCCCAGGGCAGGAGCCAAGCATTCCTACCTGGATCCAAGCTGAGCCTGGCCCAGCACAGCAGCCTTTGCCCCCTGCATTGCCAGAGGAGCAGCTTTCTGCTGCCCTGCATGGCCAGAGGGAGCCCAGGCCCATCTGCAGCAGCCCTGGAGCTGCAGAGGAAAACTCCCCCCTTGTGCAGGATCCCTGCTGCAGCAGAACCACAGCTGGCACTGCAGGAGGGCTGAGCCCCCTGGGATGGGGCTGGGACACCACCCTGACACACAGGGGGCAGGGACTGCTCTCACTCTGGCAGTGGTTTTTATGGTTTTTTGTTTTTTTTTTTTTTGTCCTATTGAATTTGTATTTTCTGATTTTTCTAATAAAGCACTGTTATTCCTACTCCCATATCTTTGCCTGAGAGCCCCTTAATTTTAAAATTATAATAATTCAGTGGGAGGGGGTTTACATTTTCCATTTCAGGGGAGGCTCCTGCCTTTCCTAGCAGACATCTGTCTGTTCAAACCAAGACACTGGAGGAAATCAGTAGAGATTCAGAGGGTGGGACTTACCATTCTATTGAGCTTTTCAGATTAATGTTGATCTTGTCTGACCTTTGGTGAAGCTAAAAGTTCTCAAGACTCCACTGTTCTTTAGCACTCAGAGCTTTCCAGCCACTCTGAAATATATTTGGTCTCTTGCTAAGTTGGCCCCAACTCTTTGCCCTGCATTGTATCCATGGAGAATGGCCACTCTAACTGACTGATAAATGCACTGAGCCCTTGCATGACAATTTGTCAAATTGCTCCTGAGAAATCTCCCTCATTAGAAGCCAACCATAGTAGTAAACAATCTTGGGAACCTTTTGTGTGAGGTTTGGTGTAGAAACACAGAGCAGGGCTGGCATTCCAGACCAGGGCAGAAAAGTTTAATTCTTTACCTGTTACATTAAATCCTACATGAAAGCATTCATGAGCACAGCTGCAAGTCCAGCTCTCAGAGCTCACATAATGACAGAAATCTCATGCTATTAATGCACAGCACAGGCCTACAACCCTGTGTAAGGAAGTACAAGCCCTCACTTAACTGCAGCAAGGTTCCCAATGTCATCCACATCCTTTGGGATATCTTTCTGTACTGCCAGAGCTCATGTAAGAAAAGCAAATTTCCCATAAACATTTTTATTCAGGAGTTTGGAGACAACTCCTCATGCAGCAGATGCTTTGTAAAATTCTTCCATCCTTGTGTCTTCATTTTATGCTTTTATGTGCTTTGGGAATGAAAGAATTTTTCCAAGTTTTCCAAGCATGGAGTCAACCCCAAAGCAGGTGGAAGACTGAACAAGTGACCTTATCTATTCTTCCACTACACACATGGACACGAGCCCTTTGTGAGTTGAGATGTGGATGAGAACTGCACCTCCAGCCTCTCCCCTAGCAGTGGGTGTATCCCAGAGAAAGGAACTCCCCAAAGCCCAGGATTTGCTGTGTCAGGCCTTATCAGCTGCTGGGCAATCACAGTGAGGAAGGAATCATCTGACTTCCTCACCTGAGCAGGACAATGACCTGTTTTCATCAGCAAAACAACCACCAAGGAGCCAAAGCAGGGGGATGTGGAAGCTGCCTCAGTGCTCAGGGCACACCCTGGAGCTGTCCCTGCAGAGCTGGCAGTGACACTGGGGTCACAATCCTGCAGGGTGGCTCTTGCCGAGCTTCATTCTGTCCAATTCCCTCTGCATGGCCAGTTCCAGCTCTGGCATGTGCTGGGTAACTTGGACTTGATAATCTTAGAGGTCTTCATCAACCTAAACAATTCTGTGATTCTTTTCAACAGCAATTGAACCGTTTTAAGTGAAGTCCCTCTGAAATTGGCAGAATTAGGTAGGACAGGAAATGTTGTACCTGGGAAAAGCTCTTCAGTGCTTTAACGGTGTCAGACATTTAACGGTGTCAGACATTTCACTCCTGTCATTTCTACAATTCCTCTCTTAGCTGATAAAAATCATTCAGGAGAGAGAAGAGCTTTGGGAGCCTTGCAGGAGTGACTGCCGATGTTTTTAGGAGCCAGGTAATTTTTTTTCGGAATATCTGGGGTTGTTTCCCCTCTTAGCTGTGAATTCAAGGGCGCCCAAAGGCCGGTGCGGGTGCGGGAAGGCGGCGGTGCCCGGGGCTGTGCCGGGGCTCTCTGCTGCCATCTCCTGCCGCTCCTGGCACCGGGACCGAGCCAGCCCCGAGAGCCTCGGGAAAACACTGCCCCGGCGGCACGGAGCTACCGACAGCCTCAGGACAATAACCAACACAGGCATGCTAATGTCGCTGAGCCAGAAGGGGCTGGCTTTTTAAAATTTAAATTATTTTATTTAATTTAAATTATTTTTAATTTAATTTTAAATATTTTAAATTTAATTTTAAATATTTTAAATTTAATTTTAAATATTTTAAATTTAAATTATTTTAAATTTAAGTTATTTTAATTATTATTTAATTAATTAATATTTAATTTTTTAAATTTAAATTATTTTTAATTTTAAAAATATTTCTATAATTATTTTTAATTTAAATTATTTTTAAATTATTAAATTTAAAATATAAAATTTATTTAATTAAATAAGAAATAGATTCGATTATAATAATAAAATTAAATTAAATTCTTAAATTGTGATATTTTAAATTTAAATTAAATTACTTTACATTTAATTTCTTTTTAATTTAATTAAAATTATTTAATTTATTTTTAATTTTTAATTTTTGATTTATTTTTATATTTTAATTATTTGAAATTTAATTTATTTTTTATATTTAACATTATATTCAAATTATTTAAATTATTGATTTATTATAATTGATAATTTAAATTATTTTTTCCAGTGCACTCTTAAGTTGCCCTGCTGGGAGAGTAATTTCCAGTTGTACTTGTAGCTCTGTGTAAGAGCACAAGGAGATGATGTAGTGGCAGATAGGGGAGAAGCTGCTGTGTTTCCACAGCTTTGAGTGGCACCTTGTTCCTGAGCCCTGGGCTCAGTAACTCCCAAGAAAATGCTACATTTAACCTAAAACCATTTTTAAAACTTCCAAAATTAAATAAGACAACTAAAATAATGAATATATAATTTAAATAGAAGTGTATAATATCACATAGTAGAAAACTTAAAATTTAAAGTTTTAAAATGTAATAATATAAAACAAAATAAAAGTTTTAGGACAGAAACTAGTCCTTTTTCATAAGTTTAAGTAATATTGCAAAATTAAATTTAGAAGTCCACATTGCAAACCACAAGTACTTAGTTATTAAGTTAAAAATAAAAATAATTAAGTAACATTTCTCAATTAAACAGTTTATCCTTTAAAGGCCTTATAAAAAAATATATCTCCACTTTTAGTTTGTTCAAGTACTGTAAAAATCCCAATTTGTGACAATGCAATATAGATAAAAATTACTAAACATCTAAATCCGAGCAAAATATACCACCTCACACATTTAATCCCAACAAAAAGAGGATATAAAACTCAATATTTAGTGGTGTTGTGTGAGGAGGTGAATGGAGTTCCCTGCAGGTGGGGGCTGCCAGCCAGCCCTGGGTGCAGCACACATGGAAAGTGTGGCACTGCCAGGCAGGTAAAAAACAGGCAAAGGATTTTGCCAAGGATATTGCAGGGCTATATAAACATACAACATAAATGTTTTGTTATCATATTTACCCAGATTACCCCATAATACCCATGCTGTAACTCTGGAAATTGTGTGTATTTACACTTGCACGCTGAGCCAGCAGCCGAGGCTGGCAGCATTGCTGTGGTTACTGAAGGAGGATATTATGTTTCCTGTGTTATTGGGAAAAAAACCAAAATCTTTCCCTTCTCCCTCTGCAGTTTAGAGTTTTGAGAGACTTGAGCCCTCTCTATTGTTTACTACGACCAAATTTGTTGTATTCAGGAAAAAAAAAAAAAAACAAAGTTGTGTTCCAGCTTTAGGAGGAAAACTCTTTTACCAAAAAACCACCCAGCAAAGCAGAGGAAAGCAGCTGAAAAACTGGAAAACAGCAGGAAAGGAGCGCTGTGAGAAAGATGTTAGCAGCAAGGAGTGAGGAACGTCCAGCAGCACGAGAGCCACGGAGCAAAATGAGAGTGGGTGTGGAGCAGCAGTGGAGCAAGCAGCAGAGAGAGGAGATGGGAGAAAAGATCAGGCAGCAGAACAGAGTCTGTATATAGAAAAGGCAACAACTTTACCCTTGTCTAGTGTAGTTTTCTCTCTTGTTTCACTTTCTCTATCCTTCCTATTTCTTGTAATTGCCTTCCCTTCCTTACTGGCACATAAAATGCCTCCAGTGACTCGGTAAAGGAGTTCCAGGGCTACCAAACCCCTCTGCCAGGACACCAATCCCTGGCATCCTTTAAGTCAGACAGCCTTTCAAGGTTTCAATATTAAGTGGAATCTTGCTTCCACAAAAAAGACACAGTATTATTAGAAATACAGTAGTAGGTACCCTTTAATGGCTGCAGTATTGGACTTACAAATGGAAATGAGATTTGTGATGATTTATTGACTGAAGAAGTAGTGAAATAAAAGAAAAGCTGGCAAGAGCCTCAGGAAATACTCTGATGTAAAGTATAAGATAGGCACAGTTAGAAGGATATTTACATTTTCTTGATAGAAAAGCCTACTCCAGCATATGTTCAGCCACTTTTGACAGGAAGAATACAGAAGTCTTTCCAAAGACATTCTGCCATGACTGTGATGTCACCAAAGCTGATGGTGAGTTGCATATTCTCAAAAAAAAAAAAAAAAAAAAAGGCAGGAAACTGCATTCCATTACTGAGGCCAGCACTATGTACAGAAAGGCCAAGCAGGATTATGAATCTATGCAGGAAATCAGTAAGGAAGAGATAAAGAAAGATCTGAAGGAAAAAACCCAAACTTTTTCCCACCCTACTGGTGCCACGGTGATGTTCTCACCTCTACATCCACCATTCAGGGTCTCTGATGTTTTGAAAGGCTGTTGTGAAGGTGGTGTTTGTTTTTTATTGCTCCCCTAGGGTTCCCAGCGCCCCACAGCAGATACAGAAGTGTGCTCAGAAGAGCACTCCACACCCACAGGGAAATCCCTCTCTTCTGAGGTCAAAGGAACAGGATATTCCTCTGAGTACTTTGAAGACTTCAATACTTTCAGACTTCTTTTTCAAACTCTTAAAAACCTGGTTGGAAATGGTTTTTCCCCATATTCATATGACAATTCATCATCCCCCAGTGATGCCAGGAGAGCCCTGCCTGTTCTCTGCTGAGCACAGTGCTGGAGCTCCCACCAGCAGCAGAAAGCATGGCAAGGTGTCAGAAAGAGCAGGAGCTGAAGAGATGTGCTCCCAGGGAACAAAACAGAACCTTCACACAACCTCTGTGCTGTCTGCAGCCCCTGGCCAGACTACAACCTCCCTTTGCCTTTTTGAAGGCATTTGGTTGGAATAGCAGTCCTAGCTCTGGTCAGCTGACAAGTTTGGATTCATGCCTGTGATGTAGAACTGTGCTGGTGGAGGAAGAGATAACACAAATCTGCAAGTCAGAATAGAGAATCATTTTATCAACAATCTATTTATCATCAATCCAGCACAACAGTAAAAATGTCCTTCTGTCTCTTCCTTGCTTGCCTCACCTCACTCCTTTTCTCCTTTATTTTCTTTCTCTCTTTGGCCTTACCCAAGCAAGAAGAAAGGTGGGTGCAGACCCCAAATCCTTAGTGGGCTCTTGGAATAAGCATCTCTACCTTAAGGGATTGCTTCTTTGAAGTGCTGCAACACCAAAAGTTCCAGCAAAGCTAACCTCACACTCCAGGAAATAATTCATCCACGGCCTAGAATTCAAGGAAGAAGGAAAAAGCAGCTCAATTTCCCTTGACTGCACAGACATAATTGCAGCAGATATGAAGACAAGGCTGGCTCCCACCATACATTCTGTCATATGGATTTACTGCTAATGCACTTCTTGCCTCTCCTCAGAGCTGGGATAAGACATTTGCAAACATGGCATGGTGAGTTAACAGGAATCTTTCCAAATTCCTGTAAAGAAAACCTTTTTTCCTCTCATAAACTTTATAGCCCCACTCTAAGCTATCCTGCCTGAGAACTTGATGGCATCAATTTCTAACAAATTCAGATTCTGGGCTACAGACAGGTCAAGGCAAAAGTAAATGGTATTCTAGGGTTATTTGTACTGCAGGTGAGGCTGCCAGTGAGTTTAAACCAGAACTTGAGAAATATGCTAAGAGCCATCAGGGTTTTCTATTGCTATTTGCAACATTCCCCTGTGAAAGGTCCCCTTCAGTCTCTGAGGCTGGTATTGCAAGCCTCTGAGTGGGGCTGGGCTGAGAATTTTCCTGGTCTGTGCTGGGAGTCCCACAGAGAAGGTGGTGGATGCTTTTCAGCTTTTGGCTGCTAAAACCATTAGCCTGAATGAAGGGATTGTTTTTGTTGTGTACCTGCCAAATGTGGTAGCCAAGAGAAGTCAAAGGACACTAAGTTTAGGAATATCTTTAACCACACATCCATCACTGCTCTTTTTAATTGGATTCTTGTTTTTTTCATCACAAAACCTCCCAGAAATCACCTACCTCTTCCATAGGGTCGTGGTTTCACTTTTGTGTTGCTGCAGTATGAGGCTGAATGGTTGGCAGAAGCACTGTGCTCTTTAGAGATGGAACAGATGATTTTATATAGAAAAAATGTGTGGGGCACAGTGTGGTCACTTCATTGCTGCAAAATTTGCTGGCTGCAAAGATTCTGCCCGCAGTGGAAGGATTTTCTGTCAGCAGACTTCTCAAATAAATATTCATTGCTTTGCTGGAGGACCTTTCCTGTACATCCAGTCATTTGAAAATGAAAGAGCTATACTGCAAGTGCAGATGGTACCTTCCAGCACAGCTGCTTCCAATTTGATATTTCTTGGGCAGCACACCATCCAACACTGTTGAAGTATTTTCATTTTCCTTCTCCTGCAAGACACTGCAAAGAGCATGCAGTGGGTGACAGAGGAGGCTGGGTGGTCTGTGGCATTCACATTCTGTGAAAAATCCCTTCACCCAGGATTTTCTCCTGGGATGCTGAGAACCCTCAGAGAAAAGGAAACCAATTCTTATCTCATTTGCTTCTCCTGTGTTGTGCTCATGTGGAATATGTTTGGAGATTGTTTACCCACAGGTGATTGTTCCATTGGATTCTGCTGGGAGTTATTTTCACTCTTTGGCCAATCAGGCCAAGCTGTGTCAGGACCCTGGAAAGAGTCAGGAGTTTTCATTATTATCATTTTAGCATTCAGTGAGTGTCCTGTCTGTTTTCTTTAGTATAGTTCAGTATTCTTTAATATAATATAGTATCATAGAATAATAAATTAGCCTTCTGAGAATATGGAGTCAGATTAATCATTCCTCCCTGCCATCCCTGCAAATACCATAGTGGTCCTTTCCAGAGTGCAATACCATGGACCACTGTGGTCAGAGCCAAATGAGAATGGACAGGCTGTGGTGGAATGCACAGGTGTTCGAGGTTTTACAAGTCCCTGTCTTGAGCATCTCCTTTGCTCTGAGGCTTCAGTCAGAGGGGTCTGGGAAAGGGGCAGCTCAAGCCTTTGAGATACTGCCCAGAAGAGTTTGTGCAGAGTAGATTTGATGATGTTCTCCTCAGAGGGAATGTAGACATCGGAAGGAAGCTCTGCTGTGCTCTTCTTCCCTTTCACAACTGGGAGGAGCTGGGAGAATGGGCTCCCCAAATGCCCCGGTGCCCTCAGGGCTGGCTCGGGATGCCTGACAGACTCAGACCATGAGAGCCTGCAGAAGTTAATTTAAAGAGACCAGGTAAGCCACACATCCTGACATTTAGCAGGCATTTCACACATACTGTATCATGTATGGTTAGCTGATGGACTGATATGATTTGGTGAGCACCTCTCAAGCACAAACACAAGAGCTATTTGAGTGAAACAAGAGCATGGAAGCAATTTGAATATTTTCCAGTCTCAGATGCTGAATTTGGGACTTTTAGCTAATCATTTAAATTGCAGAGCATCCAAAGTCCTTGAAAGCCTTTAAGATAAGGAGGAGAGGAAGAATAGGTAGCCATGAAGCATTTATTTTCTTGGCTCCTCACACATTGCCTCCTGCCAATTTTCATTGCTCAGCACACAAAAAGTCATTTGTCTCTTAATGCTAAATCCCACTCTGGGATTCACACACAGGTCTTCCAGGAGTCTGCAGGGATCAAGCAGACATACAGAAATGCTATCAAAGAGGCTGAGTGCTTTGGAAGGAGAGAGAATGGGACCAAACGTTGAATGTTGCTATTCTGAGCTCAGCTATGGAAGTAAACCCAGCATTAGGACAGAAGTAGATCTGCAAATAGAGTCTGCAGTTCAGTGCTGTGTCTGCCCAAGAAAGCTTCAAAATTCAGCAGTGAGGCAATCTCATGGATGAGAATACCCTGAAGAGCTTGAAAACCCAAACCTCCTCCGTAAGAAAGCAAGTCCTGCTGCATAGTCCCTGCACTGGAGATCCAAGACTGCTGAATTAGGCCATGATAATTTTTTTCATATGTCAATCTAATTTTTCCCGTATGATATCTTATAGCAGCTCTTTGTAGTAGGGCTCACACCTTATCTCATAGAGCTGATCTCTTTGACAAATCAAAGGCATTTTCTCAAGAATAATGTAGGCAGAGTTGTAAACATCATCCAGGAATTCCTTGACACCTGTAGTCCTACAGTTTGCTGTTCCTGGGAGGATTTGGAATCATGACTTTTGGATCTGTTTGCGCTAACTGATATGGGGGTTTTTTTGCGTTTCATTGTTCATTTTGTTTTCCATAAAGGAGGTGTGTATATTTCACTCCTGCACACATGAAACTTGACCATAGACTAAAAATTACCAATCAATACACTTTTTGAAAATGGATGTTCACAAAGTGAAAGGAGGTGTAGATAGACCAAAGTAAGTCTTAGTTTCTCATATATTGAGAATTCCTTGTAAATGGTTCACATATGAATTCTTCTCTAGGGATTGCTAATAAATAGAAATTAAGAAACGAGCTAAATTTAGCAAAAATTGCAGGACACATTTCACATACCAAATCATTGGGAAGGAGAGACATCAGTCTTTGAGACTTCTGGCTCCCCTTGCTCATTCACACACTTACAAAAATATTACCAATTCTGTATTCGGCTGCTGCTCCTACATCTCCAATAAATATCCAAAGTATGAACACGGAAAACTACCAGCAAGTGTTTAAGGGTTTAGTATATGATAGAGCTAATTCATGCTATTAATGTATAAAATATTGTAAGATCCAAACTATGTCTTTTGACCACCCCAGCAGTGAGCGAGCAGCAGCGTCTTATTATTATTCATCCAGTTTCCGGAGGGAGTTAAGATAACATCGGGTTCTTTAACGTAAGAGTGGAACCTTCCTGGGTGATAATCACCGGCTTCTGGGACGCCAGGACCACTCAAGAGTGATTTCTCACCTTGAAGATTGCATCTACCACGGCGATCACCAGCACCGCCCATTACATGTGAATGCCGACTTCTCCGGAATTCTCTGACAACATCTAGACACCTGGATTGGACTTTTGTCTAACTCTGCGCATGGATGGCCCCAGTTCTGCATGTGAAGGGACACAAGGGAACATTCGGTCATCTCTGCCTCAGGCGGAATGAACTGTATAAGCACTCGCTGCGCCAAGCAGCATTTGTGAACAGGGGAGATGCTGACATTCAGGGGTCAGGTCCGTGTGTTCACCCAGCGCTGATCCCGGGTTCGACGTTGCCCTTGGCTGTGGTGGTTTATGATGATCGAAATTCGGTCTCGCGGACAAATTAATAAATCATTGCTAAATTTTCTTATAAGTTTGGCTCTCAATTTGATCATTTCTAACAAGAGGGATAATGTGCTTTTATACCAATCCATCAGAGCATCACAGGTTCCATGTGCTCCATGAAGGCTTTACTGCAGTCACTTACAGGCTTCTCCAGAAGTGGCTGAAGGTGCAGAGCAGCAAACCCAGCATGCCGAAATATTCACTGTGCTCACTTCAGGCTGTGTGTTCAGCTCGGGTTAAAACCCTTCCAACAAACACCACATCTCAAATTCTGGAAACCAGGATGAGCAGATGGCAGTGTGACCAATGGATAGACCACAAATACACGACACCATGCTGAGAAATGACCCAAAAGGAAAAATTATTTCATTTCAGAAATAATGAAAGCTTAGTTTTTCATTAACTAGCAATGAAAAAGTATCTCCTAAGTGTGTTCATTCCAGTTTGCCTTTTGCCACTTCAGTGACATTTTTGGCAAAAAGTAAGTTCTGGAAGAACACTAGAACCACACTGTAATTGAGCAGGACCTGCACCACAATTAAATAAATCTGGAAAAGGTGTCTGCCTGCCTGAGCTCCCTTGTACAAATAATAGTTAAGATAGTGAGATTTTTCTATTTTGCCCCCATGCTTTTATGTCTAAATATTCACAGTCGCCACACCAATGGACTTGCAATTGAGGAACTGTGGGAATGCATAAAAATCAGAGAGTTTTAGGAAGGTTGTAAAAAAGACAGGCTTCATACAGTGGATTTCTGAACAGTGCTAAGGCAGCAGAAAAAGATATCTAAGCTGTAGCGAAGACATGGGAAATAGAACAATAACTCTGTGTAGTTTGGCCTCCTAAGTTGCAACAAGTTTATTTAGTATATATTTATAAGGTTAAATATGAACAGAGCTCTGTGCTTTGTCTCTTATAAACGAGCCATTGTGTTTGAGAAAAGGCTACTGTTGTTTTAACCAAAGCTACGTGTGCTTCAGGTGATTGGACAGAATTACTGCCAGTATGCTTTTGCTCTATGTGATTGGCTGAGATGCATTTATGGCATGTTGTAACATTAAGTTTCTTTGGCATGCTGTCTGGTCAGTGAGCTGTTTGCATTTCTCTATTGTCATAGCCATGTAATGAGACTGATGCTGAAATAACAAAAGGCTCAAGACGCTGACCAAAGCAGCCCCGTCTGTATATGAATGTACAAGGAACAAACTGTATGACCCAGGAAGAATACTTCCATACAGGCTTAAAATCAGTCAAACAAACAGGTATTTGTCATAAAGGAAATAATGTCTCATCTATTGCTTTTAAATTTGAACAAACCAAAAGGCCAGGAGGAGTTTTTCATGCCAGTGTTCTGTGTCAGCACTTTCTGAGTGTGTTATATAAATTTAGGGTTTTAGATTACATATACACTTTAGATCTAGGTTACAAGAGGACAAGTGATCTTTTCTTTCTATTCAGTGTTTGGAAGAAGGAGGAATGAAATGTCTCTTTAATTTGAGAATACTTTATTTATGGAGTGCATTGCAGTACTGCCATTATACTTAAGCAAAAATTCATTATGTGATCATGTTTTCTTTCAGTCAAAATAGCTTCCATTTTTCTCTGTGATCAGTGGAAAATCTAAATCTTCAAAGTAGTGGTCAAATCCACCTAAATTGCAAAAATGTTAATATTTCCTGTCTCTTCCTTTTCCCACTGTGTCTCTTTTCTCCTCATTTTCTGTGAGCCTCCATCCTAAGTTATTTGCTACAGCCAGGAATGCTGCTTTTTCTTGGTCATGTTCTTTCCCTTTCTTCAGGGCTGCGTGCCCTGGGAAAATTACAGCAGCATTAATCCAAAAAATGCTTGCCAATAGTGGCTTGGAGTCATGTAACTTCAACAAATCTTGGCCTTTCTTGCCCACATACTGCTTAGTATAATTTGAGTTTAATGCTCTCTCACTTTTCTGCAATGCAAGAAAAGCAGTGGTTTAGGAAATTGTGGAGTGGCCAAACTTTATTCTGCAAGGGACTCTCAGTAGTGATCAAGACTGTGGTTAGGAAATGTTTGTTTTAGAAAATAAAAATTAAAGGAAAACAATGCAGTGGCATACACAGAGAGATGATCTAGAGAGCCTGAGCTGCTGGCTTTAGGAACACATTACATGGAGGCAGAATAAATAAATGTTAGTCAAAAGTGGTAAAGGGAATATGGACCCTTGTCTGTGCCACAAGAAAATTCTCTGTCTTAAGAACTGCTCAAGTTTCCTAAGTGGCAGTTTGGTATTGATACCCCTCACAAAGCTTAGGAACATGAAAGTAAAGAAACAACCCAGGATATCGCAAATCTGAGCTTCATATGCAACAAATGTTTCTTCAGTTAAATAGGAAGAAACATCTTTCATGACAGCATAAATATTAATGGTGCACAACAAAAATAGTAATTTTAAAGTATTTTAAATCTTTAATCACTTCCATTGTCAAATGTGAAGCTTGAGAGCCCTCCCCCTTCACAGCAGAGGGGAATGTGTGACATGTGGAGGCACAGCCTGGCTTGTCCAACTTCCTGAGGGTGCCAGTTTGAAGTATGAGCTGTGCAGAAACTGCCAGCTTTCCATAGCATCTGAAAGCTGTTCTGAGCTTGTGGAGAAAATACAGGTTAAAAAGCTGATTCATGACCAGCAGAGAGTTGATGTAACAGGTATTGAGACTTTAAATCCATAAGATATAAGAGGGTGTTTTTTTCCCATAGTCAAGGGACAAAGCAGTGGACTCTAAAACCTTTAGATTCTTGTGTCTAGTGAAGACCTTTCCTGGCATGCTAATTTTTTTTTTTTTTAATTCTTCTGAACAAGAAAGACAGAATTACCCATTTTATGGCCCTCTGAGGTTGTCCTTTGGTCCTTGACATTATGAAAACCATCAGACTCACCTGTAATGAAATAACATGGAAATTATAGCAAAGGAAGGGAAAGGATGGTGAGCTGCTTGCTTTAGCTCCTTCATGCATCAACCTAAGGATTTCAGCTGCTTCCCCTCATCCAAGCTGCAGCTCTGTAACTTAGGGGTTCTTCAAGCAAAGGAAATATCAGTGCCAAACATCCAGGTAAAGTCACAGAGCATTTGTGGCCCATGCTCTTGTTCCAGATGTGTTTATGCAGATTTGTGTCTGTTTAGAGCCATACCTCAGAATAAACCACCTGTGCTACATAAGCACCTCAAGCAGGGTTTTAACATGGTTAACCCATGGTTAAGCAGGGTGTTAACATTTTAACATTTTTGCCTCTGTTGCTGTCCTGTTGACTTTCAGGAATGAGCAATCTCAGGTTTGTGTGGTTGAGATGACTTTTCAGACATTAGAACTTTCTTTTTTCCCCAGCCCTGTGACTGAAGAAGTCGAGATTCCTTGGTTCTGCTTCTCAAGGTTGTTTATTTTTTCTTATTTATTACATTCTTTTTTTGATTTGCTGAGATCTGTCTGGCAGGTCGGGTTGTGACCCAGTGATTGCCCTTGGGGTGGTGTTAACTTTTTATACTAAGAACTACATGTATGTTATTTACAATAATTTTCCAATACCTATCACCTATGTGACAGTCTGTCTCTACTCTAAACTAATCAAAAATTGCCACCATCTTAGCAGAAGATGGAGGACAAGAAGAAGGAAGGAGAACAGGACATGCTTAGATCCTTCTGTTTCTTGAACTCTTATTCTAAAATCCCAAAATTCCACTTTTTCACTTTGTGCCAAACTAACTATCATTTTACTCAAACTTTTGTGGTTTGTAAATTCTCACACAAACTTGGTAATTTTTTATGGACTAAAATTGAAGGCACAGGTGTTTTTGACTCTGTGCCAAGGTCTCTGAGCTCTTTGCCAGGGTCTCGAATTACTTAGGGTAGCTAGAGGAACGTCCTGGGTCCCGACAGAGCAATATTTCCAAAAGCATGAAGTTCCCATGCTTTTTTTTGGAAAAATCCTCATGTGTGTATAGGAAAGAAATAGGCTGCCAACTTCTGTGAGAAGGCTGGGTGGGCTGAATTTTACTCTCCCAATATATGAAGATCTTAAATAGGGTATTAAATATTCTGATATCTACAGTTATATATGGATATTCACACACATATTCTTATCTATTCTGATATATTTAGTAGCTGGAGATGATGAATCACCCCTGGGATAGTCTGAGTGTTGTATAACTGCAGATCCAGGATGTGGGGGAGGCAGTGAGCATTGGGAGTGTGGTAAAAACATGGAGTTTTGCAGAGCAGGGGGTGAACTCAGGAACACAGTGTACAAATCTGTACAGACCCAGACTTTGGTAGTTTTGCTACCCACAGCACAAAAAAGCTGTTATTTCTCCAGGGAAATTTTCATGTGGCATAGGAGTACATGCAAACTGTGAGTGGAATAGCACTAATCATAAGTTCCTGGTGACAAATTTAAAAGCAAAACTTCTTCTAGCCCTCATCATTATTGGATGCTTTTTCAGGTCAGGCATTTACTCTGAATCCATGGCAACTTTTCCTTTAGACTGTTCCATTAGTATTTAAGTGAGCAGCTAAAGGGACAGCAAGAGACTTTATTATCAGTGCAGCTTCACCAGGACTGTACAAAGGTCAGAGGTAAGAAGAGAATATTTCCTTAAGAAGCCATATGTGGGTTTTTCTTACTCCTTTGTAAAGCCATTAAACATGGCAGAGGTTCTCAGCCTTGAGGAATAGCATGAATAAAGCCTTTTATTTTCACAGTTCAGGGTTGAATCAGCAATTATAATTTATTTTCTTGTTGTCTGCCTTTAGCCTGCCAGTGGCAAAGTAAGAGTCAGATTGACATCAAGCTGGCTGGCCAGGAGGAAAGAAGATGAAAAAACCCTGTTCCTATAGATTTATTCCTAATTGCTTTCTAATCAGTTTACATTCCATTTGTAATCAGTGAGGCCAAATCAATATTCAGCTAGGCAGGTGTGCTAGGGGGGCAATCTTCCCTGATGCCAAATATGAAAATAATGCCAGCTTGCAGTGTTGTGACCTTTCTAATCTCACTGCATGAACAATGCTGAATCTTCAATTTCACAATTGCCAGGTTAACACAGCACCCCTGGCTGTGGGGATGGTTTTCTATAAACTGACAGGACCTTACCCACCTCAGTAATTCTGATAACATTTCTGCTTCACAATGCACGCAACTTTTTTTTTTTTTTAAGTAAACATTTCCTATTTTACTAATAGGAAAACCAAGAAGTGAGAGAGAGAGGTTAAATTAGTTGCTCATGAAAAAATGTAACCAAGTTTCAGAATTCCAGTGCCTTTGCTATACTCAGAATTACAGTGTGCTCTTCTTCTTTTATTACATTTATTTATTGATTCAGAGACAGTGTGACAATTTCCCAGACAGTTTACTTTTTCATAAATGTGCTCATCTAAAGAAAAGCTCTTAGAAATCTTTGTTAATATTTTGGTTTTAATCATATTTATTATTATCTTTATTAATATGTCTCAAGCCAAAATAATAATTGTCACAGTATTGATAAATATGTGTATATATATGATATAAAATTTTTAATTCTTTAAGATTCATGATGTATTAAAATATCCTAATTCTCCAAAGTTTCCCTAGTATAAGTATGTCTAAAGTCCCAGAATTTATGAGCTCCAGGTGCAAAAATGTGAATTCTTCAATTGCATTTTTGATTTAACAAATTTCTGTGTTATATCATTGGGCTCAGAATCTGTATTATTTCAGGCATTTTTGATCAGTTGTGTAATATTTGTAGTTGCTAAACTTGCAAACCAACACAAAAGGGAAGTAAAACTTACCTGGTGCATATTTACAACTATTTACATGCATATTTATGGTGCCATAAAGTCCAGAAACAAATGCAAGATATTTGGGACAGGAGGCTGACAGCTGTAAACAACTGCATGGACCTACTCAACCATTGCATGATTTAATTTCATTTTTCTGCTTAGGCCCTTGGGGCTAGAAATGTTCCCTTTTAAAGTAAAAAATAAACAAGTGTAATGATGTAAACCAATATTGGATCCTCCACAGCAAAAAAGGGGTAAATTGAGATTAGAAAAGGACATTTATTCTGGTATTTTTAATGGGGAGGGGAGGGAGGAGAGAGGAGAGGAGAGGAGAGGAGAGGAGAGGAGAGGAGAGGAGAGGAGAGGAGAGGAGAGGAGAGGAGAGGAGAGGAGAGGAGAGGAGAGGAGAGGAGAGGAGAGGAGAGGAGAGGAGAGGAGAGGAGAGGAGAGGAGAGGAGAGGAGAGGAGAGGAGAGGAGAGGAGAGGAGAGGAGAGGAGAGGAGAGGAGAGGAGAGGAGAGGAGAGGAGAGGAGAGGAGAGGAGAGGAGAGGAGAGGAGAGGAGAGGAGAGGAGAGGAGAGGAGAGGAGAGGAGAGGAGAGGAGAGGAGCTCCCTTTATTAATAAAAAGATGCAAAGCACTTTTCCAGCAGGGCCCTGGCTGTTCAAAGCTAGGAATGCTGAGGAGCAGGAAGGAAGTAGCTGTGTGTAAATAAATGCAAGCAACAAGTGACAAGTAGGTGCACAGATTTATATAAGTGAATGTGGTGGTATTTTGGAGCCCTCTCAAATCTTGGGTGCCCTTTTGCTTTGCTGGCCACACGTTCCTGAAGAGGCTGACAGAAGACCCTGGGTGCTCACAGGGCTGCAGCCTCAGGAAATGGATTTTGAAGCTACTTCAGAGCACCACCTTGGCAGCAGGGTCCTACTTCAGTGAGGGTGAGAAAAAGAGTGGTGCCCAGGATGCTCAGCAGGGTTTGTGGAAGAGCCACGTGGCACAACCTCCAGCAAATGAAGAAAGTTCAAGGGCTCCAAAATCCAGTGAGATGAGTCCCAAAAGCAGCTTGTTAAGAGCTCAGCTTTCTCAAAAATACAACGTATTTTGAAACAATTAAGTTGACATTTCTAGTATCAGCATTACATCTTTATCTGAGGTCTGTGACAGGAGGACTTAAAGCTTTAATGAAACACAAAACATTAAAAGTAAGCAACATATAAAAACTTGCTTCAGTGACTCACACCAGTGTCCAAAACCACATGAGCATCTGAGAAAATGTTGAGAAAATTCAGATATCAACTGAATCATGAGATCAGCTTAATTATCAACAGGATGCACTCTTAAAAATTGTTGTGATACAAAGTCCAGATAACAAATTAAAACTCTGTGGTCTTAAGAGATAGAATTGAAAATAATTTAGAACAAGACCAAAGGTTCATGAGGTGTTAAGAAGTGAAACATTATTACTTATAAAGAAAAAATAATAAAAACGAAGTCAATATATTTGCTGGAACAATGATTGCCAAGGAGCTTAATTTTCTCTTTTTTTTTTGCAGGGGGGGAAGGGGTGGCTGTAGTCATACTGATCTGTTAACTTGGGATAGCTTTACTTCCCCTTCTCAGGAAAAAAAAAAGATGGTTGGTGATCTTAAGAACTGAAAGGGTACACAAGCTTTCTGCATCTTGAATTAGACACAGGAAAAATAATTTTGTCTTCAAGAACACCAGCTCAAAGAGCATTTGCCTCTAATTGTTTAGCTTAGAATACTGTAAAGATCAGGGCAATTTATAGAACACTGATCTGCGTGTTATTGCCTAAATTTCATGTGTGCTCAGTTCAGGCTCTGGTATAGATATAACTCCATTTTGACCAGATTTAATCGTCTTCAAAAGATGCCTGAGACCCCACCACTGCCTCCATCTTCAGTGAATTACATTGTTGTCAACTCAAAAGGTAGGATGAACTCAAATTTGAACACACTGGATTGTCTTATGTATTTTTACTACAATAAAAGATTTGTGTCTTTAGAGGTAGTTGTTTGCAAGGAAGCAATAAATACTAATTAACCTTTCCCTTTTGCTCTCCCATTATAGTCTCTGTAAGGAGACAAAAGTAAATTTGACTAGAGTATTGTCAAGATTGGATATTCAAGTGCCTAAAGCTAAGCCACATTTGTGTGTCTGCATCTTCCATCCACATAGTGCAGGGAGCACAGGATTGTGCTCTGTGCAGAACTAGGATGGCACAAATTCTGGGAGTTGTTTGGACTAAATATTAGGTAAAGTTCGTGGCTCATGGCCTGAATTTCATAAAATTTACCAAGCTAGTAAACTTCAGAGTACAAGGTCCAGTGATTATCAAACCTACCACAGTGCAAAAAAGTCACACAGGAGGTGGCAGTACTCTGAGATATGGCTTTAGCTCAAATGTTTTTCTGACTATGGTATTTCCTCAAACTTCCCTGTCACTGTGATTATCATTCTTCATCCAAAGTCACAAGGCACTGATGAACAGATCTCTGTGCTCAGGAACCCAGATTTTTGATCTGGGAGATCAGAAGATCTTAGAGAGAGTGGTTGCACACTCTCCTATCAACACCTTCAATAAGTTCCTGTACCCACACGACTCAAGCTGTAGATTTTTTAAAAGCATGCAATGCAGTTTACTGCTGAGAATTGTTTGCAATGAGAACCTACAGCAGGATCTTTTCTATGGTTTAATGTACAGCTATCTCCCTCAGCAGGACTGGGCAAAGGGAAATGTGCTACAGAGCATCAAAACCCTCACCCAAGTCTGGGGAGAGACAAAGTGGCAGAGAACAGGCACAAGTTGTTCTTCTCACAGAGGTTAATGTCCAGAACAAAGACCCTGTCACTTCCTCTTTCCAGATTATCTCAAGAGGGAGGACAGTGCTCATTTTTCTTTCCACCTCTTTTCTCCTGCATGCCACAAAAGTTGTCTCAATTCTTTTTCCTAGAGACAAATCACTGCACTTTTTGGCCTTTTTTTGAGGCTAAAATTCCTAGGGTTAGCCTATATAAGGGAGGTCTGATAATTTCTACTCTCAGCTTGCCCACATTATCTTTTCTACTGAGGTGCCTGCTCCACTCCAGTGCAGGAAGGCCCAATTACCTGAAGAGCTCCCAAATCATTGTAAATTATAGCTGACTCGATAGGGAAAGCTAAAATCAATGCCAGTTTACCAATCTGTAAGTTCTTACAGTTCAGCCCCTACCCATTATAATCTCAGGGAGCAGTGAGCCAGCCGTGCATGGAAACAAAAACTGCAACTCCTCCCACTCAGCTGTGTGCGTTTCCTGCACAGACCATTTCCCAAAATGACAGTGATTTGTGCAAAGAAATATTGAGGAACCTAAGCAGGGAGATAATGAAAGAGCCTTTCCCATTTTGACCTTGCCCTGAGAGCATTGAGCAGTTCAGCAGTGTAAAACAGCACCACAGAAGAGCACATCTGTGGCATTCACATTCTGTGAAAAATCCCTTCGCCCAAGATTTTTCTCCTGGGAAGCTGAGGAGCCTCAGAGAAAAGGAAAACAATTCTTTTCTCATTTGCTTCTCCTGTGCTGTGCTCATGTGGAATGTGTTTGGAGATTGTTCACCCACAGGTGATTGTTCCATTGCATTCTGCTGGGAGTTGTTTTCACTCTTTGGCCAATCAGGGCCAAGCTGTGTCAGGACTCTGGAAAGAGTCAGGAGTTTTCATGATTATCTTTTTAGCATTCTGTAAGAGTCCTTTCTGTATTCTTTAGTATAGTATAATATAGTATTCTTTAATATAATATAGCATCATAAAGTAATAAATTAGCCTCTGAGAACATGGAGTCAGATTCATCATTCCTCCCTGCCATGGGGGGTCCCTGTAAATACAACACACATGCTGCTGCAGTGGCTGCTGCTAGGGAGCACTGCTGGTAGTGTGCACACAAACCCACTCTGGCTGCTGCTCAGAGCTGCCCTTCCCCAGCTCTTTGCAGTGCCATTGCCATAAAAGCTGCTCTGAGCTCGAGCCAGAGGCACTGCAATTGTCAGGCTCCCACTGTGCCTGCATGAATGCCACTGAAGGTGGCATTTTGTGGGAAAACTGATATTCTTAGCAAAGAAAACCACACTCATTTTGCTGATTTCCACTTACTGGTGAACTTTTAACTACCTTTTCTAGAGCTGAGCATCTTTTTCAGAGGTTGTATTGGCAAAACCAGCAGGCACTGGCAGTTCAGGGCTTACAGCTGTTGTGTTAGCAACAACCAGAAAAAGCTGTGGGAACAAAAACTTTCCATCTCTGCAGATCAGAATATCCAAACACAGTCTACTGATATATATTCATTTACTGTATTGTTTCTACATTTTTGCAGTTGCAATTGTTGACTCTCTTGAAGCTATTTAAAGGAATTCTTGCCAGTCCAGTGGCAACAAATGCTAGATAGAGGCTTGACCTTGTCAGCAGGCAGGTGTTTGCTCCTTGAAGCTATGAAGAGTAAAGTCTAACCCCATTTTACTTGAGTTTCTGCAAAATCAGTACAAAATACTCTCCAGGATTGTCTCAAGTTGTAAGATGTGGTTTGTGTTCTATTGCTGTAAGATGTGTTTGTGTTCTATCCCCACCTGTCAGAGCTGGGGCAGTTCTCTGCTGTCCATGGGCAGTTTTTTCTTTCTCTCTCCCACAGCCAATCCTCCCTCCAGGAGATCTCTGCTGTCCATGGCCACTGAGTGTCCCTGCAGGGCTGATCCCATTCCCCCATCCCATGGGGAGATGCTGTGCCCAGGGCAGGAGCCAAGCATTCCTACCTGGATCCAAGCTGAGCCTGGCCCAGCACAGCAGCCTTTGCCCCCTGCATTGCCAGAGGAGCAGCTTTCTGCTGCCCTGCATGGCCAGAGGGAGCCCAGGCCCATCTGCAGCAGCCCTGGAGCTGCAGAGGAAAACTCCCCCCTTGTGCAGGATCCCTGCTGCAGCAGAACCACAGCTGGCACTGCAGGAGGGCTGAGCCCCCCTGGGATGGGGCTGGGACACCACCCTGGCACACAGGGGGCAGGGACTGCTCTCACTCTGGCAGTGGTTTTCTATTACTGCATTTTTATTTTCTTCCCTAAAAAAGAACTGTTATTCTTATTTCCATATTTTTGCCTGAGAGCCCCTTATTTCAAAATCATAATAACTCAGAGGTAAGGTGTTTACATTTTCCATTTCAAGGGAGACTCTTGCCCTCCTTAGCAGACACCTGTCTGTTCAAAGTGAGACAAGGATTTATCTCCAGGAATGGTGGGGAATTTTTTCTAGTATATTTGGCCAGATTTTCAGAAGAACAATAATGAAGTGCCCATAACTTTTCTTGGTGTCTGCTTTACTTGGGATATTCAGATCCTTTTCATAAGTGGGAGCAAGGGATGCTGTAGTGACCAGCAGGATTTCTGCATTCCTGCAAGGGATGCCCCAGATTTGTACTGTCTTGTTACTGCTTTTGTTTCAATATAACATACATTTTTCCAATTTCCATTTCTGTATCACCCACAAAGCTTAAACACCTTCCTTCCTACACATTTTTCTCTAAAGAAAATGTCCCCTCTTAACCTAGCAGCAGGAGCAGAGGAAATTCTGAATTAAAATTCTCCAATTACTCAACTTGGCCTTTGCTTTTCAACAGTAATTTTCCTGTTTAATACAGCAAGTATTTACATACAGGACACAACAGTCCTGAAATGATGCAATAATTTAGCTTGGATACAAAGCCCCAAATTCTGGTCTGTATTCCTTACAACAGAAGCTGTGTGTTACTCCCACAGTGAGATTCTCCCTCAAAAGAAAGCATTTCCACAATCCCTTCCACAGCATGTCTCTATTAGGCAGTAAATGACCACAGTAAGAATTTCAGAACAGTGCTTTGTGTGGACACTGCTCTAGAAAATCAGCTCTGTGTGTTTGTTATACTAAAAGAACCTACATTACATTTGGAGTGAACTTACTATTCCAAAATAAATAATTTTCATTATAGAACAGTGTCCACCCTGGGAACTATTATAATACATTTCACTATATTGTGAAGCATAAACTAGAAAGAATAATAGCTTTATCTTAAACAATATCCAGCCTGTGTGAACTCATCTTTTTTCAAGCTATTTCCATTGTAAAAATAGTATTAAACAGTCTGTTTCTGTTCAGAGATTCTTATCTTAGTGTTCTCAAAAGTTGTTTTTCAAAGGGTTACCAACATGACAGATATGTGGATTTGTTTAATATTCTGGCTGGAGAAAGAAATTTTTCCTTTCCATTTCCTAGACAGTAGTAGAGCTTTCCCTGGAGTTTGTTCTGTGAAACAAACGCTCGTGTCTGAGCCAGGGAAAATGATCTCTCACCTCTGGCTTCAGTAAGCAGCCTTGTCATGAGACTTCTCATCAAACCTAGAAAACTACGTCTGAGATGATCATTATTCTTATCAATAATGTCCTGTGTGCCCACAAATTCAGCCTTTTAACTAAAATCCACTAAAATCCACTTTTGACTAAGAATACTCCTCTGACAGTTTTCCAAGCAAGAATAAATTACAAAATATTTTTTCAATTAGGGATAGCAACATTAGAGCCAGGTTCATTCAGTATAGGCACATCAGCTCCACCTGAGGAGACGGCAGAGACAAGGATTTTGTATATTTTTTCAAAAAATACAAAATACTTTTGAGAAAGTTTCAGCAAGGCAGCTAATTGCTGATAAATAAAACTTTGCCAACTTGGAGGAAAAAAGAAGACAAAAAAAAAAGTCTGATTAAAAGAAAAGAGCACAGTGATATTAAAACTTCAAGTGTTTAAACTGTGTAATAAATATATCAGAGGAAGAGATTAAAACTTCTGAAATTAAGGGAAAGAAAATAATTTATTAATTATTTATTATTAACAATTATTAATGATTATAATAATTATAATACTTTATTCCATATTCTATATTTTATACAATAAATATGTTGTCATTATTATAATTAGTGATTAACTATTGTTATTACTAAGGGAATTGCTGTCTATTCATTTAGCTTCTTTCATTTTCTGTGATACACATTTTAAGGGAAATAGGTTGCTGGGCTTCCTTCAGCAGTGTGTGTGTGTTCTGTGTTGCTTTTTTAGAATATGCAAAATCTGTCAGGGCTGGCTGGTCTTCCTTAGGTCCTATTTTATTATCAGTGATAAAGAATTCTTGGAATTCCTCCTGTTTCCCCTCAGCATCATGCAGTGGTTGGAATGTGGTACAGTGAAGAAGGTAACGCTGCATCCTCCCAGGGAATGATGTGGAATTCTGCCTGTGAACAGTTGTTGACCAAAACCTCTCTGACAGAGGAGAACAAAGCAGGGGGTTTTTATTGCAGCAGACATAAATGGAAGTACCAGCTGGATGAAGTGTAGTGACAGAGAGAAGGAATCAGTTAGCTGAAATTGCCTGTGCCTAGGAATGAAATCCAGGAAAAAATCAGCACAAGTTCAAACTTCTGTTGTTTTTGAACCATAGAGAGTTTTATGCTTACCTGGCTTGTGAGACTTGGTGACAGGGTATATGGGGCTTCTGTGTTTACACTAAAGTTAAATAATACATTTCAGTGGGTTTTTTTAAAAGTTTAATTCTCTATTTCTGCTGTGTATCTACTAGTAGGCTCAAATTTGTTTGGTTTTTCCTCTTATTGTTCTTATGAGTCCTTAATCCCAACTGGCTGTAATACCAGTGTACTTCATCTGCACATATTAAGCCAATTTCTAGGACCTCATATCAAAATTGAAGAGGCAGGCAAAGTCTGTGCCACCAGCTATCACTGATGCTCAGGACAGAAATCAAGAAAAAGAATTAAGAGATTCACATACTATGGATAATGCCTTAAGTAGATCAAGCTTAAAATGCATAAGCTCTCAGAGCAGAAACTGCTGGGTCCACATTTATTTTCCCTGTGTGTCCCCATATCAGGCTTAGCTGATGATCCCCTCTGGAGCTGGTCACTCCTTCATCTGGTGCAATTTTAACTCAGCGCTAGGTATTGTTTGGGTCTTATCTCTCTGCCAAGTCACCCAGTGGCAAGGGTCAAAAAGGGACAGAAGTGCCACCCCAGACAGAAGAGGCCCGAAAAAAGGTGAAATTCAGTCTGGGGGAGCAGCCTGAGTGCTCTGCACGGGCCGCTCTGCTTTCATCTCACGATCAAGAACGTGTTTGCCTTGTGCCATTTCAGCCTTTTCTCCCAATTTTCTTGTTGCTGTGGCCTAAAAATGAGCTCCTTTTGGAGAATTTTTCCCTTACTTATAAATGTTGTGGATTTCATTTTACTCTTGCGATCTCCATGAGATTCCTTTTCCTTTTGCTCTCACGTATTGATTTGTAAGGACTGTTTTGATAAGATGCTGGTAATCACAACCCCTGTGATAAAACCAACTGTGGAAAATCCATTTTGCTCACATCATCAACAGATCTGGGAGTGCCCAGATGCATGGCTGGTGGGTGGGCAGCACTGCAGGAAAATTCCCCATCTCTTGGTTCTGGCAGCTCTTACTACACAGAGGCAGCTGGAATGTGAACTTCTTCCTCTTGCTTTGCCTCTGAAATAATTTCACAGAAATAATTTGCTTCAAATATTGCAAAAGTGAAGGGGGGAAGAGAGAAGGGGGCATTTTTTTACTCTAAGGGATTTTTAAACTTGACTTTTGTTTGGGGAGAAAGTATTCAAACATTCACTGGTCAACCCTACAGCTCCTCTGCTCCATTGCTTGTAGAAGGAACAGAATTGAAGGAGCTGATGCTGTGAACAAAAGGTAAAGGCTGTGATAATTCACAGTTTGGCTTTGCCAGTGCTTCTTTTTTTAAAAAATACATTAAACAGTGCACTTCAAATTCCTTGCAATTTTCAGTTGATTGACTTCTGTCTAAAAGCCTCCTAAGAACTGAATCGTGCACATTTCCAGTTTAACTGCACATTGCTAAGCATAACTGTTATATAGCCAATTTATTTTATAGCTTCCAGCTTAGTCATTTCGTTATATAAGTTCTTAATTTGAGGATTAAATGAGGAAGTGATTAGTCATTTTTTCCATGTAACTCCTTTCTCATGAACTTCAGCATCCTTGCTTTGTCTGTTCACTATTTATCAGCATGGAAGGATAAATGCAGGTTCTAATTATTTTTTCCCCCAGAGAATCACAAAGATATGGAAAGTCAAAATTCTGTAAGCACATATGCATTAGAATTCAGTTTCCTTCAGTTTTTTACAGAAAGGTTTTTTTACAAAAGGTATTTTTTAACAAAGATCAAGGAAATGATGGTATAAAGCATTAAAACACAGTGCATATGCTAACAAGACATCTCTATGTTTATGGAAGTCCCAATGGCAAAAAGACAAGGATCTTCCTTGTGCATTGCAGCATTTAGTGAAAAGTGTAAAGATTAAACAATTTTATTTCCAATAATGTTTCACTTAATATGTTTTATTAATTAGAACTTATTCTACATATTAATTAGAAAATTTCTACTATATAGATTATATAGAAATATAATCTATATATATAAATATATATAAATATTCTATGTATTAATTAGAAATTATTAATTTATTAATTTAGATTAAGACAACACAAAAAACCCATGACAGCCAGCTTGGGCACAAGCCAGTCTTAAGCTTCAAGTCACTGCAGAAAGTTACTAAGCTGTCATATAGAAACTATTCCAGAAAAAAAAAAAAAAAGTGTTGAGAATTTTTTTTAGAAAAGCAGATGTTGAGAATTTTTTTTTTTTAATTTTAAGGTTTAAAATTATTTTTGTAGCTTGGTTTATGTTGTTTGATTGGTTTTTTTATTTTTATGTTTTATTTTCATATTGGGTGTTACTAGAGTAAGTTTTTTAATGTTATATCATTTATTTTTGATGTGTGTTGAGATAGTAGGTTAAATTTTATTTTTATGAATGAAAAATATTTTTTGTGGTTATTGAAAAGATATTATTAAAAGTAGATTGAACTAAAGAAGTACTGTTATACTAAAAGGTTTGATTTTTGCATATAGTGTGATAATGAGGAATATTTTTAATTGAAACCTGATTTTCTGGTTGTAGAGATATAGCTTAAACATGTGGAGAGAGCCAAAATCTTTGCAGTCTGCCTTCCATGATGGGAGCATCTTGGTGTTTCTAAACACATCTCACTGGTGTCCCTGGCAGGAGCCAAGGATTTGTGTTCGGGGGGGTTTCACAGAGCCAGGCTGAAAGGGCTGCACTTGTTCCCTGCTAACAGGCATGTCCCAGTGGACAGCTGCTGCACAAGGGAGACTCAGGGGAAGTGAAACCTTGTAGGAGGCAAGCTCCCTTTACATTTATTTAATACCCCTGAAGGAATGGGGAATAATGCTAATAATATGCCACTGCCAAATAGGTCTGTCCTTTCCATCAAGCCCAGGCAGCAGCAGCCTGCAGCTGTTGTGGTACAAGCAGGGAAAAAAGGAGTTTGAATGGGGAACAGCTGGCACCCTGTGCCTCCTCTGTGGAGCCACAAACTCCTTCCTTACAAGGATTAGTACCTTAGAAACTATATATTCTTCAGTTGCAGTCCCAGCTTCCTGCTTGGACTTGTAGGCATTTGTGTGTCACTGTCACATTGTCTGGAAAAATCCTCTTTGCCCAGGATTTTGCTCCTGGGAAGCTGAGAAGCCTCAGAGAAAATGAAAACAATAATGATCAGATTGCTTCTCCTGTGTTTGCTGCTTTGGAATGTGTTTGGAGATTGTTCACCCACAGGTGGGTGTTTGATTGGTTTCATGTGAATTGTTTTAACTTAATGACCAGTCAGGGCCAAGCTGTGTTGGGACTTTGGAAGGAGTCACGAGTTTTTCATTAGTATCCTTCTAGCCTTCTGTCTGTATCCTTTCTGTATTCTTTAGTATAGTTTAGTATAGTATTTTTTTATATAATATAGTATCTTAAAATAATAAATTAGCCTTCTAAGAACATGGAGTCAGATGTGTCATTTCCTTCCAACAATGGGGGACACAGATAATACAGAATTAGTGCGTTTGAGAGATCAGTTCAGGACTTTCCAACGTCACACAGGCAAGCCCAGCATCTGCAGGCACTGCATTCAACAAATGTACTTGTTGTGGCTTTGAGAAGCTTCACTGTTGCTTATCACACGAGCACTGATCTGCACATGAAGGCTTTTGCAGTGGGTCTGTTTCAATCAATTCCCTTTGCAAGAGAGAAAATACAATTATTAACTAACTGACTCTGTCTTAGCAGTCATAAGCTGACATCCTGGAAAGTGACTGTCCTGGTTTGAGCAGACAGGTGTCTGCTAAGGAAGGCAGAAGCCTCCCCTGAAATGGAAAATGGAAACCCCCTCCCTGTGAATTATTATGATTTTGAAATTAAGGGGCTCTCAGGCAAAGATATGGGAGTAGGAATAACAGTTCTTTATTAGGAAAATCAAAAAATACAAATTCAATAGGACAAAAATAAACCCATAAAAAACCACTGCCAGAGTGAGAGCAGTCCCTGCCCCCTGTGTGTCAGGGTGGTGTCCCAGCCCCATCCCAGGGGGGCTCAGCCCTCCTGCAGTGCCAGCTGTGGTTCTGCTGCAGCAGGGATCCTGCACAAGGGGGGAGTTTTCCTCTGCAGCTCCAGGGCTGCTGCAGATGGGCCTGGGCTCCCTCTGGCCATGCAGGGCAGCAGAAAGCTGCTCCTCTGGCAATGCAGGGGGCAAAGGCTGCTGTGCTGGGCCAGGCTCAGCTTGGATCCAGGTAGGAATGCTTGGCTCCTGCCCTGGGCACAGCATCTCCCCATGGGATGGGGGAATTGGATCAGCCCTGCAGGGACACTCAGTGGCCATGGACAGCAGAGATCTCCTGGAGGGAGGATTGGCTGTGGGAGAGAGAAAGAAAAAACTGCCCATGGACAGCAGAGAACTGCCCCAGCTCTGACAGGTGGCAAACAGAACACACATTTATCTTATAGCCCAGGACAGTGACGTGTGTAGATCCATGGCAGCCATATGAGAGGAGGGAGGAGGATTAGATCATAAATACTGTGAAGGTAGTTTGAAAACACAGATTTGATCTCTGTAGCTGATGAAGTTCCTTCTTTCAGGACAACTGCCAGTGCCTTCACTGCTTTGGTTTCTGCCAGGTTTTCCAAGATTGTCTTTGGTACCTTTAAAACAGCAAAACTTTCCAGTGGTCCCCAAAAACAGTACAAAAGCCTGAAATCAGAACCAGGTTTGCTGAGACTAACAGATTTTGGCATCATCCAATACCTCTTTCCCTTAATTAAGTGGAGCCATGCTGTACTCAGGTATCAGTGATCTCCTCGCTGGCTGTGAGGAATCTATGGAGTTGTGACCAGCCTAGCAGTGGAGTATTTATAGTGGAGTTTACAAACTGCTCCAGGTTTCCAACTAGGAGTACAATTATCACAGGAAAATGACGTGTGAGTGCTGCCACTCTGTGCAAATGTGCAGGGCTGGTAAGTGCTACTGACACTGCAGCAGAAGTGGACAAAAAAACCAGTTTATAGCAGAAAAACAAGGGTTCTGCACTTTGCTGGGTCTGGATGTTGATATTACAAGTGAAGGGCTACAGCCTATGGTTTGTCACCCCTCACCATTCAGTCAGGATATTGTGTACAAACATCAGAAAAGCCAATGAGTATCACATGCCCACTCCTCCTAAAGGAGCTGGCTTATAAACCCAAACAGCTAAATTGAGGTAACAAGTGGTTTGTTTCAACCTATTTGGGATAACAGAGAGTTTATACTCCGGAAACAAAGTAACACAAACTTTTTTTTTTTTTCCTTAAGAGTGAGTAGTAGAGCTTTATTTAAGGGTAATACATTTCTTGAGGTATTTCTTAGGGTTTGCAAGTGTTAAAAGAGGACTTTTTTGCAATGTTTTGATTAACTAAGTTATACTAGTTCACAGGAAACTATTGTATCTTCTGAGTCAAGAAGGTGTTAGATTTTCCTTGCCTACTAAAGCCACTATTTATTTATCAAGCTTTGAGATGAGTATTTCATTGAGGTTGTGGTGTGTCGTTCACACTTTTCTTACTGTTGTTTTCTCATGGCAGGTTTCCTGTGATAAGCCATACTCTGAAAATACCCGAGTTTGTCCTCCCCTCAGTGGTAACTCACATTTAAATATTTTAATGGATTGGATTAGAATATTTTAGTAGATTTAACATAAATATTTAGGCATCCTATAGCCAGCAGCAAGCAATGAATACTTTTCAACTGCCTGTTCAAAATTTGTGTCTATTTATTGTTATTTCTAAGATCTCTAATCCTTGTACCTGACTCCTAGCAAGGTCCTACCATTAATAAATTATGAGTGCTGGCTTACCTAGCTAGGAAAGCCAGGAAAGGGGCTGAGTGTAGACCAAGCTTAGGTAACTCAGATAGTAACCTAAGCCTGACCTCATTCTGAATTAATTTGTAGTGAGAATTCAAAGTTAGTTCCTTCACAAGCACAGGTTAGTGTGTACAAAAATACAATTCAAATCTACCTGAAGGAACTCAGTCATGTGAAATTCACTGAAAATTAATGCAGCTTATCCTCCCAAGATCAACTGGATTGCTGCATAAGTGTCAAACATCATCTTTCACTTTGCTTGTGTAAAGAGGGTTCTGCTCAGTGTGGCACAGTTCTGGAGTGGAAGGATGCAAAGGATTAGATGGACACTAAAATGACAGAGAACTTTTTCAGTGGGCCATGGAGGGGGATCTTCTGTTTGCATTTGCCTAGGAGAATGTGGAGAGAAAATCTGAAATGCAGCTCCTCTAGTCCACAGGTTAGAGATAAAAATACAACTTTCCCACCAAAATGCATTTTCCATAAAAATTTAGATTTTAGGGATCTTGATGATTGCAGATTGTCAGTCTCACCGCTTCACAGGAAACTGAGCTTTGCTTCAGAGCTACTCAGACCTAGGATGGCGAATTCCAGAGAAGATGTAGGAAAGCCTAGGCAGGTCTGGCCTGAGAGTGGAAGATTCAGCTTGGACAAATCACTAAATTCATGGTGGAGGTAAATTCAGAGGACAAACAGGGAGTTAAGAGCATGGAACAGGAGGCAGCAGGAACAACTTGCATTTGTCAGATTTCTCATCTCTTTACATTATTGTTTTCAGTGCAGGAGCCAGGGAAAGTGTCAGTCTTCTTATTCCAACTTGGATCTTCTCTAAATTCTGCTAATCTAAATTAGCACTGATCTAAACCAGCACTGACATGGTACCTGATGTGTAACTCCTCATGCAGTGAAAAACTATTCTATCATTGTCTTACGTGGAATTTTGAGTATAAATAGAGATTAAGTATTTGCTTAAGTGATCATTTCAGGTGAGTCACACCTGTTAGATCCTTTAAAATACCAACATTTCAGAGCAGCATATAGAATTATCAGGGAAGGATTCCAAAGCACTTCATAAAAATAAAAGCATTAGTAATTGTATAAGTGTAAATCAGAAGGGTACAGGCCTTCCCTATGCTTCCAGCATGTTCCCCAACCCCCTACTTTTAGATGAAAGTGCTGCAGTAAAGAAAACAGCACATTTTCAGCCATAACTCTCTATTTTCCTTTGTGGTCTGTTTATATTAGATGGATTGAGTTTTAGTATGTTATGTCACAAACTAACAGGCACTATATTTACCACTAATATAAATCTGTAATGAAATATCTCCATCTTTATAACTAACAAAAAGGTAAAAATATTGTATATGTTAAGAGTTTAAAACAATTCATTAACAATTGCTCATGTAACTGGAAATTAATGGCTGATTTCACCACAGTTCTGGCATTTCTAAATACTTACGTGTTTAGAACTGTAGGCAAACACATTGCAATCAAAAAATCTGCTCTGTGTTTTTCACGTTGCAATGTATAATGCAACCATGTATGTAAACATAATATATTTCCCAAATCACAATATAAATTTCAAACCTGTAAATTAGGTTTGTGCTCTGCTTCTCAGTGTAGCTGAACTCTGTGCATAAGAATGACAGCATTGTTTTTGGAGCAACTAACCTACACGAGAAGAGGAGAATCAGAAGCAGACTTTTAAGAGGAAAATATCAAATAGAATGAATGGTTTGAACGCAAGATATGATGCTTTTGGGTCCTATAAACATTTTATTGTTACTTGTTTGGGAAGAACTGCATAACTCACGGGGGCTCCATAACTTGTGAGTAATGCAGCCATCTCAAAATGTAGCAGATTTATCTGTCAGGGTGTTCAAATGAAAATGCAGGATCTCATTTCCTCCTTGGCCATTATAAAATTGACCCAGTGTTTAACAATGACCCCTCGGCACGAATTCCTTTACATTTACATAAAGCACTTGGATTAAAATGTAACCTGATTTGGACTAAAATGTAACCTAAAACTTGCGTTCAAAAATGTAACCTGATGGAATATTTCAATGCCAGAGCACTAAAATCTAACTGTAACTTCTAGTTTTAAAAAGCACCAGAAATTTAAGGAAACTTTCTCCTACAGCAGTAATGACAGGAGAACAGTCCATTTCAGTCAGACTTTTTTTTTTTTCTTCTAGAAATTAATAATTGCCGTATAATTTATTCTGCACAGACAATAACTCGGGTCTCGATAAGGTGGCAGCATGACCGCCACTACATTTTAACCTCACTCTTTGACATGGGGCCATGCTTCATCCTCCCTTTACCCTCAGAGAGGCACCAAATGGGGCTTTCCAGGGGTTCCCTGGGCACTTGGTGGCAGTGCCTTTGCGGGGGCGGGGGGGTCCTGCCTGCCCCTGGCCGCCCCGGTAAAGGAGGGATGCTCGGCTCCGGGCACACCGTGCGGGCTCTGCGGGTCCGCCCCGCTCCGATCCCGCAGCATCTTCAGCATCTTCCCCTGCCAAGCGCTGCCCTGCAGAGGCGATCCCTCTAAGCCGGCTCCGTGCCGGGCACTTCTGGCGTTCCCAAGGCTTTGCTGTGTTTTGGGGGACTGAAGATGAGAAACCAACCCCGCAGCAGCCCCGCTGCCGGATGGAGTCCGCCTGACTGAGCAGCACAAAGCATTTCGCTGGCAAAGTTTGGTATAAATAATACCCCCGCCGATTTTCGCCTCAGCTTCACCTAGTAGTATTATTCTTATTGTTCACACATTCTGTGGCTGATGGTGTGCCTAGGCTTCTTCCAGCTTACAGCCATCATCACCCCGTGTATGGCCGGAACATTTTTGTCTTCCATCCAGTCGCGACATCGCAACCAGCGGCTTGCGGCGGCCCATGTGGCGGGAGCAGACCCGCGGCAAGCCCCACTCCTACTGCTACGCAAATTGCCTCAAAGCGGGAGCACAAACCTAGCCCCGAGGAGCGCCAGCTCCGCTTCTCGGGATTCATTTTAAGGCGGCACATAAAGAGCCCAGCGCTTCGGGGAGGCGCAGCCCACCTAGGTCCGCAGTGCTGGGGATTTCGGGCGCGGGGAGGGGTGCCCGGGGTGGAGCGGGGGAACGGGGCCGGGAGCGGTGCCCGGAGGGGGCCGGGGAGCGGAGCGGGCTGGGGCTGGGGCTGGGGCTGGGCTCGGGCTCGGGCGGGGCCGCCGCCGGTCGGAGCGTGGCCGCGGGCGCGGGGCGGCGCGGGCGGCGCTGTGCATGCCGGGCGGGGCGGCGCGGCGCGGCCAGGAAGCGCTCGCTGCCGGCCCAGCCGAGCCGAACTGAGAGGAGCCGAGCCGAGCCCCGGCGCAGCCGGCGGCGGGGGCGGGCACAGCCGCGCCGGTGCCGCGGGGGCTGGGGCACGGCAGAGGCAGCGCCGGAATGGGGGTGGCTTCCTGAAGCGCGGGGAAGGGAGGGCAGGCGGGAGGAGGCTGGTTCTTGCCTTTCGGTGCCTCTCCGCCCCCCTCCTGCCCCTCTCTCTGTCTCTCTTTCTCTCTCTCTCTCTCCCGCAAGTTTGCCGCTGTGCCGCGGCGCCTCCGGAGCGGCTGGCTGCGGGCTGCCCCTGCCCCGCTCCCGGCGCTGCCCACGGCGGGGACGGCGGGCACGGCGGCGAGCCGAGGCGACCCAGGCAGCGGCCCCGCCGCCCCTGGGGAAGGCTCTGCTCCGGGGAGCAGCGGGGGGAGGCGGCTGGCACAGACGCTGAAGCTCCGCCGCCCACCCCCCGGCAGCGCCGCAGTCTGCCCAGCGCCGGCAGCCCCGGGAGATGGTGACACATGAAGCGTGCGGGAAGGACCATGGTTGAGAGGACCAGCAAGTTCTTGCTGATCGTGGCCGTCTCGGTGTGCTTCATGCTTATCCTGTACCAGTACGTGGGGCCGGGGCTGAGCCTGGGTTCCCCCAGCGGCCGCTCCTACTCGGAGGAGCTGGACCTCTTTCCCACGCCGGACCCGCACTACGTGAAGAAGTATTACTTCCCCGTGCGGGAGCTGGAACGGGAGCTCGCGTTCGACATGAAGGGCGAGGACGTGATCGTCTTTCTGCACATCCAGAAGACCGGCGGCACAACCTTCGGCCGCCACCTGGTGCAGAACGTGCGGCTGGAGGTGCCGTGCGACTGTCGGCCCGGGCAGAAGAAGTGCACCTGCTACCGGCCCAACCGCAGGGAGACCTGGCTCTTCTCTCGCTTCTCCACGGGCTGGAGCTGCGGGCTGCATGCCGACTGGACCGAGCTCACCAACTGCGTGCCCGGGGTGCTGGACCGCCGGGAGAGCGCCGCAGCCAAGACGCCCAGGTAGGCACCGGCCCTGGGCCGAGCCCTGCCCGCCGCGCTGCTCCGCTCCGGCCGCCTCAGCCGCCCGGCCCTGCCCCTGCCGAGCCCCCTGCGTGCGCTGCCGGCGTGCTGTGCCCCAACCTGCCCCGAGCCTTTCCTCGGCTGCTTCACCTGTCCTCCCCTCCCGTCCTCCAGGCTGTGCCCTGCGCCTTCCTCCTGCAAATTTCCTGCTCTTTGCCTCCCACGCACCTCGCACGCTGCGCCCTCAAGCCCGTGGTCTGCTCCAGCAGCCTCTGTGCACCCTTTACCGACAGCATCTTTGTGCTGGTTACTCTCTTTTAAAGGTTTAGCCTTTACCTCAGACATCGCTTGCCACCTTTTATGAACCCTTTATACCCCACCCTCAGTCTCAAGCTTGTCTTCCTAACCAGCTTTGCCCCGACCCTTTTCCTCCTGCTGAAATTGTTCTCCGGTACAGCCGAGGAGAGGCACACGAGCCCAGCAGTGCTCATGCTTCCCTCCTCGGTTTACTCCCCACAGTCTGCACACAGTTTTTTGCACATTGCAGAAAACACTCCTTAAACTCCCTTTTTATGTTCCTTGCTGTCGATCTCCGTGGCAGACCTGAGCTGGGGAAAGCAGCTACCCTGTGCTTGTTCCTTGAGTGTCCTTGCTGTGTGCCCTAGGAGAGAGGGACAGCCATCCTGAAGCACCCTCGGTGCATCCGTGTGGAAGACCCGGTCTATTTCTGCCCTGTTAGCCCATCATTCCTCTGCCTTGGTCTCGTCATGAATGAAAAGCTTATAAGAGGAATTTTCTGTTTGAAGCACTGTAGTAAAGACAGTAGTGTATATGAAGATCTCCAAAAGATTGTGTTATTCTAGCTCAATATACTGCTGCCTTTCATTTTACAGACAGTTTTTAAAATTATCACTATTTTTAAAAATTATCGCTATTTTAGGAACTATGCACATTCCTCTGACGTATTAGTCGTTCTGCTACAACACTTTGTAATCTGTTTGCTTTAAAGTTTCATTCAAGATCTTATGCTAATATTTGCTTATGCCATATACTTTATTTATAGATGTGTTGTTAATATCATACATAATCCCTTTAATGAAGAGTGGCCTTTAAGGAAGCACGTTTGGGCATCATATCTATGTTTTCCCTGCATTTTTTTAAAGTGATTCTTAATGATATTTCTTTCCTTGGAGCTGTGTGCAATTGCTGGGGTTCTTTATTGTCTCTGTCATGATTGCTGCTGTTTTCAGCCCGTTTCAGTGTTAGTCATCCAAGTATGCTCAGACTGCTGTGTGCTGCCTGACCCAGCAAACTGAAGTATATAACTGAAGGATTGAGGCTTTCCTGTGCTCTCTTATTAATAAGGTGTTTGAGAACACCTTGGAGTAAAATATCCTTTGCCCATCTAGGCTGCTGAGATTTTTGTGAAGTGTGGTTAGGAAAAATGTGCAAAGTTCAAACCTGATTTAAAAAAAGAAACAAAAATTACCCGTTTTGTGAACCTTGGCACTTGCCTAGCAAACCATTAACCTTGTATAAAGACCTGTGGTGGTTTATGAATTGTCTCAGAGCCTTGTGTGCTTCCGTTGGCAATTTTGTATGAAAATCTGTTACATGTTCAGTATTCAACTTTATTCAGCAGCTGGATTTTTTGTGCAGGTACTTGAGAAAAGGGCACGTCAGGTTGTGAGGTAGCAATTAAATTCCTTACAGCAACTTGTAGGAACTTGAGAATCAAAAGTCTGTTTCTTTATCTCACATGCTTGTAAATAAGATTTTCCTTGCCATTTGCTTTGGGACATCAGGAGCTGTATGCTTCTACATGCTTCTTAATTGTCTTGAATTTTGGATGTGGAGGAACAATCATTAATCCTGTTCCATTCCCTCATGTCTCTGCAAATCAAGAAATAGTTGTGCCCAGTGTTGTTTCTTGACTTCCTTTAAATCTGAGTTAGAACTTCTTTTCCAGGAGTTCAAGGACTGTGATGTGGAAGCTTTAGATAATCTATGGTTTATCACCTTGGACTGTTAAATGAAACAAAATTTATGATCACTGTATCCTGGGGATGGTTTTAGTGCAGCCAGCTGCTGGCTATTTTAATAATACTGTCCTAGGATCTGTTGCACTGCAGTCCCGTTCAGTTGGCACCTTATCCAAAACATGGTTTATTTCATGCCTAAGAAAATTGCAAATAAGAGACAGGCAGTGCTTGTTTAAAATAAACATTTGATGGGTTTTCTTGATGGGTTAAAATACAGATAGTCTTGTATTCTGTCCATTACAGTAAGAGCATTATCACTTTATTTGTCCATTGTGAGTGTTGGATCTCTTATGTTGAAACGGGACATCTTTTTAGGAGAGGTATATTCTCGAGAGGCTTCTGTTTTCTAATGGAACTGAACTATGAACATATCTCTCTCAAAGGAAACAGAAAAAGGAGCAGCAAACAACCATTCTCTCAGATTCTAATATTATCCAATCTGGATTTTGGAGTGTAGTCTTCAAATTCAGCTTTTAAAGCTAATGTATTGGCTTCTGCATTTGCTGCTTAATACAGAGTTTAAACCTTTGCTCTTCCAAATATATGTTTGTCCCCAAAACCAAACCAGCTGACTTGTGATTACAAATAAATCTGCCTTCTAGTGAATGCATGAAGGTCACTCAGTGTTGCCCACATGCACAAATCATGAGGTTCAAGCTGTTCCCTCTGTAAGGAATGCAGTTTTGTTGCTGCCCAGTGCCCTATTGCACTACATTCCATAACCTGGGCATGGAACATAAATTTGCAATGCAATTTAACTTTCTTCATTGTTCAGTTGTTCTGTGTCAGACTTAATGATTAGGAGCCCTTGATTGCCAAAGGCTGCATTTTTTTCTCTTTCTTTCTTTTTTCTGCATTGATGCTGTGTTAGGGTGGGTGTGTTAGCTCTAATGGGTCAGCACTCAAAAAAAGTGCTGGTTCTCACCCCCTTCCCAGCCCCTCCTGGTGACTTGCCTGGTTTGTATTCAAAAGGCTTCTGGACTTGTTGAGACAAATGTTATGTTTTATACACAGCCAGTGAAAGAAAGATTGGTTTGTTTGGGGGTTGTAAAACTTGGGACTCCAAGGAACTCTGAAGTTGGCTGTGCTTATCAGTTAAGTCACTTAGCTGCAGTTCTCTTCATGGCTTTAGTAGAGGGCAAATTCCAAGATTTGGGGAATGGAGGTCTCATTATTCCTTGTGCTGTTGGGCATAAATAACAGTTGCAAAAGACTCTTTTTAAAAAGAAGCAAAATTAGGATGCATGCCTTGAGTCGCCATGCTGATATTTCTGCAAGCAGAAACTGTGAACTGCTCCCTCATATTTGTTTCACTGAAAGCTTCAGAAATCAAATCTCTTCAGTTGATTCTGAAAAAAAAAAGACAAACTCATTTCTTTAATTTGACTTCCAGAATTAGAAAAATCTGTGAACTGACCCACTAGTGCCTTGTTTGCTCCCAAAACAGGAGCACAGCCCTGGGTGTTCTGAACTTGTACTTGGAGGGCACTTCATCAATGAACTCGACTCTAGTGTGCTGCAGAAGCAATAAAACAAATATATTGCACCAAAGGAATTCTGTGTGTTTCCCTTCCTTCCTATTCCCAAAAAAATCCCTGAACAAACCCCAGACAACCCAGGTTTTGTTGCTGTCCTGTTGGTTTTTGCTGCCTGGTGAAAACAAGAGCGTCGGAGCTGGTGTTTTCCTGGAGCTGCATTATTCACATGGAAAGGATTCAAGGCACACAGCTCCTCCAAAACTGCATTTCTGGAAGCTCCCTGTTGCTGGGGAGAACCCATGGAGCTGGTGAAGTGTTGGTTGGGCATGGCTGGCTCTGTGTTCCCCCAGCTCATTTTTTAATTTATTATTTTTTAATGAGCTGCCTCAAGAAATGAGCTTAGTCTTGGCTTTTTGTATGGGTTTCTGTGCTAGTCTGCCATAGGAGTTTGGTTTCTGAGTTCATCTGTGGACAAAAATAACTAAAGTGTGTGCATGCTTCTGATTTCAGTATTTTTTCCTCAAGGTTTCATACGAGTAGGAGGAAAAAAAATTATAATCCACAGACTTTTATGTAAGAAATGCATGGCAGGTCAGTAAAACCTGCTGTTATGCGAATCAGTCTCTGATTAGCTATTTACAGCTTATGTTTTGGGTTGTTTTTTTTTTTTTTTTAAGAAACAATTAACAGGGCTCAGCAGTTTGTTAGTTTGATTTTTCTGAAGTGTGAACTTTCACAGCTTCCAACTACATATCTGTCCCATTGCAGGGATCTGTTCTTGGTGAGGTTTTTATTATATGTGTGCTTGTGAGCTGCAGAAACACGTTGTCAAGAAACCAACTGTTTGAGAGTGAAAAGCCTTACCAAATAATTTTTATAATATTAGTACTTTTTAAAAGCTTAGTCTTGTCATTCTTTTAGGATCTGTGTGTGTTGGGAGTTGAGTAATACCTGTCTGCAGGAAGCAAGGGGCATTTTTCACCACTCACCAGTTCAACTCAGACTTGTTTGTCATAAAGATCAGTGGAGAAATATCAATATAAAGCTATTCTCAGCAGCCTGGTTCATTTGTCAAACCTCTTATTACGTAGAATATTTTAAATCCTCCTAGTCTGATAGGAAACTTTTGCACCTGGTTGTGCTCACCCAAAAAACCAGGCTGGTCTTTCACAGCCAAACAATTCTAAAATCTTTAAATTTGACACAGTTACCAAAAAATTGGAACTCTTCAAATAGCTGCCTTAGGTTTGAAGTACTGTATTTATCTAAGCTTGAGACTTTTGGCTGGTTTGTCAGGTTTAATTACTTTTACTGGGTTTTTGTTGCTGTTGTTGACAAAGCAAAAGGATGTGTGTGTTTGTACTGACCTGATTTTTCAAAATGAGACATTTGGCTGTTTTTCATAAATCTTTAAACAAAAGTTGCATCATAACATAGTAATTTTGTTTTTCTTGCTTAGAAGTTTACAAACACTCTTTGCCTTAACGTCAGATTTTGCCTTTTTCTGGTTATCATTTCCTACTCTCTAAATAAAAGCGTACAGTATTCGGAAGAAACCCTTGGATAATATTTTCTGTTGTTTTTCTCATTTTTTCCCATTTGTTTATTCTTTTTTTTTTTTTTTTTTTACAATTTTGAAATAATTACTTTAGAAGAGCTGGCTTGAATTTTATTAACAGCTGGACTGGATGATTTGCTAGATATTAAGAGTAGAGTCATTGAGGACAGGTCCTGTAGATGCACATGGGTTCCACCATGCTAGTGCAGGCATTTTTTGGGGGTTGATTACTCAGCTATTAGAGTTTGTAGCATTTTGTGTGACTCTTCTTGGCCACAGCAATGCCAAACCCAGTTTTCTGGGCTCTGGAGAAGGCTCTTGGTTTCTCAGTGTGAGATGGAGAACACTCATCAAGAAATAAAAACCCAGCATGATCTCCAGCAATGCCCTTGTGTCAGCTTTATGCTTCACAGGAAGAAATCTGTGATGGAAGGAATTTGTATCTCATTAGTGCTGTAGAAGCTTTAGGTAAAAAACAGCATGCAAAATGTGATGTTGCCTGGTGGAACAGCTGCAGAATTACCTGGTGTGACTTGGGAGGGGAGTGTGGTGAGGACTCTTCCCAGCAGGAGGCTGGGGTTGGATATCTTGAGTTGGATATGAGAACGTGAGCTGGACGAGGTCATGTTACCCCTGGAGAAAGCTCTGCTAGAGAGGATGAGGTTACAGCTGGAGATGATTGCAGTGCTGCCCTCTCCCTGGGCCTCTGCTCCTTCTAGGAAGGAGCAGGAGATCAGCCTCCTCTGGTGGCCCCTTCCCCCCTTGATTTGTGGGGTTAGGCCTCATGGGCTTGTCCAGCAGTGAAGCAGAAGCTTTTGGCTGCCTGTTGTAGAAACTGGAGGAGTCTCACCTGGGACCTGTTTACTGGAAAGTAATTCAGGATATGCAGGGCTGGAGTTGTTTAAGAAACCTTCCTCATGATTTAATTTCATAGGTGAGATTGATGTGCCTTGCCTGAGTCATGTCTGTGCGCCGTGCCCACACTTCTGGCTGGCTCCAGAGTCCTTGGTGACTCCTTGCCAGGATGTTCCTACCCCAGATGTTACTCACAACAAGGAACAGCAGAGCACCAGAAAAATCAAGATAAAGCTAATCAAGAGGGGTTGTGGCTGTGCTCTTCTAGTGACTTTGACCCGGAAGCAAAGAGTAATGAGACAACACACCTGATTTTAAATTTGCTTAGAAACACCTGTCTAATCAAACCCACGACATCCATTTGGAGTGTCCCTGCTATACATCCTGCTGTCTTGTAGAGATTATGCCTTTTGTAAATCTTGGGAAGTGGGAAAGCAGCATGGACAATTGCCTTCAGCCAGTCAGACAACCAAAATCTCTGGTTTATGTATCTTTTATTTTAAACTTCCAATTATTTGGAAGCAATTTTACGAATTTTGTGGTAGTAATGCTTTAAATAGGTAATATTTTGTCAGTGAACACTTGGGATTGTGCTTGCTTTAGAAAGCTAGAGTGATATAGTCTAACTCCACAAAGCTTGTTTATGCTTTTATTTCCACCAAGTACTAGAACAGAGAGGGTTTTTCTGTTATTGACTGAAATTGTGCTTTGTCAAGCAAAGATGAAGCAGTGTTGCAGTGTGTGCAGTTTATTTCCAATAAAGCATAGTCTTTAATTCCTAATATTCACAACTGTGATAGCTACCAAGTCAAGATTTTTTGATGAAATTTCACTTGATGTGGACAGAAGGGAATGATATTTATACATCAGAAGCAAAACCTTCATAAACTGAGATGTTACTGTTTTTGGAGAATGTTAAACAACGTACTGCAGGAAGAACACGGAGCTGAAGTAGCCCATTAGAAATGTACTTGTTTTGCCAGTGATGGTTGACCTTAAAAGCAAACAAACCGGCAAAAAACCCCCCACCCTCTGCTTGTTGTAAAGGAATTGAAATAGAATGATGAAGAAATATACCCACTCGAGGCCACAGAGCTTCTGTAATCACTGTTTGATGTAGTTTTGTTCCCCCTTCTGTTTCCATAACAGAGCACTCTGCAGGAAATGCAGGCTTGAGAATGTCTCTGAGGAGTCCTTTGGAGATGATTGTCACCAAGGCACAAGGAGCCTTCACCAGCCCTGTGCTGTAGCAGTCAGGTCTGAGATGTGAGGAGGATGCTCCCCAAAGCCCCCTGTGCTGCTGCCAGAGGAGGAGCCATTTCCCTGGGCATGTCTGCTGGATCCTGGCATCTCTTGGGGCTGGGAAAAGGTTTTAGGAAAGGGCCACACAGGCAGAGTTCATCAGGTGAAAAACATAATAGGGTTTAGTTAAATTTCTACATTTAGTTACATTTCTGCATTTATTAAATGGTGTCAGTGTGTCATTGCCGTGCTCAGTACAGAAGTACAAGACATTATTCTGGATTGTGAGAAACGGATTTGTAAAGTCATAGTAGTGCTGTGTTGTAAAAGCTAATAAGCTGAAATACATTTATAAGGTATTGTAAGCAAGAAATAAGTTAGCTTCTGATAGTATGGCTCTCCTTATAATAGGAGTATCTAGCAAACCATCTCTTATGTCTCACTCTTCATTGAGACAGATAATAGAATAAAATCTTTTAAAACACCTCTCAGTTACCCTGTCTGTATAAAAACTAAGAAAACCAACACTGGGTGGGTTTCATCCCTACAAACTGCTGAATAAGGCTAAGGATATGAGATATTCTAGGGCATCTCTTTTTCAGTGGTGTGTCCAGAAAGGGTTAAGAAGGTCCTCTTGTCCACCTTTAGCTGTAACCTGAACTTTTTAGCAGTACCGATTATATCCTAGCAGTTCTAATTATAGCATTCTTTCACCTGTGTATCTCAAAGCCTCTTAAAAATTTATAGTAAATAGCACCTGGTGTTATATTAATTTCAGACTTCAGGTCTGTGCCTTCATTTCATCCTAAAGACTCTTCAGGGGTCTATCTTAAAGCTGACTTTGGCCATAAATCTCAGATTTTCATGTTAGTGTACAGACTTTCCTGCTCAGTCACTTGGGGTCACTTTGGTTTCTTCACTTGTTACTGCTTGGCTCTGTTTTTACCTTCCTTCCAGCCTTTTAGTGGTAAATTATACACTGTAAATCACCTATGTTTTTCTAGAGGAAATATTTCAGAATTTCCTGCCAATTTAAACAAGAAAACAGTTATTTGCAATTAAGTTTTTATGGTCTGACTCTGTGTTTTATTTCATAACTAATCTTCATCCTATTAAGCAGAGATTCTTTGATTACACCTCACTGCAGATTGAAGTACTGTGATCACTTCTATGGAGCTGTTCTACATGAGGGGGAAACCTCAGAGCTTTCTGAGCAGCCTTTGCATTTTTGTTTTTAAAACAGACCAAATTTCCTTTTGCTTAATGTTAATCTTAAGTACTTACAAGATGATTTGAGATTTTTCTGCCAAATGGAATCACTTAGAGTTTGAAAATGCATGGTGACTTCACGCTAATTTCAGATCTGTTGAAAGGGACCTTGCTTCTGGACAAGTGCTAAAGATTTTAAAAATGCTGCTTCTTCCATATGTTGGAGTTACTCTGCATGTTAGCCTTAGTTCTAGTGTTAATTATACACACATATAAGATACCTGATAACAGTGAAATATTCAACTTTTGGAAGGTTTTGCGAAAATCATTGCACTGGTCATTCTTTTTTCTTTTTTTTTTTAATAGAAAAGTGTGGCTTGTATTTTTTCCTCTCAACTGTCAGAGAAAATTTAAACATCCAAGCAAATACTGTAAGAACAGAATCGACTTTTTTTGTTTAAACTAACAGCACTTGCTGCCGTGACTGTCTTGCTCTCAGTAAAGATTTTAGTTCGGATACCTGTGACCCTATATCAAAGCATCAGGATAAAAATCAATGCCTCACAGCTAAGACAAACAGCAGCAGCATGCTGACTCACCAATTTCCTGACAGGTTTTGCTTTCCTGCCGGAGATAGACAAAAGTACAAGCAGAACAGGAATCACTGAGTATAACCAGAATCAGTAAACCATCCTTCTGTTAACATGGCTTAAATCACAAAAGGCAGGATTACCTTCTTCTGTTCTCTGCCTCTTTGTCTTCTCTTGCCACCTGTGCCTTTTTTTAGGCCTTTGAAAGAGAAAAGACAGATGTGAAGTGTGTAGCTGTGCAAGGAGGAGGATGGAACAGATTTATTCTGGCTGCTGAAGGGAGTGCAGGAGGGGTCATTTAGATTAAACCCCCCATTAAGGAGAATACTTCATCCACGGTGTACTGCACAGAAAAGAGATACACAAATGCAGTGTGACACGAAATGAACGATACTCACACGCTGAGATGTTTAAGGTAAAAAAGGTACATTTCTTTTTGGACTTTGATATTTATAGAATTTTAAAAGTGATTATGAATTAAAAAATAAAATTGCTACTTCTCTAATTACACTAGTTAAACTAATAGTTCATCAATTCTCCTTTAAAAAGAAATGCAAACCAATCATTATTTACATTAGAAATGCATAAAAAATTCCCTTACAAAAATGTAAACATCAAAAAGCTTAGAAAAACTTTAAAAGAGCAGGGTGACAATATACAAATGCAAAAGGAGCCCTTTCAGGTAAGGAAATGGCTTGGCATCTCCTCTAGGAGGGTAAAACTGGAACTTCTTGTTCTGAGCACCTGAGAGAAGATTCCCTCATTGGTTATACTCCTCTGGCTGGTGTTATTATTTGCACCATATCCAAAATAAATAATCTGAAGTAATTTTTTTCCCCACTGAAGTTTGCTTTGGTTTATTTGGCTGGGTTCACAAATGTGTTTAAAAATGACACCATCTTTCTGTGTGTGCATAACCTGACTCCAGTGGAGCCTCAGACCTGGCCAAAGGCAGTGTGGTGCAGTCCTGTATTTTTAACAACCAGATTGTGTTACACATATCATGTCTCTGGCTGCTGCTACCGGTGGCTTTGATTTTGAAATGTAATATTACACTGAATGCTAATGACTCAATATTGCCCTTCATTATTAAAGCCATTATTTGGACCCAGAATTTAATCCTGCACTTGTACTTTGCAAATTGGCTTTTTCTGAGCAATGTGTTATTTCTTTATAATACCTGAGCAATTTTATTTTCCATTCCCTGAACTAATACTTTCTTTCAGGTTGCTATCATCTTGTACCTTGATTGCTTCAATCTATGTTTCTGAGCTTGATAAATTAAGTTTCTTTCCCTTTAGAGATCTCTTACTGCCTAACCCTTCTCACTCTCATAAGTTACCAGATTTTTCCTGGGGGGGCTCTTTTTGTTCTGATTTTGGAAGAGCCCCTTTTGAAATAGGGCAGAAAATTTTTGCCATACAAAATATAACTGTGCCAACATCAGAAACAACTGTTAATTAGTCAAATTCAATGCAAATTCAATACACTTAAATTTTTTTGGTGAGATACTACTGCATTCTAACGCTACTCAGAAGGGGTTGTTCTCATGACTTTGACTAAATTGGATGAAGCTGACACCTGTTTATGGAGGCAGTCATACATAGCAAACACATACCTTGTAGAAACTCCAAAGTAGCCAATTGCTATTTTCAGCCCTTCCACTTCACAGTTCCCAGTTTTCAACCCCGACTCTTCAGAATTCATTCAGGCTCCAGGCAGACAGTGTGCCAGCAGTTTATGTGAGCTTCATTTTCTGTTTTTAAGAAAAAATGACACTCCAAATATTGAAATGGTGACACAGAAATCACTGAATGATACATGAGTTGGAATTTTTAAAATAACCCTGTTGTTGACTGTTTCTATTAACACAGGGCTGGCTATAGGTGATCTCCTGTGTGTGACTTGGGGGTGCCAAGAAGGGACTGAAAAACAGCTGCCACAATTGTCTGAACTCTGGTTTGACTGTATGTCACGAGGACTAATGTGACTCCCACCAAAAAAGGATTTTCAGGGAGTTATTCAATGGCAGGAGGACGTGTAGTTAACTTTTTGGTGTAAAAGGTGCATCTGAGGTTTGCCATACAGCAAAAAAAGAATAAGGGAATAAGAAGGAATCATACATAACTTGTGTTGACTAGGATTTTCAGGTTGTAGATGGTTTGTTAGTTACCAATAAGCCTTTTTTAAAAATAACTATAAAGTTCTTTTTGAAGACAGTTTCAATTTCTTGCCTTTCTTTCCACCTAATTTCTTTGCTTTGGGATTTGCTGCCAAAACTGTGTGCAGTTCATTAAAGAAATAATATTGGACTACAGCATGCAAGAAAAATACTTGAAAAGTCTATTGTGAATCAATACATTTTGTGAGAGAACTAGCTTAGAGAATTTTCAAGACGTTTGTCCTCCCTCACTTCTAAAACATATTTAGTTTTTTTAGGTGCTACCTGCAAAGAATGTAATTTTTATTATGATGTAGACAGCTCCTCAGAAGAATAATTTGGCAGTTCTGTGTAACTTTCCAACTTTTTTTCTTAGTGTTAGCTGCCTTGAGATGACTGAAGAGGTCATGGATTTGCCTTCAGCTATTCTGAAGGTTTGCCATGCTGTGGCATGCTGCTTGTAGCAGCTGCTCTTAACAGCAGTGCATGAAAAAGAGAGGTGTCTTTTCCTGAAAATGCAGTCAAAAATCAAGATTAGTGCCTGGAAATGGATGAACTTGTGGCGGCTGTGATGCAGAAGTTTTCCATCTTCCTTTGGGAAGGAATTTTGTTTGGAACTTTTGGGAAGCAGGTTCCTGTGTGATCAGCAGTGTGGTCTTCCTTGGACATCCCTTTCTCAGAAACATTGCTGAAGGTTTTTCTTCACTATGCTTAAGCCACAGCAGTTCTTATCTAGGTGTTAACCTGCCTAAGACAGCAGCTTTTGGGAAGAAATATTCCCCTAGTTGGCTGGAGTGTTTGCAGAGTGCTGTAACAGAAGATGTCAGGAGCAGCAATGCAATTGTTTTGTCTGAACGTTTGAAACGAGCTGATGGAAACAGTTGTGCTTAATAAGGTTGCGCTGGCTGGAAAGCAAACAGGAAATCATCCGTCCCATTTCCATCCCAGCAGAAGGCCCAGCCAGGGCTGTGGAAGCTGGGCATTACAGAAGCTGGATGCCTGCCCAGGTGAATTTGTTCTTCAGGGAAGTGAGCAGAGACTGTTCTTAGCCTGGCTGTCTGTCCCAGCTCGCCCAGGCAGGTCTGAGGTTTGTTTGACAATTGCAGGGCTGGGTTCTGCACACTGTTTGCCCAGCCGGCCCTCAGGCGCTGGGCTCTGAGGGGATCCTCCTGTGAGGGGCTGCTGGGCGTGCTCAGCACAGGTTTTGTGCTCCAGTGCAGGTGTATGGGGGAACCAGGCACTGCTCCCACCTCCTGTCCCCAGAGCGTTTCAAGGACTATCTCCCCTGTCATTGAGCCAGCAAAGGAAGCAGCACGACCAGCAAACTCCTTTGTTACACAAGGGAAGATTCTTGTCATACCTGTGAGTGTGTTTGTGAACAGCCCAGGTATCATCCCTGAAAGGCAGCAGAGAACTGTGCCTGATATTCATACTCAGGGAAACTGCTCCTTGCCATCTGACCTGAAGTACTTCAACAATGGTTATTTTTTATTGTCTGTTAACTGGGGTCACCTTGGAGCTCTTTTGAAATATGTTGCCTGCGTGAGAAATGGGGAAATGTTTGTATCCAGTCTTGAAAGCAGAGGTATGAAAAGCCTTTACCCGGCAAAGCTGTGCAAGGGCTGTTTTTCTTGAGGACAGTATTGACAGGATGTGAATGTGGACATACTCTGCTTCTTCAAATTCCTCTACAGTGTAAGTGGTAATCCATGTGCCATTCTGAATGGGATATTATTTGTACTTTTTATAAATGCAGAAACAGAGGCAAAGGCTCGATTGTTCACCATGGGATGTGCCAGGACACCAAATCTATGACAGTATGTGTTTGCTGAGAGCTCATCCATGTGCTTACAGCAGTGGATTGTGCCTTGCCACAGGCTGTGTTGTACAGCATGATGGAATTTTGGGATCTGCTGAGGGCATGGGCTTGCATTGGACTGTGTAACCTGGTTACTGAGGTAACCATAAGATTTTCAGTCAGACACTAGGAGTAAAGATCTTCTAAATCAGTTTTCTAAACATCTTGAAACAAATGCAGAAGTAAATCTTCCTGCAGGCTGGCCACAGTATGACTGCTTCCATTTGGAAATAACTTTCCCCTAAGGCTTTCAGTCAGAATGCCTTCTTGGGGAGAGCATTTTCTCCTTCTGCTCTAGCTGGTGTTGGAGGGAGATGACTTAACACTTGAAGTGTAGTTGGCCTGTAATGACAATATAAATCACAGTAGGAGGGGTGCAGCTGCAATTTGTAAAATGTGCTGGATGATCAGCAGTCTGTCCTGCCTGCTGCATGGATTGTGGTTAGCTGTGATGAAGCACTGCTTGTCAGGGTATCACTCAGCTGGAAACCTCACAGAAATTGAAGGATGGATTCTCTGAATGTTCTGGAGATGTGGGATGCTTGGTCTGCCAAATACTTCAGGCAGGATGAATTGACCCCTTTCGTAATTAGGATATTTCCTGATTCTTGTGAATTTCTGAAGTTATTTGGGGATTGTCATGAAAAGTCTGTTTTCTGGATTGAAGCCCAGCCAATCCCAAATCTGGAAATAACTGCTCATGAGAGCAAAAAGAACAGTTATATTTGTCAACTCTACTGTTGTGGGTGAGATTTAGAGACTCTTGCCTAGTGCAGACAGGATCTGAGAAGAGTTTTCTCTTATGGAAATAAGTAGAATTACTTGCACACCAAGGAATTTATGTGGCCCTTCGCTCCTTTTCATGGGAATCTGCACTCCTGTTGGGATGTTTGTGAAAGTTTAAACTAAACCAAGTTAAAATAGATGCATTAAACTAAAGCTGGATGCTCTATCTGTATGAACCATGACGTGCTGAATTATTCTGAAAATCACTATGTAATATGTGCAAAAACACCCAAAACAGTATAGACAGGAAGCAGTGCTGGCAAATTCCAAAGGTGTCAAGTTATAAAGTTCTTGGATGCTTCAGGATTTACTGCTGGAATATTCCTGTCTTGAGAAAAACTCTTTTTCATGTGAAGTGGTCTCTCTGGGGTCAGTGAGGGGAGAATATGTGGAGGAAACCACTGGGCGTTAACAGCTTCCCACAGGATAAAGCACAAACAGTCCTTCCTTCCAAACATCCAGTTACTGGGTGTGAGCAGGAACTCAGAACCTTATTCTTAATTAAGAATACTGGCCTCTTGCACCAGAAAAATAGTTAAGCAGCTGTTTATAGCACTGAGGGAGCTCAGAGGAGGAGCTGGTTATAGTGATTCATTCTGATTATTGGCTTTTCTTCCCCCTTCCTAGTTCTAAGTCATTTGACTGGGACTAACAGCTAAAGCTGGGTCTATCCTGCATGTCACATAATCCTTTCTTATTTTCCATTCTGCTTGGTGATGCAAATTGAAACAAAGGCCTGGTTGTTTAAACTCTGTAAAAAAGCTCATGTGCTTCTAAGCCTGGCTTTTAAATCACACCTCCAAGCCTGTATGGAAAAGCTACAGGCAAGTTTTGAGCAATTCATTCTTCACTCTGTTCAGCACACAGCTGATGGCATCACAAGAGAGGCAGGAGGAGAACTGGCATGCAGATGGTTTTTTGAGTGCTCTGATTAGAGATGGAGCTGGGACCAGAGCTTTGAGGTCAGGTAAGGAGATACCTGGAGCTGTCACCCCAGGGTCACAGGATCAATGCTGAATGTGCTAAAAGCTCACGTCCTCCTGGGCAGTATTTTCAGAGCTGCTCTTGGGTAGCAGATGTTCTCTCTAAAATGTGACTGTCCATATGGCACCAGGCATATAAATAGGGCAGACCCCTATTTCTTTTGAAACCTTACTTGAGCTAGAAGATAGCTCAGGATAAGATAGCTCAAGCTTAAGATTCGATAGAATGAGGTGGAGGAACTGAGCTATGCAAGTGGTTAAGTCATTTGTGATGTTCTAACACTTCCACTGATGGTCTCTGCCTTCTCCAGGTAGCTTCTGTGGCATGCCAGAGTGCTCCTCTGCTCTTTGGAAATAGAGGAGTGGTGGTAGAATGGGACACAGGTACAGAGGTGTCACTGCTCTTGAAGCACATTTGGATACTGCTCTGTGTCCAAACTGTGATCCTGACATCCCTGAATCACCTCACTGCACTTCTGTGATTCAAGGACCATCCAAACTTACATCAAGGGCACCTTGGACACAAAGGAGCAAAAATGTTCCACTTACTCAAGTTAGAAAAGTTGTTTCAAAGGCTACAATGTGGAATATAGGAGAAACCTGGCCTTTAAAATGAGACTTTTGGAGATAGTCACAGTGGCCATCACTCAGTACCTGGGACAGGTACTGGGTGTTCTTGTTCTTCCTTTCATTTTAATGGCACTGGAACAGCTCTGAAGAAGTTTTTATAAAGACAGTGAGTTGTAAACTGGCCCAGGAGACAGGAGCATTTTCCCACATGTGTTTCAAGGCAGAAAGAGACACAGTGTGAGTACCACAAATAAACATGGATCTGGGCTTTAAATATGGAGTTCAGTTTTCTCAGCATTTGTGTAGTTCAGTAGTTTTGATTCCTCCTTTAGCTTATTAGAGTTCTCTTTGCTTGGCAGAAGGGAAGTGTCTCAAGAAGGAGGTGTTTGGGATATTGCTCCATCCTCTGTGCATTAACTCTTTTTCCCACACAGGAGGAATTACAATTTTTCAATTTTTTTTCTTTGCCATTTGATGGCACCATCCCTTACCTCTTTATTTCTGTTCCCCTACATGAGGAAAAAAAAAAAAAGAATTGTAGATGTGGGGGGATAGAATGTAAGAAAATAAAGATAGTGCAGAAGGTAATCTCACCCCTGAGGAGCTGCAGCTGTGCTAATTACCAAAGATTAGGAACAGGCCTGCCCTTAACAGGCCACAGCTGTGTCCAGTGAGGATGAGAGCTATAACGAGTGGGTTAGCTGGGTGAGGAGAGAGTTGGAGTTTGTTGGCTGTGCTGTGAGGAGGAAGGAGTTGGTGCTGCCTGTGAGAAGTCACCGAGAAGGTATGGGAGCTTTGCAGTAAGATGACAGCATGTAGATGCTAGCACTTAGTAACTCTCAATCTGAGAAAGATAGAATTTATTCTGAAAGCCACAGAATTAAGTGAACCTGTCACAGGATTCTGAGCCACTTCTGAAAAAAAGGCTGGATTTAGTTCAACACTTCAGTAATGAAATTCAATCATGAGTAGCAGTCTCAGGAGAGGTGCACTAACTAAAGGTCTTCATTTGCAGCTGTCTCCTGAGAGCTCTCGTGGCAGTGGGAGAGCTCAGGGCTGAAATGGGGATAAGGTGTCACACTGAAGATGTTTTTGTGTTATTGATCTAACCTGTAGTAGACAAAAAAGGACTTATGTCTGACAGAAAGAAGGACTGGGCTGTCCATGCAGACTTGTGGCTCAGCACAGTTGGTTTCAGTGGCAACAAGACAGAGTCTTTGGTGCTATTAATGATTTTCTGGCCTTGCATGGCAGCACTGCTTGGGTTTATGTGCTGTGTCCAGTGCATCTTGCTAGAAAAGGAAGGCATCAAGAGGACCCTGGAAGGTGTTTTATCTCACTGGCCAACAATCTCCATTTGCCTTCAAGCCTTTTTTGGCATCATCCTTTCTGCCATGCCTCCAGTGAGAGTGTAGTTATTCAATTAATTTATAGGGTGCAGCCTCAGCCAGGTTGTTTTTTAGGTTGGAGTAGCCCACATCCAACTTTTGGTATCCACAAGCAGAGAGATGTGGGAGGTTTTGGTTTTGGGAAGATTTGGCAGGTACCACACACGTGCCAGAGGTTCTGCAAAAGCAGGTTTTGGATCAATGGCTTTGAGGACAAGCATTGCCACTGCTTGATCTTTGAGAGTTGCTGTGTCTGAGCAGACTGCTGCCCAATTTCTAAGTTTTTCAGCCCTGTGATTTTTATGGTATACAGGCAAAAGGTGTGATGTGATCAACTTCAGCAGCTGTTACACGTCTATACCTGTGCAGTAAGTCTTTGGCAAGAAGCAACAAAGGTGTCCATCAGAATTTAGGAGTTTGGCTTTCTGTCAATTGGATTTTTGACTAAAGGAAGAGATAGTGATGCCCTCAATAGCAAGAAGGATTCTTGCTTTTTTTTTTTTTTTTAATCTGAGAAATATAAAGGGATGGAATACAAAAGCATGGTTTATTCTTTTGTTTTGTTTTCCCCTCCTTCAGGGAAGAGATGTTGGAGTTATGCTTGGTCATTCCAACACTTGCCTTAAGGAGCAGCATCACTGAAAACAAAAATAAGAGAATGAAAGGTTGTATGCTGTGCCACAAAGCATGTATGAATGTGGACTTGCATTTCTGAATTTTGGCAGGAAGCAAGGTGGGAAATGCTTTATTAGAAACCTTGTCTGAAGACTCTGTAATGGCACAATTTAATTGTGTTGGCAGGTAACTCTGGCAAGGTGCTTGAGCTTCCATCATGCGTGGACATCTGTGGGGTTTGCCTCTTGTTGTCTCATGCCCTGCACACTGATGTTTTAACAGAACAGTGTTTGCTGAATGGGAGCAGGGAGGTGGAAGCTAAATAGAGAACATTTTCAACTCCAGCAGAGTCTACTCTGGTGTGCAGCATGCTGCCTTTTCCACAGGGATTTGTATGTTCTGTGGAGTGTACCCCTGTTATCTCTGTGGATATGTGTGTAATCATGTGGTTCTGAAGATTTTCCACATGCTCTCCTCTAAGCCAGCTCAAACTCATGCAGAAGGCATCACCAGTGCTGTGAGAAAGCTCCTGAGGTTCTGCTGAGCTCCCTTCCCATGCCAGCTGTCCTTCAGAGCTACTCCAAATTAAATTGGCAGTAAGCTCAGAACTTCTGAGTGTCTGTTGTATTTGCAGGGTGCCCCGTGGCAGGAAGGAATGATGAATCTGACTCCATGTCCTCAGAAGGCTAATCCATTATTTTATTATTCTATATTATATAAAAGACTACTAAACTAAACTATACTAAAGAATACAGAAAGGATACTTAGAGAATGCTAAAAAGATAATAATGAAAACTCCTGACTCCTTCCAGAGTCTCAACACAGCTTGGCACTGTTTGGCCATTGAGTAAAAACAATTCACATGAAACCAATCAAACAACCACCTGTTGGATAAACAATCTCCAAACACATTCCAAAGCAGCAAAACACAGGAGAAGCCAATGAAATAATATTGTTTTCCTTTTTCTCTTGGGCTTCTCAGCTTCCCAGGAGCAAAATCCTGGGCAAAGGGATTTTGCAGAAAATACAACAGTGGCAAGTGTCCTCCTGACTACTCTGTTATGAGCATTTCTTTCTGTTAAGAAGAGCCAGACCTGGGATTGAGTTTGGTAAGGACAATTTGAACCCTGCAGGCAAACAGGAGAGATACACCCACCGAGCTCAGCAGAAACCTCTTATGGTGCCAGATCCCCTGGTGTCACACTTGTCACAGCTCAGAGCTCAGCCTTCCTTCCTGTCTTCTCTTGAAGGTTGTTCCTTACCTGTGTTAGAAAATTTCAGGTTTCAGTGCTACTGTCCCACTTGTAAACATTTCTCCTGCTGCTCGTTGTAGCTTCACTCTCAAAAATGCCATTCTGCAAGACTGGAGGGGCATTGCTCCAGCACCAGGAAGGATAATGTCACTCCTGGTTTTTCTCACTATTTCAACTCTCAGTTTTTGATGCTTATTTTGAAGATAACTTTCATTTTTTGCAAACCTAGCCAACCAGCACTGGTGGCTGAGGAGCTGCTCCACTCACAAGTGTTGTACTGAGATGTAGTTTGTGAGAATTGCAAAACCATTTGGCTGGCACCTGCCAAGCCACTAATTTTTCCAAAGCTGTGCCTAATAAAGTATTTTATGACATCCAGAAATCAGTACAAGTATCCATTAAAAAACTACTATGTTTATTTCTTAATAGTAAAACAGGCGCATTATATTCTATGCATACATATATATAAAACTGTTTTTTAATGGGAAATAAACAGTTTCCTCATCTTTTGTAATGTGTTACAGATGTTCACTGACAGAGGCTCAGACAGATCTTTAATCTTAGAGGGATTAAGTTTCAGAAAGCTATCTCTTTCTGAAACTTTGCATTTAATATTAAAATATAATGTGTTTCATCTTGGTTTCTTAAGAAGTACGTAACTCTAATGTCTAAAAAGAAACTGGTAGAACTCAGAAGTACCATTTTATAATGGCAATAAAGCAAAGATTTCTTGAAAAGAACCTTAAGGAGGACTATTGCTTACTGGCCCTTTTTTCAATATAATAATTAGGAACAGTGGGTTAAAATTCTCTCGAATTTCTTGTGTGCTTACTTTTCTGAGCATCCTGAACTATCTGCAGTTTGAAAACAGATGCATTGGTGGTGTATTGCAAGGAACAATTTAATTTGTATTTTTCCTACATTTTCCTTGCTGTTCTTAGAATATAATTAAATATGCTCTTTAACTTGGTGGTGGTGTTTTTCAGCAGATTTACTACTGACAATAGGTTTAGACTTAGACCACTAAAATTACAATAAACTCAGATTTTTTTTTTTCCTTGCCTTGAAAAACCTGCTGAGCATCTTAGAGGGCCAAGCCCTTAATAACTGAATATTCTAGGTACATTGGTCTTTTTTTTTCCTCTTTATCCTTGCCTTAATTTCCTCTTCATTTTTGCAATCTGAAGTTACCATATCTTATTTTCTGGTGTCTTTTGTCATTAAAGTTTACACATGGAAGCATAAATTATTTTTCTGTAGAATACTCAGAAGGGAACAGGACCAGGGTCTTTGCTGTTAACCCTTGAGGTTTTTGGCAGGTGCTCTCTATGCAGTGAGTCATGCTGATAGGAAGGACTGGGGGCTCACCTGTGAAATGCCAGGGGAAGGAACTCACAGGAGGTTCTTCCTTGCCTGCTGCATCTTTCCTACAGGACTTTGTTCTTAGGACATTTGATTTTTCTGTAGCAAAAGCATCAAGGAGAAAAATGCTTTCTGGCTTTTTCATTTGAGTTCCCAGACTGCTGGGGAAGATGGGAAGAGAGGTAGGCATTATTGCTGCTTTATAATTAGGTCAGTGACTTCAGTTTGTACCTAAAGGATTTGATTGTAGCTGAGACAGTGATGGATCTGCAAAGGCAATTTTATTTTATTTTGCTGAATTTTGCTGTCCGGACAGATACATTAGCTGCTAAGGAGAGAAAAGCACTTTGAAATGAAGCTGCTGTGCATTTCAGTGATCTTGGCCCTGTATGTCTCCATCAAACTCTTTATGCTTGACGTTGTTGAATGTTTTGGATTTTTTTAAAGATCTGATTTTTGGGTGGATTCTTACAGTTCAGCAATGGTCAATGTAAGGCAGTGAGTACAGACTGTGAACTGGGACTGTCCTTTTGGAATAAGAGTTTTGAGAATTAAATATGAAATGAATTGGGGTAAAAAGTGGTAGGATGTGCAGAGAAAAGGGCTGGCAGAGAAAATAGAACAACTGAAAGCAGGTGCTTCACAGCTCATCCCCAAAAAATGGCATTTCTCCATCTGTCCTGGCAGCTGCTGTGCCCTTTTACCCCTGTGTGCCTGTGGATGCTGGGGAACTCTTTGCACTGAATGGAAGTCACCCAGGAACTCTAAAGCTAATTAGTTTAAAGGAATAGATGAAGAGTGTGTGTACTGATCAGGTGAGGACATTTCTATCCATGGTTATTCCTAAGGGACGTGGGAGAAGAGGAAGTTTGCAAGGGAGATGTTCTTTATTTTCCTCTGATTCACCACCTAAAAAACCTGCAAAATGTGAGTGTGCCTTATAACTGCACTGGGAAGGAAAGACTCAGTGATTCATTTTGTTTGTTTTAATTGAAGAATCACTAGAAAAACAACTTATTATCCTAATAAGCCTGTTCAATGTTGTGTAGGAAAACTCTTTACAACGAGTATTATGTTTTCTCATCCCGGAGGTATAAAACCTATTTTTTTGCATCTGTGAAGCATTGACAATCGCCCTTTCATGGATTTTCAAGTTGGTATGTGAAAAATAAGAAGCACTTAATAATTCTTGCTAAATATAGTTTTGGATTAATATTTTGAAAATGTGATGTCTGCAGTTTGCATTGCATTAGCAATGGTTTGTTCAGGATGACACCCCAGGTGTGTGGGGAGAAGGTAGAGAAGCAGGGTCGTTTTAAGGCTTTGGAGGTTTTATTTCATCAGAAAGAAATTCCATTGTTATTTTGTTGTCTGTGTCCTTTTCTGTGCTGAAAGCATGTGTAGAGGAAGTGGAAATTTGATGTTTGGCTTTCCTCAGTTTTCAGTCCCTGACTGTTGAGTCAGCTTCCTTTCAAAGCCTCTGATGGCATGAGAAGCTGTGTGATATAATTGCTGCTGCTTGGGTGGGTGTTTTAAAGGCATTCTGCTGTAGGTTATTGCTCCAGTGCTGGGTGGTTTGTATGGTTCAATTTGTTACATTTTTGAAGTGATTTTTGAGTGGATTTTTTTAGCTGCATCACTGCATGTAAGGTATGAGCAGAAGTAAATGATGATATATTTGGGGTCAGAACTCAAGTAGGGGATAGAGCTCTGTGTTAGATGTGGATTCTTTAATGAAAAATGAGGTCTGAAATTAAATCACCTAACAAGAAATACAAAGCTGAAATGACATGCAGACAGCTGAAAAGCACAAGAAGATCTTTTCTTTCTGGCAGTTATTTTGAAATGAAATAAAAGAGTTGGTGTGATTTAGTGGCAGCTCAACACAGAATATAGTATTATTGCAATTGTCAGTGCCTTTTCAAAGGTGTTGGTGTTTTCAGAACTCCTGCCTGTGAAGGGTTGGATTTTTGGTAGTTGTATTAGACTGCCATGAGGTATATTACTACAGCACAGTAATTTCCAGTTGTTCTTGCAGCAACAGCTGTTCTATATAAAGGTTTCAGATTAAAGATGGGGGAATAGAATAGTTATATAAATATACTCTGCTTCTGTTCCTGCTGAAAAAAACAAACTACAGTGGAGATTCATAAATCAAGGGAAAAGGGAGCATGCCTTGTGTATGTTAAGTCAGTTATGTGGCCTGAGCTTGTCAGTCAAACATAATGAAATTCATATTTCTGCTGAAATTACTGTTTTCTGCCTCAGAAAGAAACACAGAAGATCTCACAAGTTCATGAAATGCCATGAGTTATAAATATATGGGAATTCTGTGCCTGCAAAAAAAAAAAAAAGTGCTGAGGCAGTACAGACTAAAGTTAATAACATTCTTTTAATGCAAGGGGAATAGCATCATGGAACCTGGCAGACACAAGCATGGTGTTTTTCTAACATCTGATGTGCCACACAGTAATAATCCAGGTATGAGAGAGAATCACAATGGCATGGGAGGAGATGTATTGTTGTTTTGGCATGTCATGATGACAAAAAAGAATTGCTGCCAATTTTGGTGAAAGGAAGGGACAGTTCTTTGTAGTCTTTTTGTTGTCTTGGGGGTGAAAAATGAAAAGCAAAACTTGGTGGGATGAGCACAGTAACAATGGCTGAGACTTGCTACTAAAACACCTCTCTGCCAAGTTATTAATACTGACAGCTACTCTAATAAAAAAATGATTGTGTGATTCCTGAGGTGATGAAAGATACCTTTGTTGGTTTAGCCAAACTGCTAACAAAACACACTTGGTGTGTTATTTTTCTTGTTACCTTCAGCAGATGATGTTAAGCCAGTTTGCAGACATGAGCTGGTAGGCATGTCTGAGCAGGAAAATGTGCATTTTTGCTGAGTTACTCAGCATTATAACAGTTTGCCAAGACTCAGCCACATTTATATCAGTTTTTCATTTGTGGAATTTTCTTTCTGACTGACCAAAAATAGGTGCCCTTTGTACCCATAAGTGTTTTGTGGCCTTAAAAACACTTGTAGCAAACATTGGCACTTGGCACACGAGGTTACTCATTCAGGACCATGAGCTGCCTGCCTGGAGAATTCACTGTGCTTTGGCGTGTGCATCATCCCTTTGCATAACCATCAGCTTCCTCTGTGGCATTTCCAGCTGTGCAGGGGCAGTTACACCCTCACAGAGGGCACAGAAACACCCTGCACCAGTATTTTCTTTCTTCTGATTAAGGCTAGGACTTGGCCAGGGTCCAGGCCTTGCCCAGAAGAGTTGCCCTAATCTATTTATTTTAAAAATGTTTCAATAATGGTAATATTAAAAAGACATTAAACCGTTTATAACTAATAAGAATCATAATATAGAATTATTACTCATTAAATCAACCTCATAAGAACTTAACCTTACGAAAAACATAGCATAAAATATACTTTGAGAAAGTCTAAAGTTAACCTTTTAAAGTTTTAAGATACATTGGCAGTTAGAAAATAGAAAAAGAGGTTTTAAAATAACACTTGTCATAGATAATTAGATAAAGATATGTTAAAGTTGATGAGAAGCTACATATAAGTAAGGTAATATCATCTCAGGAACAATTTTTAGTGGATTCATTTTATAAAAAATAAATCGCTAGGGATTACCTTAAAGAATGAAGACCTACAAAGAAGGTGATGACAAAATAGCAACCAGCCAGAGGCCACTCCAGCGTTCTCCTAGCCCCTCAAAGGGTGATTTTTTCTCAATAATGATGCCACAATGAACTCAGATGCTGGCCTAGGCCATGGTACCTGGCTTCTGCTTTTGTGTTTTCACAGCAGGAAATTCAGTGTGTTGTTTCATTGTTGGCATGCCTGTGAGTTTCTTGGCCAGCCATGTCTCTGACATAGCATGAGTGTTATTTTTTAGGTTGAACCTGCATGTTTTTGCTCATTTCCATTAAGCTGTGCTTTCTCTCTGTCTGCCCTGTGCTCCTGAAGTACCTGTCTGACCAGGCAGGGGTTGCAAGGCGTTCTCAAAAGTACAAAGTTGTCAGTCAGGCAAAACCCATGGCACTTTCTCAGGTTGGGATTTATAGGGACCTGCATCAAAACATGATTTCTCATTTCAATCTGGCTGGTATTTCTGGAGACTTAAATTTTTCAAGTCTGGACAGAGAAGAAATTGAAACTTTTTTGTAGTTACAGCAAAACCCAGTGGTCAGCACTGAAAGCAGACACAGAGTGCTCATTCCCAGTGTGGTGGGCACGAGGGGAGCTGTGCTGTAGGGCAGCATCCTGGTTTTGGAGATGAGAATTGGACACTTAGACCTGTCTAAGCCATCTGCAGGGTGGCTGAAGGGCAAAAAAAATCAGCCTAAGTAGAAATGCAAACAAACCATCAGGTTTTTAATCACAGGGACAGTGTGGGAATCATAAATCAGGGAAAGGGCTAATGGAGTGCTTGCAGGAAGCACAGGTGATTAGGGAAGGTTAGACTTTCCTTTTAGGATACTTTAGCTGCTCACTGACCCTGCACAAACTCAATTTTTGCATAGCAGATATGATAAATAGAAAATAGGATTATACAGTAAGAAACCAGCATTATGTAGATTTTCTCATGCACCCCTTTAATTGCATTTTCTGGACTCTGAAGTAAGTGTGCTTCTCTTTGCTGCATATGGTAGCAACACTTCTGATGTACAGCATAGAGTCATACAGTGTTATGTCATATATTCCTTTTTCTTACCTCATGGGTTTTTTTTCAATTGCTGCCTCTTAGGATTGAAAAATAAAAAAAAAAAACACCTTTATAATATGATGGGGTTCTTTTTCCAGAAAAGAAAACGGGTGAAGTTTGAAGAGACAGAAGAACATTATAAAGTAGCTTTTATGTTCATGTAGATCTTGTTTGTGGGCCAGCAAGGACAAAACTGGGAAACCCATTGTTGTATTTCTGTGTCTTAGGCACAGCTTTGAACCTGAAAACACAGCCATCAGAATTTTGTAGTCAAGGAATGTATCACAATAATATTTTGTAGAGAGTAAGCTGAGAATTTAGAAGTTACAATAGAGTATGTACATGTGATAGGAGCCCATTGGATAAAAGTGTATTCATTGCAGCAGAAGTAAGCAAAGGTGATAGGTTAGAAAAGCAAAATGAACTTTGTGGCAACTGTCCATTGGATTACAAAGTTCTATATTGTCTTTTAAGGAAGAAGTTGTAACCACTTTGAGCTGTGGCTGAGTGCTTGCTCTCTTAAACCTCACAGCCTCTGAAACTGATGCTTACCTGAGCAACAAATGATTTTTAAGCTGTGGTCCCATCCCTTCAGTTAAAGCAGAGACAATATCCTTGGTCCAGCCCAGCTGGGGAGCTCAGGGAACAAGAGAGATGTGTTCTGCTCTTCTGTGCCAGGACAGTGGAGGAGAGGCCAGAGACAGGTGTAGGCAGGAATCGTGGGCTGAACCAGCCCTGTGTGCCCAGAGTGAGTAAAGAGGATCTCTCTGAGTCCCTGGGAACTGAAGAGTGAACTGCACCAGGTAACAACAGTGTTGGAGAATGGGATTCCAGCCCTGCAAGCCCTGCAGCATCTTCTTGAACAGCCTGGCTTGCCTTGTGATTCAGTCTCTTGGCTGCAGGCTGAGGGTTTAACTTTTGGGGGCTAACTAATATATACTGTGGAAGCTTGTTGATTAGCAGTTACAGCATGAGATTATACTTTGGTGAAAACAGAGCTGCTGCTTCAAAGTTTCTTCAGGTTTCTCTTCTTGTTGTATTTGCTGAGTTAGGGGTCTGCAAGTGATTTTTTTTTTCTTACTGTTTAGTTTGGGGGCTCTGCCTTACAGCTGCTGGGTGATCAGCTAATGTCCTGCAAAGTGGTGGTTTTTTAAAAAGGATTGATGCCTTCAACATTAAGAAAAAAATTCCTTTGCATTAGTCCATTTTAGCAGCCAAGGCAATTTTCCACATGGTGGCTTTATGGAAATGAGTTGCAGCTCTTGCCAGCCATGACCAGAACATTACAGGAAATGTATTTTCATGGAAGATTTGCTGCAATTGCCAACTGGAGAAAGGGAGGGAGGCAGGGGTTTGTTCTGTTAATGGACAACTGCGTGCCATGCTAGGAATCCCTCCTGTTAAATTAAATTGGTTTGCACTTTCCACTGTTGCTTGTTCCATGCTGAGAGAAATAGTTACTGATAAAGCATTTCCCCCTGTAAGAGCTGACGTGTTGGTGTAGCATGACACCTCATGCTGGAATGGGGTGTACAACAAACACATTTAGGTGTCTGACTGAGATAATTGAAGTGCTACAAACAACTGGAATATTTCCATGGGGTGACTTGATCAGAACCAGAACTAATGGAAATTGGCTCTGTAGCCTTAGTGCTTATAGCTGGTAATATCTTACATGATTTACACAAAAGAGATTTTGAATCTGCAGATAGTACTACACATGCCTGTCTTTAAGTATGTGAATAGTATTTTTAAGTTAAAAATTCAGCATTAGAGTCTAAAGGTTTGGGTGGATTTTGATGCACTGTATTTTTTTCCATTGCTGGTAAAGTTCAGTACTTTCCAAGTAGAAGCAGGAATGATGTGTGGCTTTATTTATATGTGAAAATGTTATCCATCCTGGGAATATATGATTGCTGGCAGGGAAAAGCACTGCATGACTGATTCCCCTTTGGTAAATATTTGAATTCCAATAGGTCCATTATCAATTCCATATGAGATATTTTCCAGTTCTTCCTGCATACACAGGAGATGAGAATAAAAGAGAAACAGAAGAGAGAAAATAGGTACAACCCCTAAATTAAACTCCTTGTTTCTGTCAAAGTAGTTTGGAATTGTGGGGCAGGGAGACCTCTCAGATATTCATGTAGGGTCTTACTGGCTTATGTTCTCATTTAATTTTTCTGCTGCTTGATTTCAGTCCTCTCTTTTAAGGAATTTAAACCTGAGTTCTCTAAGTTTTTGTTGACCCTGACACTGGACAGGTAAGTCTGTTGAAACAGAGCTTAATAGAAATTTTACTTGAAATTATTGTGAAGAAGCACATGAGGTAGGTTTTGCTCTGTAAGGGGAGAGTCATGCCAGACGAGGGTGGAGGTGCTAAGACCATCCAGACAGTAAAAATAGTGTTTGTAGAAACAGTTTTGGACTGGTGGAGGTTTTTATAGTGACTGTGTGGAATTTTCAGCAGTTATGTTGGTTTTGCTTTGAATTTACTTCAGAAAGTTTTAGTGCCTACTGTGTGATGTTTGTAATTATATGAGTAGGGAAAGAGAAAACAGTGATGTAAGAGCAATTGGATAAAACTACCCTGCACATACAATAGATGTACTTCTTAACAAACTGCCAATCTGTTAGAAAATTTTAATTATTAGTCCTTTCATTTCCCATTCCCAACAAGAAGGGATTGGCTTAGCTATGTTTGCCTGCAGAAAACCTGGAATGACCAATTAAAGTTCACTTTTTGAGGAAGAACAGGTCCTGGATAGTTATACTTGATATAGTTCATGTGGTACATGATACATTTAGAACCTGGTTTTAATTTTGAGTGTATCAGCAGCATTAGAATTACATTGAACAGGTTATTCTGCTGTAGCTGTGCTTTAACATTTGTTACACAGAGTAAATTGGAAGAAATTTGCCATTGGGAGCATGGTGGAAAGGCTGAGGCCTTAAAGGAGGTGACACTGTGACTTTGTGACTGAATTTAGGAAATAAAAGATTCTTCTTTGTAAAGCTTGGTGATCATAAGGAGAGAGTGGTAAGGGTGGATGGTCTCCAACCATTTCTTTACTACCTTGAGATGTGGAAAATATGCATGAAGCTCTTGAAACTGCAGAAGTAATTTAATCCAGAGCAGTTGTGCAGTGCTTAATTTTTCTAGGAAATGAGGCAGTGTTTTCCTGCTGCTGCTCTTCTGAGCTAAGGCGTGTGCCATGAACCACCTCCCCCAAATGTGACACTTTGATACAGCCATGAAGGGCTGGAGCAAACTGAAAACAAAACCCTAAGTCCTGTCTGTACAGTAAATACTGAGAGTGAAGCTCACTGCATGTTTCCTGCTTTTTCTTTGCCTGTTTTATTTTATTGACGGGTAGCTGGTCTTCCTTAGCCTGAACTTCAACTCTCAGCTGTGAACTCCTTTCCCTTTCCTTGGGGAAAGGCTTGGAGTTTGATAAAGCAGTCAAATGAGGCAAAAAAATACTTCTAGAAATCAGCAGTGCCCCCAGTGAGTGTTTCCACCTGAGTGGAGTGGCTTCTGTGGTACACTGAGTATGACATGCCATCTCCTGTGCCAAAACCATTATTAAACCAACATACCATGCAAGATTTCTTAACACAGTATCAGCAGAGGATTGTTAAATATTCACCAGGACAGGAAGAAATGCAGGCTTTGGGAGAAAATTAAGCTTTCACGTGCCAACTGGCTGTTGAGAACTTGATGAAAAATTATGGTTCCTCACAATTGTGTCCCGTTGTGCTCTTGGAGAGCTCTCTGTAGCTTCTTCCCTCTCTGAATCCTGATAGCAAGGCAGCTCCTGGAAGAGAGGGGGCCTGTGCTGTGTGCCTGGATGAAGGAAAAGAGTTTTTTAGATGTATATGGTGCTTAGAAAAAAGTGGTTTAATCATTTGTTGATTAAGCAGTGCTCAGCTGTAAGGAAGGGAGATAAATGTCACACGTGCTTGGTGCATGGCAGCAAAACCAATAGGTGCCTGTGATTTACCTGCTGTGTGTTGGCAGGTACACAGTGCATGGGTGAAAACAGTAATGCTTTTTGGGGGAAGAAACTCCATATTTTGCAATGTTTGTTTCAGGAGCAAGCATTAGATGTTTGCACCAGAAATGACATGAAAAGCTTGATGTTGACTCATGAAAGCTGAGAAATGCAGAGTTATAACTTAAAGGTCCTTTTTGCCTTTCCACTAGCATTCTAGCATCTGAAAATAAAATGAATATAAATGAAAATGAAATAAAAGAAATCTGAATCATTTGCTTATGAGGAAGACTGAATGCTCATAGCAGAAGCTGTGCAAATTACAGGATCCATCTTTGATTTCTTTGCTCATTTGCAGTATTTCAAATGATGGAGCAGTGTGATTTTGCTTATGCAGGAAGTTTTCAGCAGCTGATTATTCCACTGATGCTTCTTGGATTTTTTTTTTCTTTTTGCTGTGTTTCATAGTAAAGAATAGTGCTGGAATTGTGACTTGAGATTTTCTGATTGCCTTGACTTTTTCTTGTTGCCAGTCCTTCCCCTGGTTGGGTACCTGGCTGTGAGCACTGCATTAAAACATTTTGGTAGTTCACTGACTGCTGTAATTCTGTGATGAGTCTTCCTGGCTGGACTGGAAATGGATTTCCTTGGAAATGTAATATGCTGAAGGCAGTTTTAGACATGGCTTCCCATTTCCTAGCAGTACTTTGAAAAGAGACTCAAGTTTGTAAGAGACCTACGTTGATTTTAAAGAATCCCAACTGGCTCCTTGCCACTTTAATTAATTTATTAGAACTAGTTCCACAAGCAGAGGTTTTGGTTATGAGTGAGCCAGCCATTATCATCAGTGACTATCTGCTCTGAAAAAATTGTGGCCTCAGACACACCTGAAGTGGCTATTGTTTGTATGAGTGCCATTGGTTCTCTTCACAGGTTACAGAATACCTGTAAGGAAGCAAAGTTCAGCTTTCCTTGCAGTATGAATGAAATTCTTCTCTTTTCTTGGGTATAGGGGAAGGTCCCAGAGGTTACAGTTGGGTGGCAGTAGGAAAATATAGAGTCATCTTCATCAGGTTCTTTTGTGAAGGCACAAAAGAATTTAAACCCTTCACTCCAGTCTGAGTCATGACTTGGTCACAGATTGTCTCCTGCTGTTCATGTAAAGAGGAAAGTTTGTTTTTTTGGAACAGCTCAAGGGGAGCTGGATTTACATTGGGCTGTTGTTTCTGCTTTCTCTTCAACACTCTGCCTACTGGATGTTTGTGTCTGTAGCTGAACAGCTGATGCTTCAAAAAAGAAAATGGATAAGGAAGAAAAGAGAACAACAGCTATTTCCTGAGCTGCTATCATTTGATGTGGATATCCCATTGTTAACCAAAGCTTCTCCTAGTGCTGAGATGAAGATTGTTGCACTGAGGTCCTGTAGTCCCAAGTCTTGTATCCTCTCAGTTAATAGGAAGCACTTTTCCCTAAAGAAACGAGTTTTAATTGTTATCCAGCAAAATACTGTATATTTACTGCTTTTTTCTGCTATGTGCTAATTGTAGAGGCCATTTAAAGCCATTTCTTTTGCCCTTGATTTCTATGTTGCTTGGGCAGGATCTGAGGCATAGTTCACAGTAAGTAAAGGAGTTTTCATGGATGTCTAACCAGAGCTGAGCACCTCTTCAAAATGATGTAGGAAGATGCAAAGGTATCATTCGTTCTTTCTGCAAACAGCAAATGTAATAAAAAGCTTCACTGGGTTTTGTTTTCCTTCCTTCACACAGCAGCTGAATTGCAATTATACTTAGATTTTTTCCCCCACTGTTACTAGAAGGAGAAGAAAGCTATTATTCCACCACTTACCAATTCAGACATGAAAATGAAAATGTTTATTTACTTTTGTTACAGAGGTTGAGTGCACAATCCTACTTGCATTGCCATCAGTGGCAAAGCTCCTGTTAATTGCAGTGAGAACTGGGTTGTCCTATTGTTGGGAACAGGAGATGCTATGATCAGCTTCATTTGTGACAGCTCTAAAAGTGTTCAGAGCCAAGGAATTGAAAAACAACCCACAAAAAAGAGGAAAGGTATATCAGAAAAACATCCAACTATCCTATCTGTGGGCCTGGTAATAATTGTAGGGGAAGTAAACAATGGCAATGGACTGTGAAAACATGCAGTGATCAAGTAAAAAAATACCAGATTGTTGGAAAATTTTTCCCTGAGGGAAGAAGTCTTTCTTTTGAAAGTAGGAAGTTCAAAACAAATCTAGCAGACATGTTCAAGTTAAAATTTCTGATGCATGAAATGGGAGGTGCGTGGATTTGGGTTAGTCCAGTTTAATTTATCTTTAGATAAGCTTTGTGGGTGTCCCAGCTTGGCAAGTCCTCTTGTCTTTATGTGTTCCCAGGCTTGCAGCAGGGTG